>JALBCR010000933.1:102500-170000 GCA_030710515.1 Abscondita cerata
TTCCTAAGACGTCGATAATGTTTTCAAGATTTTTCGATCAGGGATATTACGGCCAAAACCGTTCAATGTACAATCGTCTGGCTTTTAATGAATTTCCATCGGCAAGTCCATACATAAGTGCATGTCAGTCATCTCGGCGTTCGTATAGTGATTCACAAAGCGGACTTCCTAATATTAAAGACACAAAAAACAAACTCCTCACTTTAAACAAATGTGACACACAAACAGCAAACGTCACTTAATTTTTTCTTGCAACTCATTGGCGTACGCCTACTTTTATTTACATTATATTACTGTGCACTTTTTTTACCCTTATCTTCAAATAAAGAGTGTTTAGAAATCATCATGGACAAAATATTCTTAGATTAGGCAAGGAAAACCCCATTGAATTTTTCCCATTTACCTACACCCATAAAACTTTTAATTTAAAACAAGGACTTTTTATACAATCTTACAATATCATACTTAATTAAACGAAAAGCTGACAAAACTAAATAAAACTTTTATGCAAAGACCAATTTAAATAAAAAAATGGCTTATTAAACGACCTAATACATACAATCATTCCAAGATCCTAAATCAGTAAAACAAAAAAACAAATTTGAAAAAACTCCGAAAATATTAGACCATACATAAAAATAACTCACTAATGGTTACCTCCACAGACACCAAAACTCAAAGCTTCCCTTGACCTATTAACTACATAACAGTCCAACAACTTTATCAAAACATTCTCGTTCCAAAAGCCATAATTTCAAAGCTAGGGAACTTGATAATATGCAACAAAATACTTTTGGAGAAAATCTTAGACATAAGTGTGTTAAATTACACTTTAATATACTAGTGGGGATGTAATCGTTTCTCAGGTCATAGCTTGTATAAGCAACCTATAATTTTAAAAAAAATTTTTTATTTAAAAAAAAAAAAAAAAAAAAATTTAAAAAAATTATTTTTTTTAGTTTGAAGATCCAGTCAGCACAAACGAATATATGTTTGTGTTATCGTACTAGTTCCCATAAGACTTGTAAACAATAAAAAACAAAAGATCATATGGGAAAATCCTTTTGCCCATCTTCACCAAGATTCTGTAGAATTATCAAATTAATTTATCAGAAAGAATGTGAAGCATTGATTAAAGATGAATGCGAAGCTATTGAAAATCAAATACGGGAGTTGGTGATTAATATATTTTTTATTTTTAAAAAATTTTAAAAAATTTAGATTTTTTTTAAATAAAAAATATTTAAAAAAAAAAAAAATTAAAAAAAAAATTTTTTTAATTTTTTTTTTTTTTTTTTTTTATACCAATCTGCTCGGGTTTTTTTTTTTTTTTTTATTTTTTTTTTTTTATTTTTTTTTTTTCTTTTTTTTTTTGAAAGTTAAAGGCCTAGGCGTAACAATCTCATATTACACATCAAATAATTTCTGCTAATGATATACGGTAAGGTATGTAATGTGCTAAGATGAAAAATTAAGGGGGAACAATAGATAATATCATTTAGAATGAATAGCACGATATAGTTATCAAATCATAATAATTCACGAGAGCGAGTTAAAACACGAATACAAATTCAAGGCACAAACGCCCCAAATAGGTTAATGTATTTGACAGTCGTAACACCGATTAATCTCTGCAAGCGATTCAAGTGATAAATATTGTTCAAAAGGTATTTAACAACAATTACGGCAAGTACAGGGCCTTGGCCGATTATTTAAATAGGTTCAATGCGCACAAAAATTGATCAGGTACTAGAAAGATCTTTTTAGTTCACAAATGTATATTTATACCTACAGCGCCAAAAAAAGGTACGCTGCTAAACTCACGACCACGGTACGTATACATAGGACGCGACAAAATTTATGAAAGATATGCATAAAAAATTAACTTAGCTGGTACAAATTAGAAGTCTTCGGTGTTTGCCAGTTACTCGGCAGATGTGACAGCTCCCGTATCCAAATCTAATATTTTAACAAAGAAAAAGGAAAAGCCAAAATGGACTCCGTTGGTAACAGTTACTAGTCTGCTCACAAAAACCAGATAAACGGCTTATCTTGGCTGGTGGCCTTGACCCGACAAAGGCTTTCAGATCCACTTTGATAGTTTATAATTTTGGGATTATTATCCTTGCCAGCATAACCATATTTAAATATCCATTGACTAATTAAAACGGAGTACGTCTGCAATGACCAGCACAAAAAGCCAAATGGGAAAACCCATAAACAAAAGACCAGAAAATGAATAAAGATGCCTGCAATTAATAGAACCCGTAAGAGCAAATATTTTATTAAAACAAAGAAAAGTAAAAAAAAGGTACTTACACAGGAACCGTAATCAAAGATTTATTCCCTACTTTAAATGGGATGATTTTACTTCAATTGATATTACAAAGCACATGTCTAATTGTTCAATTTTTAGACAGCATTTTCCATGTACACCTTTTTCGCGGCCGTCAGTAAAAAGGAAATAAGATGTAACTTTTGCAAATGCATACAAATCATCGGAACTGGCAATTCCAAACAACTAAAATCTCTAGAAAACTGTTCAATATAAAAATGCATATTCAAACGCATTAGTGTAAACACGGCTGCCTATACTGTAGGGAGAAATTGATCCGTAAATCAATTATTTGTGAAATAATCCCGTCGCCAAAACAATAGCCCCTTCATCGTCGGTAACATCATCTCACTATCATGTGAAGCAGCATTCGACTTCACGTTTTGGTAAAAAGCTAAATAATCAATTTGTGGTACATACTTCTTTGCTAATACCATTACATTTCCAAGTTTGTTTGCTTTTAATCGCAATGGGGAACTATATAACGATTTGTTGGGTTTTTAAAAGATGCGGTTATTCCGTTTTGTAATTTGATACTGTTTGGTTATCATTATATTTGCAGTCCTAGAACAGCTTATCATATTCGATTCTGAATCATAAGCGAAGGTTCTGTATTTGGAAATAGCAAATTTTTCTCTTGCGGTATTAGTTATTGTCTTCTTTATATTATGTTAAATGTTCTAGATGATTTTTGATAATGTTGAATATATTCTATTGGCACAACATGACCCACTTTTCTCAATGCTTTTCAACTCTAAAACACCTATTACAGGGCAAGAAGCTATGCCCAGGCTCGGAAATCTATGCACAATATTTTTGACTCTGCCGTTTTGAACAAGGACGTATAAAAAAACACCATTGTGAAGTTCTTATTTTGTGCTGTGCAACTGTCAAAAAAATATATAGTGTTTTTTACATTTTTATTCAGTATGTGTTCAATATAATGGTACAAAGACTGACAGATTCATTTAGAGTTTTTTTACCTTTGTTTCACCATACATGTAAAACGTAGTTTGTTGTTTTTTCCGGAGTACATACAAAAATTGAACATCCAGAGCTGACGCAAATAAACAGCATTTCCTGCGTGAACTTTAGATAGTGGAGCGTACTCTTGGTAATCAAATTTCAATACTTCAACTTTAGGATCATTTCTTGCTAATTGCATTTTTGCTTTAAGGTCTTCATAAAAAACCTCGGTTTCAGTTTTTAATTTGGTTTTTAAAATCGTCACATTTTTGGCAGGTATCACTACGTGGATTCCCAAAGGAGTAGTTTGCTATAGTTTGCCTTGAAATATCGATAAAAACTTCGGTACTCGAACGGGTACCTGTAATAATGTTGTAAACTTCAGGTTTGTAGGTTAGAAGATACATTTCATCTATTTTTCTCACATTTAGCTCTGGTGATAAATAATACCCCTCAAGTTTTGTTTTTAACTGTAGTGAGAACTTCTTCTTGGAATATGTTTTATATGAGTATATATTTGAGCAAGTAAATCAGCAGAAAGAGTATTTGTAAGTTTGCTTCTTAAATCTACTCTTGGTGAAGTAGCCCTTCTAAGCCAATATGTGTTGCTAGAAGTGAGACCGGTTTACTAAAAATGCTGTTGAAAGCTACGAAAGCTTTCTTGCAGACCTTCTGATTTTCAATATCAATGCGCATATACAAAATGCAATAATTACATTAATTTTACGATATGACATTAATGAGTTGTCTGACAGGTAATTAATTCATACAGATATTTATCATGTTTATCGTTAATCCCTAATTTATTGAAATTATCCAAAATTGCATTTCTATTTTCGACATTGCTCATGGTGAAACAAAGATACTTGCATTCGCAATCATTCCCAATTTTACATTCTTCAACTTGCTTCTGTGCAAGTCCCATATAAGCCTTTCCCAAAGCCCTAATATTTTTTCTCTCATTTTGTTTCCAATTTTCAATATTAACTATCTTTCTTTTCATTTTAACATCTCTTTTTAGAACCTCTTCATCTCACTCAATTTCACTACTATTAGGCAAGGGTATGTACTTATCTGATAAAACTGCATCTTCCTCAACACTGGTAGATTCAGAAGAACTGAGCTATTTACAAAGCACAAAAAATTAAAGTACAGTAAACTCTCTAAATAGCGGTCACTAAAATTTGCTGCAAAACTGACCCGTATATGGAGGTGACCGTTATTGGGAGGAAAATAAAAATGGATTATATCTTGAATACTTAAATTAGAGCTTTCGGTCAAAATATCACAATCAATTGATGCATAATTTTCAAGGCTTACCGTTCATTACCTTCTAGTAATACAGGAAAAAGCTGAGCTAATGGAATTTCGTCTTCTTCATCGAAATCTTCTTGCACCTTTTCCGAGAATCCTGCTTTTGCAAAACATTTAGCAATTGTAATAGGCGAATCGTTTCTCCAGGCTACTAATATCCAAACAAAAGCGCTGGTTAAATTGATACTTTTTTCGCATCTTCAAAAGGACGTTCGGTATTTGTGAATGTTAGCAGCCTTTTGATTAAAAACTTCCTGTAGGCCATCTTAAAGTTTTGGCGTTTGGGGGTCGAAAAACAATGTTCACATTTTCAAGAGTCACTTTGGGATAAGACGTGGCATTATCCAAAAATAATAAGACGGTGGTGTGGGGATGGGAAATTTTTTAAAATTTTTTTTGAGTGTTTGTTTTTTTTTTTTTTTTTATTTTTCTATTCTTTTTTTTATTTTGTTATCAAACTTTTTAATTTTTTTTTTTTTTTTTTTTTTTTTTTTCAACCCAGGATGTCATTATCTCTACCGTCATCCAAGCTTTTTATTTGATACCCATTCTAAGGGGCAATTTGTTGGTATTCCTTTGAGAGCCTTTAAAGCATCTTGGGTGTTTACTATTTTCCAATGATTAACGGATTTTCCTTATCACCTTCCATATTTGTACAAGATATAATTGTTCAATCTTTGTTTTGCAGTTTTTACTAATACATTTATCGTGTTTTTACAAGAGAACGTTTTGTAAAATTGGCATCGCAAGGTAAAAAGTCCGGTCTCGTCAGTATTGTTATATTTTTTATGTTTTAAATTATATTATTTTTAAATTTTTTTATATTTTTTTTTTTTTTTTAAAAACACATTTTAAATATACCCCCTTAAAAAAACCAAAAAATATGTTTACATATTTTCAATATTACTGACAGTTTTGCTTTCCAAGCTTCAACATTGTCCAGGTTAATATCAGCTGACTCCCGCAAATTTTTTAAAGGTTATGTTATGTCTTTGACAAAATTTCTCGAACCACCCATTTGAAGCTATAAAATCCGTCATTTTTAAATTTTCCGTAACTTTCAATGCTTTCTCTTTAATTAAAGGTCCAGATATAGGGACATTTTTATTCCTAGATTTACAAAACCAATTGTAAACTACTCGGTCAATTTCTAAAACCGTCAGTTCTAGGAAATTTTCTCTTCTGCTCTGTATTGGAACCTTCTTTAAATAGTTTTTTAAATCACATTTGTTTTTTAAATTATTGTTCTTCCAACACTAAATTTTTCAGCCAAATTTCTAGTACTGGTATTGAACTTTTCACTTTCCACAATTATATCAATTTTCTCTCTAAGAGACAAACGTTTTCTTTTTAAACACATTGTAATTTTTCTGTTCGTCTATATATAACAGCACTGTTGAACATACTAACTCAAACTATCTACGGTGAGCTTAATGACATTTTTAATTACACTCTCTCTGTAATGACTGTCTAGTGTAAATCAAACAAATTCTTTAAATCCGTTCTTAAATGCGGTAATTACTTAAGTCTCACACAATGAAACAATTATATATTATGCACAACTTGAACGCTAACCTGTTGTCTACTAATGACCTTACTTAAGAATAGCCAAAAATGGGAGGTAGAATTACATGTATTTTTCCAAGAAAGTTTACAAATAAGGGGCCGTGGCCGTTATCGAGAGGTGGTCGCTATTAGGGGGGTCATTAATATGGATATTTCCGTATAATTGGCTTTTGACTTGGAAAACTTAGCCGGTTTTAGAGGTGGCCGCTTTTAAGAGATGGCCGAAAATAGAAGTTTTACTGTACTTTTATTAGCTTACAGCACATGTGACACTAACAACTAAAATTCCTTCATGTTTATTTCGTGCAAAAACTAGCAGCTGACATTTACCTCGCTTATGAAAGCAACAATACTTGCTGATATCTACACAGTTGCGGTGTTATTGCACTAAATGATTCGTTGTAAATAGATGATGTAGCTACAACATATTATGTAAATACCAACAACTTAATTTTTTTCTCCTAACTGCTACATTAATATACTCAACTACTTCTTAAATATTCTTTTTTTTGGAAAAAAGTGGCATTTCTTTTTTTTTTGCTTCTTTTTTTTTACTAATGTTTTATGGTGTTGGTTTGTGTCTTTTGTTAAACCTTTAAAATTTTTATAATTTGAGTCAGAGATTTTTTTATTGATTTAATTTTGTTGAATTAAGGAGAGTTATTTTTTTATATTACCTTTCCAAACAAATATTTCTCTCGGCAATTATTTATAATTTATTGAATACGTACCAAAAATTCAGTTACTTTATATCTTTTTATTATATAATTCTTATTTATGAAAATGGTCTTCACGCTAATAAAGACAGATAAAAAAAAATCATAAACGCTTTATTCAAATCTACTCAATTACCTTTAAAATATTAATAAAATTTAAAAAATTTAAAATGGAAGATAACATCGGTAGTTAGCATTTATGGGGAAAAACTGAGATATTCTGGAGCAATATACTAGGGCAACAGCTTGGAGTATTTGGAGTGGCAGAAGATAAATTTGAAAATTTGGAAGAGAAGAATATTAAATTAATAAAAAAAAAGAAAGGTGTTGGGATTTGTTGGGAGTTTATTGACGGGTGTTATTGGTTGGGTGTATAAGAGGAAAATGTCCAGTAATAATAAAATTCGTTAGTTACCAGTATAGGAATATGTTGATGAAGGAGCGTAAAAAATTTGCAGGTAATCAAAAGTAGTTATCAAAGAGGATTTGACTAAAAAAGGTATTTACTTATGAAGCATGCGGCTACATTATTTGGTGTACGTAATGTGTGGTCCCGGATGGGGCGATTAAAGTTAAACTTGCAAATAAAATTTTAACGTTGAACGATATCGAACCCTGCAACAAAATATTAGAAAATGATAAAAACAAATAAATTATTTTGGATTTACTATCTGAAGAGTAAAAGTAATATTTACATTGATTTACTATGTGCTATTTTGTTGGGTTTTTGGTAAAAATAAAAAAAATAATTATGTTTGTTTTGATGCCTTATGCAGAAATGTTAATTTGTAGTAGAATTACTTAAAGTTAGGTTTAATTAAATAAGTGTGAACATAATAAGTATAATTAAATTTTTGATTTGAGTTTTGATTTATAAATTGAGAGATGTTACGAAATTTGAAATTTGCACATCTAAATATACGGTCTTTACGTAATAAGGTGAATTGAGAGATTGTTGTTTTGTTAACAACTTTGACGTACTAGCAATTACGGAATCTTGGTTACAATGCAGTATTATGAATGATAGTGTGGGGTTTCTGGTTATTCAATAATTCGTAAGGATAGACTAGATAAAGAGGGGGGTGGAATTATGTTTTACATTGCAAATTCTTATACAGTGCGGGCTTTACCCTCATCTGATCTAATAGAACAGTTGTGGGTTAAAATACAATGTAAAAAAATAAAACTTACATTTTGGAGCTGTTTATAGACCTCCTGATTTAAATTTAAACTATTTTTGGATGTTTTGGGTGATACTATATCAACTATGGTAGTTGATTGTAATGAGTTATTTTTTACCGGAGACTTGAACGTGGATTTGCTAAATGTAGCTCTTTCAAGTACTAGTAAGATGAATTCATTTATTAACAGTTATAATATGAAACAAGTTATAAACTCACCAACTAGAATTACTAGAGATACTTCTACACTTCTGGATTTAATTGTGGTACCTAATGAAATAGTAATCTCCGATAGTGGCACACTTGATTTTGCGTCTTCAGATCATCAGTTTATTTATTGTGATTTGCATCTGGATATTGACATTCCCAAATGCCATTACAAAACGTATCGTTCTTATAAATATTTTGATAGGCAGTTATTTAGAGAAGACTTATCACGATTGCCACTTTCTGATATATTATATATGGATAGTATTAATGAGAAGGTTAATTTTGTTACAGAACATTTAATACAAACTTTTGATAAGCATGCTCCTTATATACGTTCTAGGTTTACTAAGCCTCCTGCTCCTTGGATTACACCCAACGTCAAACTGATGATGGATGTTAGGAATAAAGCCTTAGAAAGATACAAAAAGTAAAAATCCTGCCCACTGGGATTATTACAAACAATTACGGAATTATACTACTCAAGCCATAAGAAACGAAAAAAGGCATTTTTTGAATACGAACTTCGCAATTTGGATAGTAAAACTCTTTGGAAAAATTAGATAAGTATAAAGTTCATTCTAAACCAACGGTAGAAGTTCCTGAATCATTAAAAATTCTAAAAAATTTAACGAGTTCTTTGTCAATTCAGTTCCCAAGGTTGATGTTGATATAAAAAAACTATAGATTTCTATGCAAATAACAATTTATTAACACAGGAAAACCAAATTTTTAGATTGCATACAGTTTCTGAGACGGTAGTATTAAATGCAATTAATTCAATAAAATCAAATGCTGTTGGTGTAGATAATTTAAACGCTAGTATGATTAAACTATGTTTACCGGAAATATTGCCATACATTCAACATATAATCAATTTTTGTTTAGAAAAAGTGTTTTCCGGACATCTGGAAGGTAGCAGTTGTGGTTCCTTTGGCAAAGACTAGTAATCCCAGTGAGCATAAGAATTTCCGTCCGATTAGTATTTTATCTTTTCTGTCAAAAATTTTAGAAAAAATTGTCAGTATTCAAATTAAAATTTATCTTGAACGAGCTGAAATACTTCCAAGCACACAGTCAGGTTTTCGACCTAACTATAGCTGTGCTTCAGCTCTGATGAATATTACAGATGATATCTTTACAGCTAGTGATGAAAATAAGCTAACGCTACTTGTATTGTTGGATTACAGCAAAGCGTTTGATACACTAAATCATGAAACGCTTATTGCCATCCTAAAGTATATAGGGTTTGATAGTACTGCTATAAATTTTTTTACAGTTATTTGTTTGGTCGAAAGCAGTTTGTAAAATTGATCAATCAGTGCCAGTATCACCAACTCTTGATTTAATGTCTGGGGTGCCCAAGGGGGGTCTGTATTAGGCCCATTATTGTTTACTATTTACACCATCCGACTTAGTAAAGAGTTGAAATTTTGTCAGTTACATCAATACGCTGATGATACACAGATATACTTTTCTTTTTGATTCAAGTAATTCAAACCTTGCTTGTGATTGTGTGAATGTAGATCTAAAAAGAATTGTAGAGGTATCTCAAAGTCATTCATTGATATTAAACGCTGCCAAAACTAATGTGATTTTGTTCGGTCCAGGTCGTTTGCGGAACATGTGTTGCAAGATATGTCTGTGTGTGTGGGCGGGGAGCGGATCACTCCTGTAGATACTGTTAAAAATTTAGGATTAACAATTGATAAAGATTTACGTTTCTCTGAGCATGTGGTGCAAATTTTGAAAAAGTCTTATGCGGCACTCAGGTCATTATATCCCTTTCGACATCATCTCAATATTAAGATTAAAAACACATTTGTGCGATTCTTTAGTTCTATCTAACCGTAATTATTGTGATGTTGTCATAAGCTAAAAGATACTGGGTGGCTGACGACTCACAACAGACGATTGTTGCACACCACGTACATGTTTTTTAAGATTGTTAGTAGTAAATGTCCTAGTTATTTGTATAATAAAATTCATTTTCGATCCGTTGTTCACAGTTCTGTTCTCCGATCGAAATCACTTATTACTATCCCAAAATATAGAACAGAAAAATTCAAGTCGTCCTTCACTTATCAAGTGGCATATATAATTAACCATTTAAAGCCTGATTGGAAAGTGTTATCGCCAAATTCGTTTAAAACTGCATACAAAACATTTTTATTGTCTACCCAAACGTAACATCTTACAATTTATGAATAAATGAATAATTTCAGTTTTATATTGTGTTTATATGTAATTGTTATATCTAAATATGTGTTATGCTAAAGTTTCTTTTTACTTCTCAAAATAAAAATTAATCAAGGTTAGGTGTAAAAACAGCAATGCTGAACCTCGCCTTGCGATTCAATTGTTTTGTTTATTTTGTTTAACAAAAAAATAGCTGAATAAAGATATTATTATTATTATTATTATTCGTATTTTTATTTTAAAATTTTCTTCTAATTAAATTTGTGAGTTTTCATAATTATTAAATTGTTAGGCGGGATGTTTGATCGAATATGGAAAATCAGAAAATATATTTAAAAATTGACTCGTAACTGTAGATTAAATTTGGAATACTTGTTGAATTAATGCTTTAAAATTATTAAACGTACCACATTTATTCCTATTTACATGGGTGGAGAAAATATGATTACAAGAAATAGGTTAATGTGAAAAACAATCAAAATCACAATATTATTGCAATAAATCTGTATTTGCATTTCAAAATTGAACTCAATAAAATATGTAATAATCAAATCTATTACATCTCCTACGTCTTTACAAAGTGATTTACTTAAGGTGCCCTTCAGGTTATAAATTTACATATTCAAATAGGATCAAATATTGTATTATATTCAGATTATGTGTTGCAAAGGTGGATGAAGTGCCATACCTTGTCAAAATATGACTTCGGTTTGTAATTTTAGCACGTTTACTTTATTATCATTGTACTTCAGCGGTGCTTTGGGTTGTTTAGTAATAATTCATTGCCACGCATCAATAATATTGCAGAAGAACGTAATTTCAGTTTAAGTACATTTAAATTGCACTGTTGCTTAAAGACATTGTTATGTATGTATGTGTAACTGTTTGAATTATTTATAATAGGCATATTAGAGTAACAAGTGAACTATTGTCTTGAGGACTAAATGGTACCTATCTGGGTTATTAATATGCAAATAGTTGTATTGTTTAAAGATACAAGATATAGGCGTTTAGTGTCATTGAAACAAATAATTTAACTAATATATACATATATAACAACGGATGGTACTTTTGCTTGTGTAATATATATTAGTTTCACACCTAAATTTGAGGGTTGTATGTCTAGTCACACCTTTTATTTGTTGTATTAAATATGACAATGAAACTGAGTCGCATAGATTTTACATGAAATATTAAGATTAAGGTTTGATAACCGAATAAATGGACCATTGATTATCTGTAGGCAAACATAAATGGCAGACATTTTTTTTAAATATTAAAATTTGGAGATTGAATACATCTATCGCTTTTTGTAATTCACACCTTTGCCATAGAATACCGCACTGTATAATTAAAAGAAAACAATAACTAGAGAGTCAGTATAATAAAATACCTACTACACCCACTCAGCAAACAGAAGCAAAAATATAGCAAAATAATTAATTTGAAATTTTGCACGATAAATTGTTTTAACCAACACTTTGAGAATTTTAAGTTGGTACATCATATTTAAACAAATTGTTTTTACAGTTTTAGGAGCTGACATTTTTTCGCGTCTTCTTAATTTATTATCAAATTCCTCACAGTTTTACTCTTGTTTACCAAAAATCAGTTTTTTTGAAAACTACTTCATTTTATTTATTACGCTTTGTAAAGGTAATTTGTATTTTAAGTGTTTTAATAAAATGTAATTTTAATGTTTTATTTTTATGTTTTTTAAGGTTATCTTAATATATGGCTGGAACTACAAGAAAACTATACATTCTTGAGGCTCGAAACATTATCAATAATGTTATACAATTCTTCGATATAGACAAAAGCTGCTGGTGAATGGGCATTCCACTTTAGAGAAGCAACTGAACTTCAGCGGCTGCTAATAGGTAATATCGATTGCTACTATTTTGAGTGATCAGAAAAGAAAGGTGCTGCGACTGACAGTGACCTACTGCAATCACCATAGCAAAAAAAGAAAAAGCGGAGGATCCAACAAAATAGATGATGGATGAGTGTGATTTGGGGAATTTTAAAAAGAACAGTCAAGAGGTTTACACGGTTTTGACAAGCAAGTGCCCACTTTAAAAATTTTAGTGAGCAAGATGCAAGATAAAGATTAAATTACACTGGCGGGGACAAAAAACTATTCGAAGGCATACTATTAGGAATTGGCTTACCACTTTAGTAAAAATGTGAAAATCAGAAGAAAATTATTTATGGAACATGTAACGATATCGGATTAGCTTGGCGTTCTCGTTATTTACGAAAATGGAGGGAAAAAGCCTGCTCTCGGAGAGAAGAAAAAGCCGTTACTAGTTTAGACAGAAACTTTTTATTTCACCCATCTTAATGAAGGGTAGTAAAATGCTGGCTTGAGTCAAAGGACCAACCAGGTGTATATAAAGCTGATCGTTCTGGGTCAGCGATACATTTATTAGTACATGCAGGTGGTGAATATGGATTTGATAAACAACGCATTGTTAATTTTTCTAAATCTAAGAGCATATCAGGAGATTACCACGATTACATGAATCTTATTCACAATTTTATACAATGGGTTGTAAAACAGATTAATTTCGAATTACCTCCAAAAGGGATTTGTTTGTTATGGATTAACCACCATACCACAGTGTTTCAAATTAACAAACCCCTACTCAAGCCACAAGAAAGCAGGAAATTAGAGACTGGCTTGAAAATAATGAGGTTTCAAACAACTGTGGGACATGAGGAAAGCTGAATGTAGTTAGAACTTGTGGATTGTGAATAAGATTAAGCCACACTAAAACATTCTATTTGGATGAAATTTTTAAAAAAATGGACATACATTTTTACGCTTGCCTCCATATCATTGCAGGACCTTAATTCAATCGAATTCATATGGAGCTTAGTTAAACATAAAGTCGCAATGAAAGAACTACAAGCAAAAGTGCCAAGGATATCAGAGGATTTGTTAGTAGAGAAACGCTTTTCAGAAGTCACAGCATCAGATTGGCAAAAACAGTGCAAATGTGGATCAATTGGCCAAGAAAGTATGTTTGGGGAGAATGATGGATTACTTGACGAAGTAAGTGGATAAAAATTGTATTTGTAGTGAATACTGGTTTGTTGGACTGATGACACAAATTCGGAAGAAGAATAGAAACTAATTAATGGGAATTGTTTAAATTATATTTCTATTCAGATTTATTTTTTTTAATTTAAAAATTAATTTGTTGTTATTGTTAAGGAAATAACTATTCATTCATTAGATTAAATATAAATCTAATAGCATTTAAAATAAGCAGAAGAAAATTTGTAAATCTTTTAAAATTATTTATAAAATGTTTCTGTAGAACTGAATATTGTTACTAAAAATGTTGCGTTATTAGGTTTTTTATTAAAGTTTAATACAGTATTTTCTTTTCAAATTCTTAATTTTCTGTTTATAAATTTTGTTCCGTTTTGATCTTGTTAAAAGATTTACACATATTATGCAGCACACAATACATTTAGGTGTGTATCAAATAAATCACATTTAAATACTTTTTTTCGGAATGTACCTTACAAGCTCTATAGCGCCAGTATCCCCTCTCCAACTATCTTGTTTGTTAAGTTTAGCTGTATTATAGCTATTTATTGTATATGTGTTTTAGTAGGCAGATTATCCACGCAAGAATTTTTAATCGCGAGAACGAAGTCACTTAATTATAGACAATATGCCACTAAATCACGAATGCAATACAAGATTTTATCCACAATCAAACCAATTTAATTGAAAATAAGTAATCTGACAGTTCTAAAATTTCAATGTAATAGCAAATATTAGAAAATTTAGTGAAACTTTGGGCGGCTTTGCATTATTAGTTGCTAGGATGCTTGTTTATTAAAACAATATTTGTGAAAAAATTAGAAATCGTTTGTGTGCGTCGTTTTGAAAAATGTCAGAAAGTGATTCTTTGCCGGTAGAAATTAAAGCAGAAGCTGAAGAAGTAACCCTGCAACTGTTGCCGGCCAAATCTAAAGATGCATACATAAAAGAATTTGCTACCTTTAATGAATGGAGAGAGAAAAGAGGTGCAAACATCATAAACGAGGACGTCCTGTTGGCTTATTTTTTAAATGTAAGAAGCCAGGTAGCCTCCTCGTCGATGTGGACGAAATATTCAATGTTAAGAGCAACTTTGAATGTGCATAGAAATATTGACATATCAAAATACGGCAAATTAATTGCTTATCTCAAGAGCCAATCAAAAACTACAAGGCAAAGAAGGCAAAAGTGCTTGAGAGGGGACACATCGAACAATTTTGAAAACAGCATCTGATGAAAAGTACTTAATGATGAAGGTACAAACAATTTTTTTTTTTTTTATTTTATTATAATAATTATTTAAAATATTTATTTGGTGTTGTTATAAAAGGTTTTTGAGGATTTTTATGAAATAAAAAAGTAAAATTAAAAAATAAAAAAGATAAAAAAAAAAAAATTTTTATTTATTTGTTTATCTTAGAAACAAAGACCAATATGTCAAGAAGTTTCACTGTATTATACGAAGGATTCTCTGTTAATGTTATGGAGATATGCAAGAAATACATACGCCTACGTCCTAAAAGTACTATTTCGCAGGGAAGATTTTTTTGCGATATATAAATTCAAAATGCACCGCGCAACCTGTGGGAATTAACACTATTTCCAAAATCCCCCCAAATTTTTTTTTTTTTTAAATCTACACACAAAAAAACACAACACAAAAAAAAATACCTTCTTTGGCGACTCTGTTGGCTAATGCTGGTGGTGATATTCTCACTCTTAAGAGGCACGGAGCGTGGAGGTCATCTTGTGTTGTTGAGGGGTATATAGAAGAAAGCGAGTCAAATAAAATCGATATTGCTAGAAAAATTCAAGGAAAATCCAGCACAATGCAAGAGATCTCCGCGATGCAGTCTTCCTCAAACGTGGTTTGTGTAAATGTAAATCCTGATATTGCAAATAAGTTTACTTTTGATGTTAACGTGAATGTTAATATTAATGTTAATAAATAATTACTAAATTTTCTGCAAATTTTTCTTGAATTTTATATATTACAAAAACACTAATGTTTTATGGAATATAAAACACTAGTGTTTTATAGGTGTTATAATACGTTTCATAACGGCATAATAATAGCTCTATAATATGGTGATTGTGGATAAAACTAATTTATGTAATAATATATTAACAAATTACTAATAATTCTCACATTTAGAAATGAACAATTTTACGGTTACTTTGTGATAGTAACAAATCCAGAATTTTTTTCTTATTAAGAAAATTTCCTACTATTAGTTCCTAATAAATCTTCAAAAAACGTCGGCCAATTGCACTAAAAGTTGCATAAAAAGGTCATTACTGATATAATTAAATGATAATTACTAATAATGAAATAATTGGTTTAATTCTTTAAGTAAATACAGTAACAAACAGATTTAAAGGTTCTAATTTATAAGAGATGGTGGGATAGAGTCAAATGGAACATTTTATAAAATTATCAAATAAAAAATGGTTTTAGTGAAAACATTTTGTTGCTGAAAACTCTAATATAAATTGAAATCTGAAATATAAACTTATCAGATTGTAAATCTGAGAATGTGAACCATAAAAAATTCCAAAATAGGGTCTACCCAACTTTTTCAAAATACACATTTTTGTAAATAATTAAGGGCTGAAAAAGTATATTTGTATGACGAATTGTTTTGGTTTCATTGTACAGGATGGGCCAATATGCAAGGTAAGCGGCTGTATCTCAAAAACCACTTATTATATTTTAAACACCTGGGTCGTCATTAGATCCCTTTTTTTCTTTTTATGGGATTTATTAAAAAACGGTTCTTTTTAGAACCACATACCATTTCATAAAAAGAATTCCGTAAAGTAACAATATTATACCTACTAAAATCTTTGTAAATGGTTCCAAAATTTATGGTCTAACATATTCGAATTAGAATATAGTATACCTATTTAGGTTTTGAG
Organism: Abscondita cerata; assembly: GCA_030710515.1. NCBI lineage: Eukaryota > Metazoa > Arthropoda > Insecta > Coleoptera > Lampyridae > Abscondita > Abscondita cerata. Next base: position 118,965 of record JALBCR010000933.1, read on the forward strand.
GCTTACTTTTTAAATTAAAGGTTAGAATTACGAGAGTAATATTAAGGTGACAATAAGTTCAAAATGCGTTTAGTCCCTTTGGAGCAACATGAATGTTCTGATGATATATATTTTTAATAATATCTAAATGAATTCTATTTAGACTCACAATTGTCTCTTTAACATCTTATTCATTTTGTGCTAAATTTTTAATAGTTTTAGAAAATTTACCGCGCGGTCCTCGATCTTCAAACATCCATTATTCTCATTTTCCCAATATTTGAGGTTAAGAACGAGATTTTGAAAAATGGTTTTCACTGGCCTATTTGGATGTTATTTGGCTACTTTATCATAAAAAAAAGTCATATCATTCCATTTGATTTTTTTATTTTTTTTAATTTGGGTCATGGTGTCAAAACTAGCTCCCTGGCGGAGAAGGATTCAACTAAATTAACTATATTTTGGTTGATTCTTATTGCTTAAGGAATGCTATTTTCAACAATACCAAATTTGTTAAAATCGGTCAAACCGTTAAGAAGTTAAAGCAGGTTATTGCAAAAACAATTGAACACCCCCCGCCATCTTTGTTTTTGAAATAACTGAACTTTTGTTTTTACAAAAATGATAGATAAACTGGTTCTCTTTACAAATGTGAAAAAAAATTTTTGTTTATTATGCGAAATTTATAGAAAATGCAATTTAAAAATTTAAGATGGCAGTTACGCCCTCTGGTGGTCATTTTAAAACTTGAAAATATTTTCCTGCGATTCTTCAGACCGATTTACCTAATATTTGTTTTACACCAAAGTCATACGACGAACGGTTCCCGAGATATGGCCGAGGAACAGTCTTATTGGGTCACCCGGTACATGCCTCAAAAACTATGTAAATATGGCTTCAAAATTATGTGTCTAACTGATGTGAGAACGAGTTATCTCTACCATGCCTACATATATTGCGACAAAGGTTCGGATGGATTTGGCTGATGATGATAGCTTACCTATTGAAACACGTGTCCGAGTAAAGCTTGTTCGTGCAGTTTTTGGTGTTTTCTGTTTGTTAAATAGGACGCCTTGCAGTTTAGTGTTACATTCCTTTAACCAAAAAAGAGCAAAAACTTTGAAACCGACTCATGGAGTGATACGTCTTGCAAAACCGCTTTTTGGCTCTAACAGTAATATAACCGCTGACAATTGGTTCAGTTCAATGAAGTTAATAAATGTAGAATATGTAGGCACACTCAAAAAATAAAGCAGGTATCCCTCTATCATTTTTACTAAATCAAAAAAGACTTTTAGGATCAATGGAATATGGACTTCTAGAAGACGTGATTATGACTTCTTATGTGAACAGACGAGGAAAAGCCACAAATTCTTATTCCTCAATGCTTGACAAAATCTATACGGATTCAGAAACGCACAACCTAGCTTACTACAACTGCAATAAAGAAAGAGTCGATACATTAGACGAAAAAGGTGGGAAAAGTTCAACAAGTCGTCGTACTCGTCGATGGCAACTAACAGTATTCTTTCGTCTCCTTAATGTTTTAATCGTAAATTTGTACGAGAGTTATAAAAAAAACAAAAACTATTTTATTTTATTTATTTATTTATTCGTATGGTACATTATACAAATATTGTATTGTGATGTAAGTGTTATGTATGGTGCCCCAGAAGATCAGTATAAACCTGTATAATACGTATATACGTACTCGACGTATGGACCATAAAACCTTGTGATCAAATATTTTGTTTTAAAAAATATTAGAATTTTATTATTTTAATGTTGTTTATAATTTAATATAATTTCAATGTATAAAAACGTCAAAACGTACGTCAATTTCATTAGAGTCTTTTCGTGTGTGTTTTAGGCGTTTTAATACAAATATTAAATATGGAAAGTGATCAGTACCTTACAGTACTCCATGGTCAACAAGAAAAACATGTTGTTCCTGAGAATCATCACTTTGGTTTCCGGACCTGGTCATCAAGACCCTCCCGGATAATTACAAAAAAATGTATAACAAATCTATGAAAGAAAAATCTATGTTTGCGAAGGAACTTGCAAATCAATTGGTGGAGGAACATATGAGATGATGTGTAGATAATCCTCGCAAGCGCACGACGTGAAAAATATTTTAAAACGAATACTACGTGTACCACAAGTAAATCCTTATTCTGTGGAAAAACTTTATACTCCAGGGTCATCTAGGAAGTCATCTAGAGCGGTTTAAAAAATGAATGCATATTTTAGATTAACTACAATTAAAATTCCTATGTTAAGTTAATTCTATTATTTTTTGCATTTTTTTGTATAAGATTAAAATCTCAAAAAGAATTTTTCCTAAGATATCAGTCGTGCTATGAATGATGTGATTGCAATTGCTTACCTAACGCTAATGGCGTTTTTGGACATAATCGCAAAGAATATAATTAAAATAAAAATTAAATCCAATAACATGATTGTTTTATGTCATTAAGGTGCGCGTTTACCGCTCGTTTGTTTATTTATTTCAACGAACCTCAAATATGCATTAAAAGTCAGTTACATTATGTCACCGAGAAGATTACACAATTTTATTAATAAGTAGTGCGGCCCTCTTATGTTTATCTTGGAAAAGAAAAAAATTACGTTAGTGGGAAACAGACCTTTTCAAGAATTTGGATTTAAAGTCTAATAAAATTAGTGGTCATTATAAAAATTTTACCAGAATGTCAACAACTGACTTTGAGATTTTCCTCCAAAAGATTGATCCTCATATTTCCAAAAAGAATACAATATTCCACACTTATGATATTGGCTCAAGACAGATAAGTATCAATATTCTGTTATTAAGGCTGTGTTTAGTTGTTTTGATAATAATTAGCTGTAAACTTTTCGACAACATTGAGGCCATGCAATTCTTTTTTATTTCGGTATCATTTTTGAAATTTCATATTTACTTTTGTCGTGAACCAACGAGAATAATATCAACTAGTTTAAATTAACTGTTCCAGTTTAGCAGTGACACTGCGATTTCTTGCTACGGGAGATTTATGTTCCAGTCAACAATATACATTTAGGATTTCCAAGCAGTTTATCGGACGTATAGTACCTCAAGTTTGCTCAGTACTTGTTAATTAATTACAGGGATATATCAAGGTAACATATTGCAGTGATTGTTTAATGTCATAATTGTAATATATAGATGTTAAAAGGTATATAATGTCTAGTAGTAAGATATAGAGGTTTCTTGTATGTTAAGAAGATATATCGATTTTTGTGCGTACGTGATCGAGTGAAGTGAAAGTGGGGGAGGAGACGCTCTCGGGCAGTAAAGAGTGATGGAAGTATAGTTTTGAGGCGGTGCATAAAAAAATTAATGCGGAGTGTTCTTTGCTATTTATTGAAAGAAGTGTTGTGGTTATGTAATAAATTAGCCTAGTTATTATAAAAATAGTTTAAAACCAAAATAAAGCTGCGCATTGTTGAAAGGGCCCACGAAATGTAAGCCTGCGAAGTAGTATTAAAAATATCAGAATTAAATGTTGTTAAAGAAGGATAAACAATTGGACACCAAAACAAAAAAAATGGAAAAATAACTAACAGTAAGGAAAAGTTGAGGAAGCAGTCCAGGTTCAAGGGGTCACTGTTGAGAACGGTTGAAGGTCGCACGTACACATCGAATAGATTTACCAGTTTGGTTTAAGTTAGTATATTTAAATCTGTGTATTAAAATTAAATAAGATTGTAACGATTTATAAATTGCGCAAAGCCGTGCACGTAACGTTATTTAGGATTATATTCATATTTGTAAGAATTATACGTTTGATTATTTTTCTAAAATTAAAATTTGTTAAACCAAACTACGTTATTGTTATTAAGAATCCAAGCTTTAGAGATGTTATATTAAAATAACTGACATATGATGAGATGAGCATAAATTACTTATTTACTCACTATTTAAATTGCAAATTTGAATTTTTAAAATTTTTCAAAGCTCACCTGATCAGACGATTATTTATAGAAGCCATGTACTTTTATTTTTGTTCATGTACATTATATGAAATCTCATTGTATAAAAACCACCAAAATTCATTTAACTGGAGATACATTTCACAAAATCCGAAAAATGATCTAAAATAACTGATGAAGCTGGAGATGGTTATTGGAGGTAGATGGCAAAGAATCAGATAGCGATGTGATAGGAACGGCACTTGGGTGGGATGTAGAGTTTGCAGAAGGAATTTTTGAAAATGTGTAGATACATTTTCAGGAGGACTCTGCCACTGGTTGGATAGTTTCAGATTTAGGGTATTCTGCAAATGGTTAAACTGTTGGGGATTTAGATGATTCTGCTAATGATTAGGCTGTTGGGGATTTGAAATAGAATTATAAAACCTCCTTAATATCAAACTAGCAATTTAAATATTCTGTAAGCTGGAATATTTGTTAACTTTGGGGATTATGAAAAATGAATTTCCTTGGTTTAGTTTATATCCTGGCAGTTCATTCAAATGTTAAATGCACGCGTTCATTTAGTTATCAGTTTGCTTTCTTAGTAGGCCTCTGTGTATATGATAGCGCTGTTTTTTCTGGTTGGCTATGTCCTCGAGGGTTGACTGATGTCTTAATCTCATCTTCATTTGCGAATATATCATTCGTCTTCTGTAAATTTAAAGTTAATTAAAATTACATTTAATAGTAACTAATAAATAATAATTAAAATAATGATTGTTGTAATCTTAACATATATGTAGGGACCTATTTTACAAAAAAAAAATAAACACTGTCATTTCGCCAAAAATATAAAAACAAAACTAACTTTTGCTATTTACAACTTCACAGCTGAGTAGAAACTTAATGTTTTTTTTTATTTTTGTTTTAGTTACCCATGACACCTGCCGCTTGGGAAAAATAAGTAGATATTTGAGAAACGTACAGAGTTCTTCAATTACACATCCTTCTTCAGTATTGTCCTTTTTGAATTAGTTGATGATAATTACAACTTCATATTTACTGCTATTGGATCCCAAGGACGGATATCGGATGGAGACGTTTTTCAATGAAGCACGTTACATAATATGATTACACGACAAAATTGGGTCTTCCATTACCAGAAGAATTTCCTGGGTATTCAATGCCAATACCCTATTTTTTGCAGGTGATAGTGCGTTTGCTCGTGTATTAGCTCATTACAGAAGCTTTTCTACGGACCCAAAAACGTCAAAATTACAGCATCTACTCGGAGTAGCTGCGACAAGCTAATTAAACATTTAGTCAAGCAAATTCTCCACCTAGTACGAACGACTTCAGATCAATTCTTATACGCCAGTCTTGATACTGGTTGGGGGTTGGGGGATCACTAATCTACATAATATGATTCCTTATTTATTATAATTATTAATTTTACGGGCAAATGCCCAATTTACAATAATATTACACAAATAATTTAATAAACTGAAAGACTACAAACAAATACATAATAAATTGAAAAATAGTGAAAATTGAAAAAGTATCCTACATCACAACATAATATACAAGCAAAAAGTGAGAATGATTTGCGGAAAATTAAATTAAAAGTGCAAATTTTTTGGAGGGGGCGAGAAATATTTCATAATCAATATATCATCAAAGACTGAGAACTAACAATCTACCAATAAAAAGACATCCTCCAGTTCCAGAAAACGAAAGATCATGCAGGAACGGATTCCAAACAAAGGAAACCTTTTATTTCACAGAGGTGTCCAGCGTAAAATTATGAACAACTTGGACGCCACAACGAAATCATGCATAAAATCGTCAAACACGCTTAGACAAAAGATTACACCGTTGAACCAGAACCCCAAGTCAGAAATGTCGACCAGAAATGATACAAACCTGACCTATACACACCGGTCCTGAAGACACGATTATCTGTGACATTCAAGTATCGTGGGAGGAACACCGAGGTTTCAAAAAAAATTGGGAAAAGAAAATACTATGACAACTCACATTTTAGATCAGCGGCTTTTAAAAAAAATGTTTAACAGAATTTTCCATTTTACTACCTTAAACTTCGGAACCCAAAGTATCTGGACCAAGGAGAATAAGCTCACTAAATATATTCTACAAAGGAAAATGAAAGAGTTCTGTGTTCCCACTACTCTCAAATGGGCACATACCATTCATAGAGGGTTCAACGCCTCAGTATGGAAAAAGAGACCAACTTAAACTTAACTGAAATAAATCTACTTATTGAGTAGTCATCACAACAAACAGTTCGCCCTTGTTTATTTTGTTAATTTATGTAACGCTTCGAATTTTTATCAATGTCCTTGTTCTTATACATTCAAAACTTACGTTATTGCATATATTATATTTTATATTTAAAGTGATTATACTTCTCTAGTATGGGTTTTTTAATAATATTACTCCTTTTAGGTATTTTCTAGATGGAGGTTAAAAGAAGACACTGCTTTTTAGTGCAGAATTGTCTAACGTTTCGCCCTTAACAAATAGGGGTTACTTTAAAGGCGAAAACTGTCTTTTAGGTAATTTGGTCAATAAAAAAAACAAGCACGCCATAGAACACATCGACAAGATTGTCGGAAAAACTATTAATTATTACAAATTCACACGAGATTTTAACAGACACGTACTTTGCAATAGAAATTCCAACACCTTGGGAGGCCTAAACAGTTACTGGCGGAAAGTGATGGAAATTCATCATAGCTATGTTACGTGGGAGACCCACACGTGTAAAGAGGTTGAGAACACCAGGCCCGTTAAACAAAATTTGTTGGAGTGGAAAAGAAATAGGCGTGATTGCGCATCACGAGCCCGACGATACCGTGGAAGACGTTCCTTTTATGAACGGTACGTCCTCTTAAAGATCCATGGTAGGTCAGCAGACGTCAAACGGCTCTGCTCGAATCAAGAGTCGCTCCTGCTAGGGGATGAGAGGTCACTGACAAAGTCCCGCAATCAAGCCGCCAGCTCCAATTAACCAGAAGACAGCCCATCGCCGACCACATCTCGGTCCTGCATATGATGTTCCATTGAGACTAGCCTCCACCAAGCGGTCATCGGATTGTCGAGGCTGATCAAAGAGCCTGGCGACAACCATTTTCCGGGCTTCGAGATGGGTCCGAGGGCAAAGGCGGCGCCGTGAAGAAAATATCAGCCTTTCTCTAAATTAATGGTTCAGAAAACTCTTCTCCTCCAGTATAAACGTCAGTAAATTTTGAAGAACTGTCTGCGAGTTCAGAATCTTCAATACACTGTAAGAAACCGACGATGATATAATTCAATTTTGCCGCCGAGAAAGAATTATCTCACAGCGTACAATTTACATTGTCCATAACAGACGTCGTGCGCACCGCCCCACTTATAATTTCCCCCATGCAACCGTTGCCCACTCATCCGATTGGGATAAAACCGTCTATATTACCGCGACCGCAATGCCCCAAAAGACACTTCTACCTCTGAGTCCGACTTTTACTTTTACTTCCGAGTCCGACTCTTGAATTAGATTTCCTAACCCGACTTCTAATCCGATTATCCGTCCGCATTAGTGCGGAATTCCGTATCTAAAACCGCCTAAAGATATCCTCTGCACCCGCTGATTGGATTCGGTGCGTGCTTAGGCAGATACTAACTTTAAATCCTCTGCATCCGCTGATTGGATTCGGTGCGTGCTTAGGAAAACTCCTAAAAGAACCACCGTTAATAACCCGCATAACCGACAACTACTTACCCCACATCCGAAGCACTATGGCTGAAAACCCTCGGTAGCAGTTGCGTTCCTCCGACACCGTTCCTTTCAAGACAAGCCGCTGTATATTATCGACCTCTAGAGGGTAGCTAATCCGTTCAATAGCAATAGCCGGCTTGCTAATAGCCGTGGCCCTAGGTGAAGTACCACCGCCGCTAAGCCGTCGTCAGCGCCTAGCATCACGCTTCGCATCAGTACTCGGCTTGCTCGCCAAACAACATCGTATGAATACAACCACCAGGCATCCGGGGCACCTTGAGACGGACTTCCGTCGGTTGTCAAGCCGTAAGCCGCAATCATAAAAGCCGGGGTGTATGCTAAAACAAGCGAGAGCCGTAGACATCCGTGCTATTCAATAACCTCCAAAAGCGGGCGTGAACGACCTCCACCGAAAAACTAATACACACTTACCTGTTTCAGTGAGACAATACCACCAGGTCTCGACGCAGCCAGCACCCGCCACACGAGCCAGAGGGTTAACCAGACCTTTCGTTGCGTAAACACGTGAGGATTACAACGCCGACCGTACTACACCGTCAATACCATTTTAGTGAGTGGCTGTGTCTCCACTGCCGCCGTTTCGAACCAAATTGTATTATAATCAAATTCCGTGTGTATATATAAAATCCTAATCTTAAAAATATTGTGTAAATAGACCTTTCAAAAGCGACCATGGGCATTTTTCCTGCGATTGAAGCTGCCCGCATGCATATAAAAATTCGTGACGTCACATTTTGTATTCTCACCACGAACGAACCCGGTGGTGCTCAATACAAAAGGTGCACGTTTACAACACACAAAGGAAAGTCTGTCCACCCGACAAGAAGTGCTGCGTGTTCCAAACGCACCAGCGAGAATGGTGTCCAAGAGAAAGAGGAAACGTCATGACCCATCTCTATTACGTCGTTAGCGGTACGTCATCTAAGCCGGACCTTCTTTTCACTGATGCAGAAAGCTTACAAGAGCTGCACATTGCAACGCTCGACCTATCGAAAGCCTTCGATAAAGCGCCAGTCACGAAGTTTTCGTCGCCATCCTTAAACAGTTTAGACTATCTCACAAACCGCCAGCTTATATGGGAGAACACTAATAAGTTTAACTGTGAAGGGAAAATTTTGTCATCTCAATGGATAGGCGTGTGAACAAAGGAGTTCGTTAAGGGTATCCCCTAACTTTCTTTTCAACTTAGCCGTCAACAAAATCCTGTACCATCTCACATACATAAGCGTCAAAAGACGCATGAGTCGAAGTACACTCATGAAATTTAAAACTTGACACCACAATTTCTGTAAACAAAAGTTTGCACATTGTGAAGCGGGCTTAAGGGTATCATTTACAATTCTAACAGCAGGTAGTCTCAGCAGGGGTTATCTTATAGAAGGACTGTAGAATGAATCATTACACTAAGCACGTTTTAGAAAATAGGTAATTTACGTTGCTTACTTAATTTTTTCTTTAAAGAATATATTTGAAGGTATCGCTAATTAAACACCATAGCTCGATTAATTATCGAATCAAAATTTTGTTTAGGAAATGTTTACAAAATAAAATTAGAAATAATTTTGATTTAAAAACGTCTACAAGCAATAACTTTTAAATTAAATCAAAAAACTAAACATGGTTATTTGGGTTGACTGATTATTACTTATTTTTAAATAAATCTAACCTACTAATTATTGTAAGTTATTAAAAAAAAATCATTAAACTCTCTATTCATAATATTTAGTCCTTACAAAATGTATATTTTATGACGTTTCATTTTTCTGTAGTTAATATAAAAGTGAAAATAAAAACTAAGGCAATTCTTATTGTCAACGTATATATTTAGTTTTTTGACAAGAATTTATTACATAATTATAATTAAGATACCAAGTTATAGTTTAAAATTAAATGAAAACGTTTTTTTTTTTTAAATAAAGGTATTACTATATAAATAAATATAAGAAATCAATAATGGGTGTGACCTCCTCCATTATTGATACATTCTTGGAGGCGTCTGCTCATTGACGCTATCAAGGTATCAATATAATTAATATTAATCGTTTCCCATGCGGTATCAATGGCTGCAATTAGTGCATTACGGTTTAATGGTATAAAATTTGGCCCTTGTTGTCTTCGGATAACAGCAAGTATTCGAGCCCAAACATTTTCGATAATGTTAAAATCTGGGCTTTTTGCTGGCCAGGGTAACAGCTCCAAGTCATTTTCTCGTATCCAATTGCGCACAGTACAAGTTACTTTAATATCTTAAATCTTTCGGCCTTTTTGATCCTGTCTAATTTAAAGAGATAAAGACTTTACAGGATACTCAATTAAAACCACATCAATGATAATAGTATGCAAATACATTCTTCAATTTGTATCAATAAATAGTTCACTTACATTAAAATAGACTAAGAAAAAATTACCCTTCAAGCAATAGGTTACCTTTTAAGATACCGCCTTCAAGAACATTCAATTAATTGTTCTGATACTAAAATATCATAAAAATCATTAACAATATTTTAAAACAATACACTGGTTACTTCAACAACAATTGATATACAAATAATTAATGTGTCTTTTTATAATAACAGCTCACCATGTTCTCTCAGCAATGTCCACATTTTTTATAGGTATGTATTTGAATGAATAAGATAATAAAAGCGTGTAATCATTTAATAGTGTGCTGCAGCGATACTATTTAACAATGACACGTAATATTAAGTCTTCTGTCGTGATTTATTTTATCTGAAGATCGTTTGAGGATGAGTTTGTTAACCTCTTCAGCTGTAATTATTTACACTTGCTTATTAATTAGTTACAGATGTTTATGCATTTCACTTTAAAATAAAAACATGTTAATGAAATTCGATCCTAATATATAAGCGTTCAAAGATAATTAACGGTCCAGTAAGAAATGAATGAATAACCAGTTACTATATTTTTCTAATCGTATGTTAAATCAGTGAAGGAATTACTATGAAAGTCCATAACTAACGTACGTATAGGTATGTGCGACTTTCAAATTTAATTACATAGTTTATAATATAAAGTTTAATATTGTCTTGACGAAACAGACTACTGTTCAATATTTCATCTTTCAACGGATGTCGGTTATTTGAAGTATGTAATTATCACACGAGAATTCTCCGCTAATAAGGCCTTTTGTTGATTGATAGCTGCAGACGATGACCGAACTTTTATCAACCTATCACCATATTAAATAGGACGTTAAGGCCGAAACCCGTCGTCAAATATTTGATTTAAGTTAATATAAAAATTCCTACGCTTCAATTTTCGATTAACAATTTTCAAGTTCGATTACATTAACTTTATTGAAACGGTCATTTTTGAAACGTAAATATTTTTCTGCGAACGAGCAATCGATAATTTTTAAAAGATGTGTCGGACTGTCGGATACGAAATAATGAATAATTACACATTTACTCGACATATCTTATTAAACTAACTGTAATCGACGTAGTAAGTAGTGTAGTGTAGAACCTTGAATTGCCAATCGTTTAATCGAGTATTTAACACCTGCCTTTGAATGGAAAAAGTACGACTTATAACAAGTTTCGAAAATTTAATATCATAAATTATATAAAATTTGATGGATTTTACTGGAGCTGTCGATATATCTTATTATTAAATTACCTGCTTTAATTACATGGGTGTATCAAACACCATAAAAACAAGATAAATATATTGTGGCTAAAGTGCAATGAAAAAAAAAAATCACGCTTCTCTTATTAAAATCTTTAAAAATTGTTTGACGAAAATTATAATAGATATTTATATAATATTACATATGCAAATTTTATATATACTAAAAAAAGATACTAATCGTTAAAGATTTATAACTTTTTAAATTACTTATTTCAATTTGGTCTTAATTTATGTTCTTCATTAGCTGGATAAGATAATTTCAATAAGAGACTAAAATGTCTGAAAGATAAGCATTATTTATCTATTTTATATAAAAACAATTGGACGTTAATTGAATTGAAAAATATTTTCAGAAGATAAGTTTTGTTAACAACTTATTTATTGTTATAATTTATAGAAAAACAATTAAGCTTTTAATCTGTTTCGAGTCAGTATTTTAAGATATAAAATCATAGTAATTATTTTATTTTGTCGTTATTATAGAGACTTATTACCTTGTTAAGTAAAATGAAAGTTGCTGCAGTAACTAAGATTATAGTTTGACCATTGGTCAATTATGAAGTAGTGATTTGTGAACCGATAAGCTGGTAAAAACTTAATTCTATTCATTCATATGTTCTATTCAATGAAGACGTTATAGAATATTATTGTAGATTTTTTTGGTAAAAAATACGATAATAGTAGCGACAACGAGTGATCAATCTCTCGTCTGAAAAAACGGAATTCATCTCGAGTAGTAAATACTATTTTTTTCTGCGAAATGAAAATAAAATAATAACAACCTAAAATAATAAAATAATTTCAAAAAAAAACATGTTGGTTTCAAATACATCGGGATCTTTCACTGTTAGGTTTAATATTAGTGAAAATGACAATATTACATCGGTAATACAGATTTTCATCAATTTTATTGCAATAATTTAAAAGCGTAAATTACTTTCACACTATGACAACTGATAAAAAAATACTACTCTCATGTGTATAAGTAGAAAGACCTTTTTTTTATATAAAAGTTTTGCTTGTGGCGTCGAAAGCTGCCTTCTTGATCGCTTCGCCTTGGCATTTACCTCCACCTAGAAGCATATACACATCGTTCATTTATTCTAAATTTTCCCTGAGATTACTAATTTTATGAAACTATGGTAATAAATGTGCAAATGTTCTTATGTTCTTATTTTGAATACGCCCTTTATAGGAAGAGAGAGTCTATTTTTCATCTGTGTAAGATATCTCAAAAGCTACTAATTTTGATGACACTTTGGTTTTTAAATACTGAAGATTTCATTAGAATATGGTCCAAATCTGTAGAACTTAAATACGACTTTGGAGAAAATATTTTTATTCATCCCAGGGACTAAAGTATCAACTAAGTCTCATATTTCGAAGATTAAAGTACCATTTTAAATCTTAAGGGAATTACAATAGTTTTAAAATCCCATGGGATTTAAAGTAAAATAAACATGCTGTTTCCATAGCAACATACTGATGGACACTGGATATTGAATCTGCATACACTTAAATGTGTTTAATTTGTCGTTTTATAAAATTTATTTTTTTGGTAACTGATGTTCTACCATGGATTTATGTTAACAATTTAAAAGTGTGTTTTTGTTATAAACAACTGTAAAAATAAAATTATAGCAATTCATTTTTTTATCAATTTAATTTTTGTCAAAGTTAATTACCAAAGTACTTTACTCCCTTGTTACATAATATACTATTACATAATTAGAATATTTGCAAAAATGTTTTATATAATTTTTGTTTTGCTAAATTCTTTAGAAGTCTTGTTCGCAAAACAAGCTTAATCATCAATTTTAGTTACCTAGAGCCTACATAAAAAAGTCAATTTTATCTGTGAGTGTAATTATGAAAGAAATCTGTGAAACTAAGTATTCGTTCAATATTAAAAAAGCTTGCTCCACAATATTACTTGCAACGTCTTCTTCCACATTAGCTCTTAGAACTACTGTTGTTTGTTGTTTAGATAATTAATCACTTTCAAATTACCGGATCCCAAATTATCATTTTGTTTTTTGTTTATTTACGTATCAAAATCGATGCTATTTTTCAATCTACGGTCTAAATGTTTGTTACTCCACATCTTATGAAATATGATGGGGAGTTATGCGACGGTTTCCAAACCGATAATTTTAGCATCCCTTTTTTTTCACTTTTCCGACGAATTAGAGTTAGTACGTTATAATGAAGCAAAAAAACAGTTTATGTCCGACGGCCGGCCAGCCGGCTGTCTGTCCGTATGTAAACAAGATTCCAATAAAACCAACCAAAGCCGTTATTTATAATTTCAAAAATTTGATTAGATTCCTACACCTATTTAACATTTTCAAATTTTTAAAATATTTAGAAAAATTTTTATTTTACACTTTTTATTTCAAAGAAAAGTTGTTTCTAATTTAATTATACACAACTTTTGTTTAAATTATTCTTTGATCCAATAAGTAATTACTGAGATATAACAATCACGTGACACTAATTATTGGAAATATCCACCAATATCAATTTTACAAAAAAAGTTGAAGAAAGAAGTTGTTTAAAATTTTATTGTCTATAGTTTTTGTTTGAACAATTTTTTTTCTAAAACGCAATATTATTTTCACTTGACGGGGCGGTATGGAATTCTGCGGTAAACGCTTGTTTTATTTTCTTTCTACTTCCTTGAGTTTCTTTCCTAAACCCCTTTATTTTTAAACTATCCTTAATAAATAACTTTCAAAATTTATGGATAGAAAACTAATGCAAAGATCCGATTTTTTAAGGAAACCTAAAAACTAAAGTGTACGGCAACTCTTCGCTATCGCCTGTAATTTCTTTCAGGCTGTCTCTTTATAATAAGTGTCTACTAACATTTGTAAATGATAGCAATATATACAGTGTTACAGTGTTGTTAGCGACATAATACAAAAAAAAATAACCGGTTCCAACAACAACAGGGTACTAAAGTGCCTCGACTATACCTCAGTGAAACTTTAGGGCGCTAAGGAGTCGTAAAATCTTTGTGAAGGTGTTTATGCTTTGCTGTTCACCTGCTTTAAGGTTTGCTTATTGACGAATACATTCAGAGGTGTTAAATGGGCGCCAATGATAATTGTTAATAGGGAAACATACAATATCTTTAAAAAATCTAATGAAGAAACATTCAATAAACAAAAAGTAAAGGTTTGTTAACCACATACCAACCAAATAAACAAATACTTATTAAAGGGAGGCCAAGTTGCCTTCAGCGAACTTAACTTAAATATTAATTGTAACGATTCTTTACATAAAGTACATAAACAAGTCCCTTGATTAGTCTCTAAATAGTCTTTTGTTTACAAATAACGCCATTGGTACCCAACAGTACTAAAACCCCTAACGTAAGTAAGTAAAATAAGCCTTGTAGTATCGATCTCGACCCCTGAACTATATAGGGTCATTAATAGTCGATGGTAGGTTAGACGTTCTTTCGTTCATTGGCTGCAAATAGGGATACATTTCATTAAATTTCCTACATGTTCTTGCCACAATTTAGTCACATGTGTATGAAGAATAAATAGATTTATCAAAACTTCGTGCGAGTAATTATTTCGGTCAATTGTAATTTGTTTTGAATAAGTATTAAGTAGTAAATCACAATCACAATCTCAAAACTTCAACGTCTGTCAAACACAGTGAATAATTGAGCAATTGTCAAATCACATGGCGTTCCATGGCTAACTAATGCAAATTATGGGAAGACAATGTGATTTTAATAATTATTGCGATTATTTCGAAAAGTTGACAAGTTCGCTATACAACTATACTAAGGCATTTTAATTGTCTATCAGAATTTTAAGTAACAGAGTGTTTCATTTGAAAAAATAAAGTTTTGACCTTTTTTGTATGTCACTTCAAAATCATTAATTTTAAACCACCCTGTATAAGATAAAATAAATTTATTTAGACAGCTGTTAAATTCAAGGCTTTTGCAAACTTCACCTAAAATTTCAGCCTTATATGGGTTCAAATAGCAGCTAAATTTAAACTTTGGTGGGATCATATTTTGAAAGAAAATAACCTAAAATAATTATTATCTCAAAAACCGATGTAGATAGATATAAGGAACTACACAAAAAAATTATCAGTAAAAAATTGCGATTCTAAAAATTGAATAATATACAGCGTGTTTCATTAAACATTACTAAATTGTGACTACTTTTGAGTAGAAGCGGCAACACCGCCAAAATGAAAATATTTTAGATAGATAGATCGAGTCTATTTATGGCAGTAGCCAAATTTTCAGATTACTTCTATGCCCCGTCTTCCATAAACGTCTAACCTACCGTCGACTATCAATGACCCTGTATAATTGCATTCTTATAGGCAACCCATTGTCATTCATTGTACAAATGCAACCCCAACACCTAAACCGATCTAAGCTTTCTTCTTAATCTTAGGAGGTCATTAAAAAGGAGAAAACTATTAGATATTTTGGGAAAGAAAACATCTGATCTTAAGATAATAATGGAACGACATGAAATATGTATTTTACGCTGTTCGTACATAGGTGTTCGATCACTAATTATCAAAAATCAGGATAATGAATTATACAGTGCTTCCCAAAAGTAACGGATAACTTCTATAAAATCGTAAAAAAATAATTTCATAAAAATGCTCTGACACGTCGATTTTTATTTTTAAATTACTATCCTAAAATAACTTTTCAGCCCCCCACCCTTTTCCGCCTCCTCCCCTTTGCGATACCTTAATTGATAGATTTTTTTATTCTCAATACAACAAAAAAAAATTATTAAAATCAGTTGAAAAATAACGGCAATATTTACCCAAATGTAATGAAAGAAGAGCGTCAATATTCGAGTAGGCCGTGTTGAAGCTATATAACAATTACTACCCCTTAGGAGGAGAAGGGTGGGGGGCTGAAAAGTTATTTTAGGATAGTAATTTAAAAATAAGAATCGACGTATCAGAGCATTTTTATGAAATATTTTTATTTACGATTTTATAGAATTTATCCGTTACTTTTGGGAAGCACTGTATAATAGAGGTTGGTTCTCAAGATTATAAACTCTATATTCTACTCCCTAATGTTATGTAAATTCTGGATGAAACTATGTACTTACATGCATGCTTCATCCCATATTTGTAAAGAAGGTGACAACAACGAGAAATGCTACTTTTAACCGATGTTGCGTAACTACTTAGAGCTTGAGAGATTTTGTTACAAGGAACAATGAGAAGTTTGTCGAAAAGGACTACATAAATATGGAACATAATGAAAAAACAAACAAAATAAGAAATGTATGCGTAAAACACTTTTTTGACAACCAACATCAAAGTGCCGATAGTCTAGTACACCACCGTATAGTTTAGTTTTCTGTAAATAAATTCAGCTTTTTGTAAACGTAGTTGTAATCCATTTTTTTACTTAATGTATTGGAAATATAATAAAAAACTTTGTCATTTTTTAAACGTAAAGAAACACAATAATTTTTTTTATTTGTAATACAAATACCTATTAGAACAATTAATAAAAGAAACTTTGCGAACTCTATTACTAATTTACATAGGTATGTTCATTGATGTTTAAATAATATCAATTTGGAAAGTTTTTTTTATCATCTCTCCCTTGGGATTTTCTGATTACTTTTAAGCTATATTAAAAAATCTAATTCTAATGTATGTTTCTATTATCAGTTTTATTAATGTAATTATATGGTTCTCAACTCCTAGAGTAGAATCAAATATGTAATCCTCTATTTCTTTAAAATAAATCTTATTATACATTATCTGTTTGCATATTTTATTAATAAATATATCTCTGAAATTTTTAATTTTTATCCGTTGGTAATTTATTATTGGTGGTTGCCAGCATTCTTTTAATGACGGCATAATCAAACCTCCTTTAGTCTTTCATTTGATTAACATCAAGTAATTATCATCAAGTGTGGATGTTCCTAAATTGCAGTAATGCATGTGCTGCAATTAATTTTTTTTTTTATTAATTTTGCAACAAATCCAGCAATGTAATATGAGGAATATCTACAACATAATTATCTTTATCTGGAGTATATAAATCCTGAAATTGTATGTTGTATTTTTTCATTGAAGATATATCATCAACTGAAAATTCTATTGGATCAACAGCTTTTCTTTGAATGTCAGTTAAAACACTAGTTTCATCTTGAGTAGTAAAGTTCCCTTAAATTTTTTTTAGATCGTGTATTAGGGTACTAGCAATAGCCTTTTGAAAGTATGGTAAAATTGATAAGCACTCGAATTGTTGTTCCATCTATTACGCAAGTTAAATAAATATAAATCAATAACTTCATTAAAATGTTGGTAAGCTTTGCCAAATATTTAAGAAGAATAATTTTAATAGTAAATTCTCGGATTTAACATAATCTTCATAAATCCCAAATAATGACAAACCCGTGATAAGAAATCCTACTATAGGCGTTTTATTTCTGGTCGCATACCTATAAGAAATTTCCATCCTTATTTTTTAATGTTGTAAGTAAGTAAGCAGCTGGTAAATATTGGTCTCCAATAATATTCATTTTCTTTCCGCAACAGAGGTTTACAACCGCTACCAAATGGATTAGAACTCCTACTTTGTTTAGTTGCTCCCACAAATCCAGGTTCACACTCCACATTAGACATCCAATCGAAGGTTATGCCGAAAGAAATGTTTTACGAACATAATCGTAACCTTTTGAAGAATAATACTGTAAAGTCATAGCAAAACTTCTAAGTTGTTTAGAAAACTTCTTCCTTGTTGTTTTTTCAGTTTTGCTATTGTTCATCATTCGCTGAACTAATGCAAAAGGAACATTGGCTTGAGCTTTTTTTTAGCATATCTATTGCATCATCGGATGCTAAATTCTTCTTTTAGTATATCTGAGGTTTTTTACTCGTGTCGATAAATCTTTGCTTGGAAATCTTTAATTTTGTAGCTGAATTTTCATTTTCTTCCAAAATTATTGTCAAATTTGAAATACATTTTTTTCTAGGAGATCGTCTGTAAACAAATAGAACTATTCAAGTCATGGTCTTTCCGGAGAACTGGAAAGTCCTTAATAGTCGCCTGGTTTTCTTAGGAGTTCCTTTCAAACCCTCACTGTCTGTTTCTGTAGATGTTTCCCCAATTTTCCGTATACTTGAAATATTATGTTCTTGACATAAGCAGTAAATACTTGTTGAAGAAATGCTACAGGTGCATATTATTAACTTCATTAATAATATATTAAAGTATAAGTTGCAGAAGGCAGCTATTCAAGAACGAATTTGAAATTTCGAAACGAGCCGCGAAGCGGCGAGTTGAGAAACGGGTAAGTGCTTGAAGGCCCTTCTGCAACGAATACTTTATATAATTTCTTCTATTTTGCAAGTTTATACCGTGTTATCAATAATAAAATAAAAATTTCACATCTAGGGAATTTTGGTCGGTGCAAATTTTTTGTCGTCACTTTAGGCGGCAAATGAGAAGAATTGCCCAAAATGCTATAGAAAATTTGCTACCTGACAAGTCCAAATCTCAGTATGAAATATAACCTTATTAGAATATAACCAATAGTCACTTTACATTTGAATGTTACCAACTCGAACAGATTATATGTTACTATTTTATTTACGCACGCTTATTGCTTATTCTAACACTGTTTTGACGTCACTACGGTGCGAATAGACTTATTATGAACGCAAAATAGAAAAACAATTTACTAAACTTTGTTTAACTTTTACTCAAGATATCATCAGAATCCATAATAGCTAAGGAATGACTTGAACTGTCAGCACAAGAAATACTACAAGATCAAATATTCAGAAAATGATAAGAAGTATTACATTAAAGAAACCTATACCACATCATTTTAATGTATCCATCTGCTTATAAATGCAATAGATGCACACATTAAAATACTAACCTGCTAACATCAGAAGCAATTTGTATTTGTACACGTGCAGGCAGTATAGGGATTAAATTATCAACAACATGCGTTTTATTCCCAATCATTATTAACTCTTATTTTTGAAGATGTTCTGAACAATTAACATTTTCAGCACAAGGGTTTCTTTTAATGGCAACCATCCAGGAGTTGTATCGTTCTCTTGTAAGCCTACGAATAAATTAGTTAATTCACATTTAGGAATATGTTTAAGGTAAAGAGCGAAAAAAAAGGTTTTATTATTATACTTACTTAAAGAATGCACATTTTTGGTGTTACGGCGTATAGTTTCTACACACAAACTAAACACCTTTTCATTATTAATATTAAAGTTTAGAGACTTGGATAATTAAAAAAAAATAGTTCAATCCACTTATAAAACACAAAATATGCGTATCCTAAAGTGCGCATGCGCAGCAATTTAGTATTCTAGCAATGCGCATGCGCAGCAATCTTTGTATAAATAGCAAATGAAGTAAAAAGCATGCATATGGTACTAACATTCCATATTAATACATAGTTCAGTGATCGCGACACGTAAAAAATGTCAGTCAGCAAACTTACGTAAATAAAATTAAGGAGTAGGGTAGGGTGTTGTACCTTGAAACCGTTGTACCTTAGAACACTTGCGCGTTTTGTCTGCTCCTGCGATTTAGCGGCCCTAAAATTAACTAAGCGATAGACAACGCCACCTGTTATCTCTAACAGAAACCCCTGCCATTTCGGTTGCTAATTAGTAATGGCTGAAATTTTTTTTTATTGTTTTTTGCATAAAAATAAAAATTTGTGTCTTTAGTTTTGGGTCCTGTAGGGTCTGATAGAGGTTGTGTGAAGCTCTTTGATACTTCCAACAGCTTTGTCATATTTAGGTGAGTAAATTCATATATACTACTTAGGTTTTAGAAAATTATTCAAGGTTAGGCAGTTAGATTTAACAAAATATGCACTCTGTTGAACTTGAAACACAAAAGTTGTTGTACTTTGGAACATGTACCAAGGTACAACGTTTCTCAATTTTTGCCTGTTTTGTTTTAGATAACGATCCCACGATCTAAAACTGGAAGAACAAGGGCTCTTATCGACCCGGCTACAATGAAAACTGCAATAGAAGCAGTTACAGCGCCGGCAAAATCCTGAATTTTAATTAGGGAAGCCTGTAGTGTTTATGGAGTCCAATTAGCTTTATTGTCGAGGCGTGTATCAGCTTTTCGAAAATCAGAATAACAAGAACATCAATTCATTCCTATTTTGACACTAAAAAGTTTTTGATGCTAATGTAGAGCAAAGTTTAATAGATTATATTAAAATAATTGCAAAAATGAAATATGGGCTATACAAAAGAGGAGTCCGTGGTCTTGCCTACAAATATGTAATGGAAAAAAATATCCTGAAATGTGGGATGTGGAACAAACGGCAGAAATAAAATAAATGAGGTACTTCATGAAACTGCATCCTAACCTATCATTAAGAAAACCAAGAGCTACTAGTAGTAAGGCAACAAGTTTCAATAAAACAAATGTTGGGGCAATATTAAACAAGTGCATACTTGTTTTGGCCCTATAACTGCAGATCATATTTAGAACCTGGACGAGACGGGTTTATCAACTGTACAAGTCCTAGGGAAAATTGTAGCACCAAAAGATATGAGACAAATTCGGTGTGCAACATCTGCAGAAAGAGGTAGCCTTGTAATCATGATAACAGTTATAAGTGCTTCAGAGAATTCTATTCCACCAATGTTGGTGTTTCCCCAGAGCAAATTTCAAAGATTGAATGATGTTCGGAGTACCACCTGGGTCTGTAGGTGCTGCAACACAAACTGGATGGTCAAATAAATCAACTTTATTGACAAAACCTTCTAGACAAGAACGTGTCTTATTATTCATGGACAACCATGAAACGCATCTTAATGTTCAGGCTGTAGAATTAGCTTTAAGTTCTGGTGTTGTTATTGTCACATTCCCACCACATACGTCCCATTAGCTACAGCCCTTGGGCGTGACGTTGTACGGCCCTTCTTAAAGTGTAGACTTGGCTAGTGAACCATCCAGGTTGCACTTGTTATATCTATGGAGTTGCAGAAGTAGTGGGAAGGGATACCCTCAAGCTTTCACGCCTTCAAATATCACAAAGAGTTTCAAAGCCACATTTGATCGATATATATATTTAAAAGTTGACTACTTGCCTTCTTATGTAACAGATAGGCCCAATCCAAACATAGTTCCTTCTTCATCAGCAGCCACCGTTCACCAGGGTCAGACTTTTGCTTACCCGACTTTAAGCGATTTGCCTACTCAAACTTTGGAATCATCTGCTGGGCAGTCTACAGTTGGCCAAATAAACCATCAAGATCAGTCGATTATGTTTACAGCTGGCCAATTAAGCCACAAAGATTTGCCTGTATCGCACTCTTCTTTTATGTCCCCAAGTACATTACAAACTAATGATTTGGCAAAACCGTAAACGTAAATCAGTCCAAGCTGACGACAATAGTATCACCGGAGGAAATTCAACCTTTCCCAAAGGCAAAGCCCAGGGTGAACCCTAAAAAGGTAGAGAGCCTGGGAGAACGAGAATAATTTTGACACACCTGAAAAGATGAACTAAAATTAGCTAAACTGACAAACAAATCCATAAAGCGAAATCTAATTGAAAATTTAAACAAAAGCACGTTTTAAATAAACAACAAAAAAAAAGTACAGAAACCTAGAGGAAAGAGTCCATCATCTTCGACTGAGGAAGAAGATAATGTGGTCTGTGACATGATGAAGACAGCAACGATGAGGAATGTATCATGCCTTAGACCATACAGGAATGATGTCAGTGTGGAACAATTAATTCGCTGCTTAGTCTGTCAAAGATGGGTGCACGAGTTGTGTGCAAATGTCAACTCTCGAGGGTGGAAATCGTATTTGTGCAGATTTTGCAAGACTGATAATAAAATAGTAGACAAAAATTAATTTTTAAAGGACATGTTTCTTTTATATGAATGACATTAACATTAGTTAATATAGTCCTATATTTATGTAAGAACATAAGCTTTTAATTTTTCTTCCAGTTGTTCAAAAGAATAGTAATTGTTAAAATACAAGTTTTATTCGATATCTGTGTGATTTATTTAAACTTTTCCTAAAGATTTATCTACGTTTTTAAGGAATCAACAGCTGTGTTCCAAGGTACATGACAATGTTGTACCTTAGGAACAAATGAACTGATACTAATAATTTTAATTGTTCATCCTAAAAAAAACATAATATCATTAAAATATTAATTTTTTAAAAATACTATATTTTTTTTTTTTTTTTTTTTTTATTTATTTTAATTTATTATAATTTTTTTTTTATTTTTTAAATAATTATTTTTTTATATTTTTTTATATATTTTATTTTTATTAAAATAAACAAACTTAATTAAATTTAATTTTTTTTTAAATATATTTTTAATTATTTTTAATAATTTTATTTTTTTTAGTTTTTTTAAATTTAAATAAAATTTATAAAATTTTTTTATTTTTTTTTTTTTTTTTTTATTGGATTGTTAGGGGGATTTTGGAGATAAAAAGTTAACTTATTTTTTTTTTTTTAATTTTTAAAACATTTTTTTTTTTTTTTTAACTACAAATAAAAATTTTTTTTTTTTTTTTTTTTTTTTTTATTTTTTATTTTTTTTTTTTTTTTTTTTTTTCTCTAAAAACAAATTTTTTTGCATATAGAAATGGAGTTGCATTAATAACCCTATTGAATTAACACAATGGGCAAAGTCTCAAAAGAAATTGCATTTTTTTAAACTGCCATCCACAACTTTATACGGGCCACTGTTTTAGGAGGTCGAGTGCCACTCAGTTGGCCAATAAGGTGGGAAATCGTCTGCTGTGGCTGAAGGTATGTCGAGTCGGAATTTTTTTCGACAAATCCTCTTATTGAATCACAACTAATGAAATACTCAAATGTTACTGCCATGAGATGTTCGGTGTTGTAATTCAAAAGATTCTTCGTCAGTGACTAACGTCTCTATAATAATTGTAATTGTTATAATAATTGAGTTCTAGTTTGTTGTATTTGTTTTTAAAATAAAAACTAAAAAAAAAAAAAAAAAAAAAAAAAAAAAAAAAAAAAAAAAAAAAAAAATTTCATAATTTTGGAGAAAAAAAAAAAAAAAAAAAAAAAAAAAAAAAAAAAAAAAAAAAAAATAAAAAAAAGGAAAAAAAAAAGGGAAAAAAAAAAAATAAAAATTTTTTTTTAGATGTAATTAATGTACATACTTGGTCTTGTTTACCAATCAAAACACCCATATTTGTATTAAAGTCATGCTTTTATTTTCACTTTCAACGTGGCTTCTTTCCCAATTCAATACCTTGGAACAAATGAACTGTACTAATAATAAAATTTAATTGTTCATCTACTTATTTATTTTTTTTAAAACAAGTAAAAAAAAAATATTGTGAAAAAAAAAAAAACCCCCCCCCCCAATATCATATAAAAAATGAATTTGCTGAACATATTATTTCAACTTAGTTTTATTCCATTGAGGTTATGCTACTTTTTAAATTTCTCCTTTGCACTTTTGAAAATTTTCCCCTTTTTTTTTTATTTTTACTTTATTTTATGAAACGCTTTTGCCTGAATTTAACTTCAAAGAGAAAAAATGTATCAAGTGTTCGAAGGTACAACACGTGTAATTGATTAGTCCAGCAACCCTGACTGTATTAAAACGAATTCAAACACGAAAATGTAAATTCAATAATGAGAAAATGGCTTACGTATACATTAATTTATTCAATGCCCTGCACGTGGACATTAAGCAGTCCAAAAGGCAGATAAATTAGTTGAATGTATTTACCAATTCCACAATCTCAGTTAAGATACAATATTACCAAACCGAATTATTTCGAACCAAAAACTGTTCACAAAATAGCAGCTATTAAAGATATTACGTCGTCACGTACATCTAAAAACATCTTCAAATATCAATAGCTCCATTGAATTACAAAAATTAAAACAAAACCGGACACGTTAAGTGAATCATTTAGATTGGAAAATACACTTGCAATTATTTGAAGTTCTTAACCATTTTTTTTTTCTAAATGTCAAATAATAAAATAAGACTAATCAAAATAAACGACCAATAGAATGAGGAATTATGGACAAAAACGTGGCGGATAAGAAAACAAAGGTGCAGCTTACAAGAAAGCCCAGGATCTGTTCAGGAAAGGTAACACAGCCTTAACTGAATACATCATTAACGATAAAGAATTTGATGACATTCCATTGGCGTAAGAAAAATAAACTAAATTTAAGTTAATAAAAACAAAATTTTACCGGTCCACAATAATCTTTAATTTTTTTCTAATGAGACCTAAATTATGTTGCCTGGGCAAGTCTTAAGAGTTTACAAATACATCTATAGTATTGGTTTTGTTTTCATGTTTCTTTTTATTAAAATTATTGTAAGTTTTGACGCACTTTTTATATGCTGTTCATTTTAATTTTCGAGCAAAATTTTTTATGTCATACGCACCCTTTCGATACTATTCGATAACACGTTTGTTTGTATCGGAACGATGTGGAATTCTGGGCAAAACGCATGATTTTGTTGGTTTATAGACACTTTGTAAAATACATAAAATAATTACTACATAATTGATTTTAAAGATTTATAATTTATAAGCTACTCTTAAACTAACTTTTTTAGTTTGTTATTAGGAAAAGCTTAATACCTATAACCACGTTTCCATGTGATGGTCGAAGAAAATTTAGTTTTAAAGATATATTTTTGTAGTATTTTTTAATTTTTGTGAAAATAAATAAATATAAAATATTATAATATAGGTATAAATTTTTTGCAAATGTATCAAAGACAGTTAAATTAAAAATAATATATTTAAATTATGTATTCGTGAATTTATGATAGTTTATCTTAATATATGTGATCTAGAAACATAAAATTTTAGATAGAATTACTTGGGAACAGCTTTATTAATATTTTTGAGGAAGTATAATGTGATAAATAATATGTGAGAATATGAATGTTAAAAAAAATTAAAATACAAAAAAGAAAAATTAATGAAACGATTAATGGATATAATTTTAATCGTTATCAACGCCAACATGATCATTAATTATAAATACAGTTATTACAGCATACGCAAAGGTTGTGATAATCCTAATTATTGTTTGTATTATTAATTCTATACTGCTTGTTAGTAATAGTAGGTAATTTAACAATGAAGCAAGGCAATTCAAATCACATTTCTATTACATCAGGAAGTAGTAGATAATGCCATCAATATAACTATAAACTGGTAATTGAGTAATTACTGAGGAATATTCTTAGGTATTTCATAATTGGATGAAACTATACAGACAAGTTTCCGCGCCTTCTAACTGTGTTTTCATAAATAGTACATTTATCAAAAAAAATCCTGAAAACAATTTATATAAATCAAAGTTGCTAAATAAAAGTCTAAATAAGTTCGTTAAAATAGTCGCAAATAACTAAATACAATTTCCCGCTTCAAGATTGATATGATTGATACTCTTCTATTACTTTCAAACTGTATAAATATACCACCTTCGCAGATTACAAAAAGAAATATAATGAAAAAAGGATGTGAAGGAATTGAAAGCTCTTATAAAGATATATTCATAGTGAAGAAGTAGCTCTTAAAATACTAAAGAAATGTTTCTTATTAATTTCTCTAAACCGAGCAATTGCAAAGGATAATTCCAAGTTCACCTCGTGTCGTTCCAGGCATTGCTGCCTATAACCCGTTGGTTGCTCTTCATCCACATGAAGCGACACTCTAGAATTACCGAGATCACAGTTTTTGGTAGGTATACTTGTCATCTGTTTGGTGAAAATTATTCTTTTTTTTACGCGTAAATTATTTTGGCCTCATTCAAGTATTCATTTTAAGTAGATTGTACTGTATTTTAAGTACATTCCGTTTGCGTTAAGAAGCAAATCTGGTGGCAATAATTATTTCCTTGCTCCTTGATATTTTTAAATCCATCGCGTTTGAAAAATTATTATTCTGATACTTTTTATCAACAGTTTATCATAGAAGTCTGAGCCAAATTACACCACCTTGTATCACTAACTGGATACACCCCTTGTTTGTTCCATGACAAGCGTGAAAGTCGTTTTGTTTTTAGACGTAAAGTCTCACAGTTTATTTGGTCTACACTCATTAATAAAATTACAATCACAGTTGGCGTATTAATTTTTTTGTAGTGTTCTTTGTTTATGTAGAAATCCTAATGTAGAAATGTAGAACTCTCGAGTTTGTATATAAATATTAAAAATTGGTCTGTAAGTCGGGCAGTCTAGAGTCGGTAAGAAGATTTGAAACTACCACGTACGATGTAACTAACAGCAACTACCAGACTACAGCGGATTAAAATTGTTAGTGATAATAATCGCTCAATGTTGAACAGTGCTTTGTATACGAGGGTTAAGGTGTTGTTTACGATAACGTGCTAGAAACTACCATATTAAAAAAAACTATCGTTTGAGTAAAGCAAAGTTAAAACACGCGTGCGGATTGGTCGAGTTTCTCTTTTACCTGCGAATCAATATCGAGATGTCATACCGTTGGAGGCATCTTTTTCAATTCATTCATTCATCAAGTTATGGTAACGACTACCGAAGTGTTGAATTCGTCAGAAAAAAACAACATAACTGTAAGTAAATTGATTGTTTACTTCGAAGAATTACCGTTTATTATGTTTGTTTCCCAAATTAAAATGGGACCAAAGGAAAGGAACACCAACTGCAGCGTCTATTTAACCAACAGAAAAACACCAAAAACTTTACTCAGATACGTGTTTCAACAGCTAAGCTGTCATCATCAGCGATACCAATACTAAAAATAAAAACAACGGGAAGCTTATATATACTATCTGCTTATCACGCATCGTTAAACTTAATTGATTCTTAGATAAGCTTAAATAATTCCGAAAATCCTAATGAACCGTTATCATCATAATTCATCAACAATCAAATTTCAGTGTTCAAAATTCATACGATTTTATTGAAAAAATTAAAACATTGAACTGACTGAGAACGAAGTTTTAGTTTCATTCGATGTCTGTTTATTGTTTCCAAGCGTTCCGATAGATATCACTTTAGATTATTTAAAAGATATGCTACACCAAAACCATTTAGACAATTCAGAAGTAGATAATTTTATTAAATTAGCAAGATTATGTATGAGTCAAACCTACTTTCAAATTAACAATAATATTTATCAACAAAATTATCGTACAACAATGGGTAACAGCTTATCTCCGTTTATGGCTAACCTGTTCATGGGTAAATTTGAAACTGATTTAAAAAATAATTTAGATTATTTTCCTAGAATTTGGTGTAGATATGTAGATGACATTTTTGCAGTGATGGACACTAAAGTTTACAGCCCTCAACAATTTGTAAAAATTTTAAATTCAAAATTTGAGACCATCAAGTTTACCTATGAAACAGAAACAAACCTTAAGTTACCTTTTTAGACACTTTAGTGACAAGAAATAACAACAAACTAGATATAGATATTTGTCGTAAAGACACTAACACTATGAGGTTTATAACAAATGATTCCAACAATAGTATGCAACATAAACTTGCATCTTTCAACTTTTTGATTCACCGATTATTACATTTCCCATTGTCAAAACAAAACTTTGATAAAGAACTGCGAAATATTAAGCAGATTGCATCATACAATGGTTTTCAAGAATCAATTGTCACAAACATAATTAGAAAACATAAACATAAGTTAAACATTAGAAACATTACAAGGTTAGGAACTAGTAATAGCAAAATAGATAAGAAATATGTCAAATTACCAAATTATTCCACATACACAAAAGGTCTTCAAAATTTGATTATAAAATAGTAACCTCTAATAGTAACAACTTGCAAAATCTTTTAGGCAATCCAAAAGACCCAAAAAAATGTGTGATAAATCGGGAATATATAAAATTAATTGTAAAGACTGTAACCAAGTATATATAGGGCAAACCAAGAGACCTATTAAAACTCGTTTTAAAGAGCACGTAGCTCATGTCAAATATCATCGCACAGATAGGTCCAGTGTTGCCATGCATATGCTTGAAAATGGCCATAGAGTAGGCGACATTGAATTAATTAAGAGGGCAGATAATAAAAACGAACTTGATTCTTATGAAAGTTTAGAAATATTTAAAAACAGAAATTTGCTTATGAATTATGATGATAACGGTCCATTAGGATTTTCGGAATTATTTAAGCTTATCTAAGAATCAATTAAGTTTAATGATAAGCAGATAGTATATATAAGCTTACCGTTGTTTTTATTTTTAGTATCGGTATCGCTGATGGTGACAGCTTAGCTGTTGAAACACGTGTCCGATTAAACTTTTTGTTGCAGTTTTTGGTGTTTTTCTGTTGGTTAAAATGGGACGTCCGTGCGTTTTTTTTTTGTTTGTTAGTTTTGTTATTGAAATTAAAACGAATTGAGAAGAGATTGTAAAATTCAAGTTGAAGTTGTATATGAGAAACTATTAGGACTAGAGAGTTTGTATGGAGCAGTTTACTGATATGCTAAAATAAATAAAAATTTTTACAACTTCCGGTTATACCAAAAGTAGACCATGTTTGTTATTTTAAACAGAATGTTATAGTTTTTATTAAAGTTTTAAAAATCTGCGCAAATTTCTAATATAACTTTTAAGACAACATATGTTTAAAATGGGTCATTTTATAATTATTTCAGTTTTTTCGTAATTTTTGACAGATGCAGCTTTTCAGACAAAAATTATCAACAAACAAACAGTAAAAATAATTTGAGGTATAAGCGGTACAAAAGTGTTTATTATTCCTCGTTTAGAACTCAGTCACGAAAATTATTTCAATGTGTTGTTAATGCGGAAAATGTGGCAGAATCATCAAACGAGATTATAAATAACTGCTTACAAAATCAATTTGAGGACCGCTGGATGGTCAATGGCATTTCCGTTCACCTGATATTACTCCATTGAATTATTTTTTTTGAGTCGCTTAAAAGATATAGTGTATACTTTGCCACTTACAACAAAAGAAGATTGTCATGAAAGAATTAGAAATGCAGTTCAAACTCTATTTCCACAAGAAATTTGAACTGCCACTCGGAACGGATTTTTAAGGAGAATTCATAAATGTTTGGAAGTTAGGCGCAACCAGTTCGAACATTTATTTTAGATAATTTTTGTGTTGATCTAATTTCTGTAATGTTCTGAAATTATCAGTAGTTTAATTGTTATACTAATATGTTTAAGTTATTTGTAGTTTTTGTTTTTAGTCAAAGCCAACTGATTAAAAAATCCGAAATTTCAGTTTTATCAAGTTTGTACAAAAACTATTAGTGTGAGGTATAGAATTTTAATAGCAAAGTTTCTTCAAATTTAAACGTAGAATTCAGTGGTAATGAGAAAATAGAAGGTTGCTATTTAAAAAAATTAGGTTTTCGAATTTTTTAAACAACGAAATTTGGCACTATTTTGTGAGCAACTTTTTAATAAAGTTTTTAGGCGCTTAAAGCTATACTTAAATGTTTCTTGTGCATAACCTAAAAAAAATTGGCATTGAAAAAAAATTTTTGTGAATGGCTGCTTCTGTCAAAATTATCGAGAAAACTGGCATTATTTAAAGATGACTCATTTTAAACATATGATGTCTCATATAAAGTGACATTAGAATTTTGCATTGATTTCAAAACTTTAATAAAAATTATAACATTTTATTTAAAATAACAAAGTTATGGTCTACTTCCAGTACAACCGGAAGTTGCAGAAATTTTTAATTATTTTAAAACGAGCATATCAGAAAACTTTCAGAACTCTAGTCCTAGTAGTAGATCCCAAATACAGATCGACACCTTTACATTGTTTGAGTGCAATCATATTGCAACAAATATAGATGGTGTTCCGTTAAATCAGAATATAAGTAGTTGCTTCTGGCCTACACTTTGTGTTGTAAAATCTTTAAAGTGTCTTAAGTCTCTAGTTTTTCTTATTGCCATCTTCATTTTTATAACAAGCCTTCCGGTCCAAATATATTTATTAATGATTATGTATTAGTACATGGAAAACCGCCTTATAGATTAAAAACTGCAAAAATAATAAAAATTTCAGAAAATCTGTTACGTGCAAACGATACACAGAATTATTGAAAGGCGTATTGGGAAAAAAATTTTTGTTAATTTTTTAGCTGTAGCAAAATCTATAATGCTGAATTCTACTTCAGCTGCAGACATAAATTTATTGTCTTATGTTGATACATAATACAGAAATAATGGTAAATAAAAAAAAATTTGAACCTTTTTGTCTTTCTTATAACGTACATCATCTTATTCGTTTGGTGGTTTTTCTTATGAAAGTTATATGCAAATATTGAAAAATAAACTTTGTAAAAGCGATACAGTGAGGAAGATGAAAGCACAACATGGTTCATAAATAACAATGTTATACAAGTAAAATTTGTAAAATTGTATTTTCCTAAGAACATGGAAATGGTCTACTAATTAAAAATTTTAACTCCATAAAAAATACCTTTGTCAATAAATTTGATATAGCGTTGGGAAACTCTAATAGATTCTTAAACTAGTTGATTAAAAGCAATCTATTATTGAGATTATTAACATATTGCACTGGAAAAGTTTATTTTAAATAAAAAAATTAGAAACGAAAATTTATTAATACAAAATTTATAGTAAGTGTTAATTCAAATCAATCATTGATAACGTAATAAAATTAAGATACGAATTTCTGGTACCAATCTAATTTCAATTAAGAAAAAGAACTATTTTCATTTTTGTAGACAAAGGCTTTTCATTTAATTAAATTAAATAGGTAGTGAAAAGAATTTGTTTGTTAGTGTCGAGAGAAGAAAGCGTCAAATGTTACAGGTTAGTCTTATAAAATTTTGTAAATAAATTAATGTTTGCGTTAGATATAAATAAAACTATTCACAGATTTAGATTAAAGATACTTGCAAGTAAAAAAAAAGGGTTTTATAAAAGATTTTATGTAATGTGTTTTGTATTTAAAGATATGTTATGGATGAAATAAATTGTTGTTAAACTAAACTAATATTTAAATTAAAAAGTACCCAAACCTTAAGATTAAGAGAGAGTTAGAAGTTTGAAGCTAAATTTATTTGAAAAAAAATGTAGAGTCTCATGCTAAATAAAAATTTGTTTATTAAAAGCACATTAACAATCCATCGCAATATGTACTCATAATAGCCAGTAGATAAAAGCTAATAAAGCAAATAGTGATCACTTCTTATAGTAAAACTGATAAAAGCAGAAGTCGGGGAAATAAAAGACCTAGAAGATTTAATACTTCTTCAGATTCCAATACTGAAGCGAGTAGTCAGTTCTCCTATTCACAATCTGAGTCAAAAGGAAGCAATAGTTTGGAAACGCATTTTACTCAAAGTTTATCACAGAAAACGCCCTTAACAGATGTTACGTTAGCACTTAGTTTGTTACATGTTTTAACAGCAGGTAAGGAAGGACAAAAAATGATTTTATTTAGTTACCGCTAAAAAGGTTTTCAGAAACAAGTTCTACGATTGTTTAACTTAATAAGCGGAAGATTGTCTCAGTTATCCGACGACGTTAACTTTCTAATGGACAAATTTAATTAAAAAAAATAAACAAAGCAAATAGCGATATTAGTGATTGTTCATCCGAACTGTCTGAAATATTGGCATTGGTAATTACAATGAAACATTCCTAAAGCATGTTTTGGTAATTTGAATTTAAAAAAAAATGCAGACAATTTCAAAACTGCGTCGATAAAGTTAATATAATGATAATTCAACTTCTCATAGTAAAACTAAAAAAGTAGAGGTCGGCAAAATAAAAGGCCTCGAAGTTTTAGTACCTCTCCAGATTTCACTCTTGGAGTTGACGCATTATCAATTGAAAGTGTCTTGCAAAAACGCCCTCTTCCAATAATCAGTTGTCCTCTTCACTATCCAAGTCAAAAGAAAGCAATAGTTTGGAAATGCTTTTTTCTAAAGGTTTTTTTACAGAAAACACCCTTAACAGATGTTACGTTAACACTTAGTTCGTCACAAGGTGAAGAAGGACAACAAATGATTTTATTTAATTACCACCAAAAGGTTTTCAAAACATGCACTACAATTGTTGAATGTAATAAACTGAAGAGTATCTCAGTTATTCGAAGACGTTAACTTTCTATCGGACCAGTTTAATTAAAAAAAAACAACGGAAACAGCGATACTAGTGATAGTTCATCCAAAATTTCTGAAATATTGTCATTACACTTACAAATGTTAAAGAGTTAGAAAAACTAGAAGACGCATTACAATGAAACATTTCTAAGAGGATGGTTTGGTACTTTGAATTAAAAAAAAATTCAAACAATTTTGGCTCTCAGGAGGCCCTCCGGTGCTACGCGATTTCGGTGTTGACACAATTATGGTGATAATTATATTGTTATGTATTGCATATAATAATGTTCATAATAATTTAAAAGTTTGAGGTTTTACAATAACATAAAAGCCGATGTTTTGAGGGTTTTATCAAGGCCAATTGTCAAACAGTTTTGTTTAGTCGTTCGTTGTTAATAACGGTGTGTCTTATATAATCTATTAAATTTTAATTTTAACTGACATCATCAATATTCATGATGTATTTTAAATTGCCTGACTCGATTTTATTATCTACAATTAGCCTCGATAATGTCTTCATAAGTTTACGCGAAACGTTGCTTTTTATGTTACTGTAACCGTTACTTTTGATACAACCTCAACTTAGAAAGAAAACACCTTTAAATTATACCACTAATTGAAGAAAAAAATAGTATTAACAATATTCATATTTTTTTAAATAAAAACATTTATATTAGGGTACATAACAAAATTTACAACAAATAATGAATTTCTTCTAAAGCACGTGGTTTATCTATATGTACTCTTATATCACATTCGATGGGGTAAGTAGGTGATTTACAAGACGTTAGCACCTCCACAAAAGGCTGATACGCAAGTAGTTTCTATGACAAGTGTTGCGTGTGATGCAAAACTGCATATCTTCAAAAAACTGCAATCACACTATTTTTTCTAGATTTTGCAGCATCTAGTTGCTAAAGCGAAAATGTTGGCACTTTGCGGCGGCCAACAAACCAAACAAAATACAAAATAGATGCACTCTAAAAAATACTTTAATTTACACACAAACTATTGAAATAGGTCTTGCGAGATTAACAAAGCAACTCTGTCTCGTTACTCTTACTTACTAGGCGAGGGGTGAACGTTGCACCCCCAAGGCACCCGGAATTCGGAATCACCCTAAAACCGGCGACACAACTACAAAAACATAAAATATTTAAATGTCGTTCTTAACAACAATCATTTATTCATAATTCAAGAATTGTGCGTGAGTGATTTTACGGCAGATTTTTCATGTAGCCGGATAGGAAGAAAGAGTCCTTTTAAATTACACCCCTCAATTTTTATTTTTGCATTATGTTCAAAAACAAAGTTTATAAATCAAGAACCAGAAATCAAAATGAAGTTTATGCCAGAATGAGACATACATATCAAGAAATCGGCATCCCTGAACTAAAGACTACCACCGAATAGAAAAAGATTTGATAAATGTATTCGAATAGACGGTGAACTGGTTGAAAGAGATCGCGTTTAATTACAATTAATTATAATTCCTCAGTGTTTTTAATTTCCGTAGAACGTTCTCTCGAATTCAAGTACAATAAATTAATTAATTAATCTTATAAAGTTGTGCATACAATGTCCAATTATTTTTATTTACTGTATTTTAATCTTGTAAAGACAAAGATGCTTTGAATTCGCTACCCACAACAATGTGGCTACCATTTGCCTTTTCCCAAATTAAAATTGGCCCTCAATTCAACAACTATATCGGCTTCGGGCTGTATAATAATTTATCTGATTACACAGGGTGTCTCACGACGTTTTGACAGTCCAATATCTTGAAAATTGTTCACATGACAAGTATGAAATTTAGCAGCTCGAAACTGTCAATATTGAATCTACTATAAAAAGACTTCGGTTTTTCCTCTCATGTGCTGTCATGATTCTAGGGTGCAATAATCATTACATGTGTCATTAACTGAATAGATATGTAATTTCAAAATAATACCAAAAATTAATACTTTTATTAAAATTTGTAACATATGCAATTCAAAACCACAAAGTAAATAAATAAATAAATAATTAAAATAAATGCTCAAATTTATGACTAACATAATACTCAATATTGTTGAAAGATTTCTTGTACATGCTGATGTAATCATTTCTGGTGTTACGGTACGATATGTCTATCTAATTTTATCCCGCAGATTATCTAAATCAGTCGGTGGTGAGACATAAACTACACCTTTGAATTAACCCCAAAGAAAGAAATTCAAAGGTGGCCACAAAATCGCAATTATTTCGCCCAATCCATTTTCCATGAATTGTGTTATCCTCTAACTTCCACAAAACACGAAGAGGTGCTCAATCTTGCTGCCACCACATTGTTTGCCTTTCATTCAAGTAACCCTGGAAGAGTATTATTAAGATATTCCAAGTGCTTTTGTTTTGTTAATGTTCACTCATTAAAATAGGAACCGCACCAAAGATTACTGTTTCATATTGTCTAGAAATTAGTTTCTACGCATCTAGAAGAATTATCATCAGCAGTTCAGTAATGAAATTCAAACTGTTTGAGACACGCATGGTCTACATCTTGTGCTAAATGTATATACTCCTTCTATTCAACTTCTCCTTATTTTTGTTTCATGTTCAAGGAAATGTATTCAAGCATATACAGGGTGGCCCATTAGTGCGAGGAAGGTGGATATCTCGGAAAATATTGAGGTTAGAAAAAAACTTTTGCAATGAAAGTTGTGCAAATCAATGAGCTGCACATGTTAAAATTATTTTCGTCTAAACTGGGTGTTTCATATAAGTGCGACATACCAAAGTTATGTTTTTTTAAATAAAACCACCTAGTTTTTATTACTAATTTGGATTCCCTTGGGAAATTGTAATGTAACTTTATGCGTTATACATAGTGTATAAAATGGAGAGTTTACGCATTATTGCAGTTTTTCCGAAAAAATTGGCGTTTCGAAAAATTAAATAACTCGGTTACATATTCATATCCATGAATTTAGGGAGTTTAATTTAAATAACTGCTTACTCAAAACCAAGCGAGGTTGGAAAGGTAAACAACCAGCTGTAGTTAGCACATGCAATATATTATATAATTTTTTCGAAACGTCAATTTTTCTGGAAAAAGTGAAATAATGCAACAACCCTCCATTTTAGACACTATGTATTGTAACAAATAACAAAAAGAAGCGACGGCTCTAGAGGAACAACCTAAAAAAACAACTAAAGGAAATTCGGCTCGATGTAGTGCACTAAGTTGGTGGAGGATAAAATATTTATAGTAGTTAGAGCAGCAGCGTCCGGCTTCGTCGTAGAGTAGGGTGGTTCTTAAAAAATTCTAAAAAATTAGACTGCTGTTTAACAAGGCGCCACCTGCTGAGTAAAACAAAAAAATAAAACCGACCAACAGGAGATCAACGGTTTTTACTTAAAGTCTAATACGCTAAATCGAACACAAACCAGAGAGAAAGACAGAGAATTCAATACAACAAACAAATCTTAAAATACTAGGAGAATGTGACAGAAATAGAGAGACTGTTGCAGCCTCGCTTAACAATAAATAAGGCTCGCAATTAATGTGTCGGATTTTTGGTAAGCTTTAGTTACACCCGAGTTAAAGTTATCATTCCAATTGGTGATTGGCTACTAAAAAAGCTCTGCGTAGACGTATCACTTACACACGGCTATTTAAATTAAACTAAAACTAGGATTAAAGAGGTGAGTACTTCCCGCAAACCCAAAAGGCCTTTTGTTTTTGCGTCAACCGTTCTAAGTATAGCGCCTGAGCCCGTAGTTGTTCTGCTAGCGACGGTATTGACAGTTCGGAAAGTTAGATAGTCTCAGAATTCCCCTTAGCGGAGGTGTACGGAGAAGAACAGAAGGCAATTGGCTCCCTGGATAAAGTCGTGAAGCATAACCAACCCCTGTAGACGTAGCATCCACCGGTTGTCTGCATCTTAATTAATGCAAAACCGTGGTGTTGTCTTTAATTGATAGGAAAAGTTCTTAATCAGCCACTCCAGTACCCTCAAAAGTTATCCAAGTATAATACGCAACAAGAACATAAGGGCAACGCAACGTGCTAGAAGCATACGTAGCAATTAGAATTAATACAACCAGAAAAGAAAAGAAAGCAAAGTGTACTCACGGTGGTTTTAGCCGGATTTAAACTTAAACACCAATTTGAATTGGAAATCTTGAATCACACATTAATAATTTTTGTGGAAATTTCAAGAAGTACGCCAAATCACCCGCATGTACGAAACGAAAAAAAATGTCCGCTGTAAGTCTAGAAAATTTAGTCGGATTTTATTTTCCATCAATAGAAAATTAGCAAAATGCGCGCTAAATACGACTTTCATCGTAAGATATTACTCGCCACACACGTTTTAAGAAGGCTCTCGACATACGTCCTACATTCAAAAAATAAAACCGTAACAGTATAATGCATAAAGTTATATTAGAATATATTAGCTGTTTTTCGGTGGGGAACTTGACTTTTACCACATGGAAAAGAACCAACTTTTGTTCCACATAAATAAAAGTATTTTAACTTGAAGTTATTCTAACAGGAAAAAGATTTCTGAATAAATCTGGAGCAAGAGTTTTTTTCCACCTTCTCCATAATATAATTATTTTTGGTACTTACTATTTGTTGAAACTACACACCTATCCAATTAATGGACTATATTATCATTATTGCAAACTAGAAACATGACAAGTATGGTATGGTTGAATGGTATATTACACAGGTTGTCCCATTTAAAAAAAAAAGTTGAGGAAATGTGACAGGAAATGAGAAGACAACCGGAAGTATTTTTATAGTAGATGTAAGCATCAGTTTTGGCAACTTATAGCTGCCAAATTTCATACTTGTCATTCAAACATTAGACTGTCAAATCGTCGTGAGACACCCTCCATTAACCCTTGTGTACAGAATGAAGTTGACCAGTCTGTGATGCGAGCTCACAAAGTTTATTTAGTAGTTTAGTTTCTTTCTAGTTTCTGTTTTTTTATAAGTAGGTTAATTGTTAAATTTCATTTTATCGTTATGTTAATAGCTAACGTCATTTTTTATACAGGATGTTTCACGTTTTCTTACATGTTTGTTACGTTTAATCCCTAATACGGCCCTGCAATAATGTTATTCGTGTTGAGGATCAGATAATTGTCATTAAAACGAAATAAAATGTGAATAATCTTATGAATTTCATTTTAACTTAATTTTAATAAGTAAACAATTTCAATATTAATTAGAAGTAGTGAACTATTCTGGCCAAACTCCGAAGACACATCCTTATAATCAGTTTTTTGCTGTCTATTTGAATATGAAAACAAAAATTTTAAATTTGATAATATAGGGTGTTGTTTTGGGGGTTAACAAATTTGTAAATAATTTGTGGAGCCGGACCTGGATCGAATAGCAATATTGTATATTATAGTACATCGCACTAGGCACTATTATTTTAACAAGTATTACCGATTTAAATTAAATGTCTAACAAGTAGGATGTTATCTAACAGGTTTCGTTAGATTCTTTTCAAATAAATAAAGTACCTATATGTGTATTTACTGGAGGCTATACACCATTATTTTTTAATTAACGCTAATAAATAGGTGAAACAGTATCACAAATACTGTCATTGCAGCAAGAACCAAAGCAACATTCATTCATGAAAAAACATTACTAGAAAATAGTTAACAGTGAAAGTTGTTAGATGTTGATTTTATCACCACTTATCACAAATGTATTTTTGTAGGAGATTTGTTCGTATTAATTAATTTATTTTGTATCAAATGAAAAATTTCAACTTTGTAACAGTGTAACTGATAAATGAACACAACAATTTGTCCTACAACAACAACACAAGTGAATTGCAAAATTTATATAACAAGGCAAGTTTTATCTTGCACTTACCTTGAAAGACAATAAATCAATTATAAAAAGACGATATATTAATAAAACAAAGCGTATTGCGACAAAAAGAGACAAATAAAGTAGTTGATGCATGTTAGTATATTTTAATGAATGTGTACCAGAAACGTCATTTCAACCGCCTACGTGCATATTCATTGCGCCAATTAAATGTTCTAGATTATATACGGTCATATTTCCACTGAATTACGACAATGCCTGAGGACCCCAATAATACACATATCAACTTTACACAGACTGTCGGAGTGGTGCTACTAAATAATAAAGTCGGCTTAATAAGCACTTGAAACAAGCAGCTTTATTTCTGTAATTGGTATTCAGAAACAGTTATTAAAAAATTGCTTACTGTGTTTAATCCAATGTTGTTGTGTTAAAAAATTTTACAACCTCAATATTCAATTAAAGAGAAATAAAACTATTAAAAAAAGGTGCGATTAACTCCCAACAATTTGGGTATTAATTTGGCCAAAGTGACTATCATCGGCTACTGTTGCACGTGTTTTTTTACCCACGCATTATCAATTTATTAAGCTTTAGAAGAGAGTTCATCTTAAAGCAATATAACGTTTAAACAGCTATTTATGATATTCGTTTTTTATGTCTAACAATTTCATTGACACTTTCGCTTTCAACAGGTACTAGATAAATCTCTGCATTGTTATGCTGCATTTAAGTTTAATTATTACCTATATCTCACTAACCTTCAGAAATAAAAAATAGTAACTATTATATTAACTTCAACGACAATTTTTTTTGTACTTAGTAAAAAAATATCAATATGTTATGTAGAAAAAAATATTATCTAGATTAATTTTTTTTTAATTTTTGATTTTTGTTAGATCTGAATTTTTTATATACTTACCCATATCTGTTTTGGTAATACTATTTTCTCATCATACCAAATTGATATTTAGGGTTTATCAGTACTCTATCGCTCATTGACAATGATATCCATATCGGCCTTGGCCGATTTTTACTGTGTAAACAACAATTGCTATGGTAAATGGGGAAAATGCACACTGAACAACACACGGCCGATATGCCAATAGCAGATGGCGGATTTTTTGGTTTTCTCAAATTTTCCAATAATATTGTGAGTGTCTTCTTAATAAAATTACATTCATATCAATTATTACATTTTAATAATTTAATTTAATATCTTCGTTTGGGCTTAATACTATAGCAGTAGAAATCTCTTGTTTTGTAACATATTGCTCGGCCATTGCGAACGAATTCCAACCCCCAAATTTCTTCAACTTCAAAATATCACCTCCATTTTCAACCAACATAGTAGCAGCAGATCTTCTAAAACTAAGACTTGGGTACTTTTCAAGCTCTTTCAAATTTAAAAACTTTGCAATTTTTCTTAGAATTTCTCCAATTCTATAAATTTCAACAAATTGTCGTATGCACTTGCCGTCCACAAAAACACGCTGATTTTCTAAATCTGATAGAGAACAACCTTGAAAGGGTGTATTGTTTTGTGTGATAGTAACCTTTTTTGTAGACCAATATCCTCAATTTTGTCAACACACAATAAAAGGAGTTCTTCACGCCGGTAAGCGCCAAATATTCCAAAAAGAGTAATATCTTTTTCTAACAGATATTGCTTCTTCTGTTGTCAATATTTTTGCTTTATTTGGATTGTAGCATTCAGGTTTTCTACGCATCAAGGTAAAAACTTTTTCATATCTGCAAGAACACAAGGGAACTTGTAATAATAACAACAAACAAACTAGCATAACACCAACCTAATGGAGCTTCAAATAGGTTTTTAGCATGAAGATTATAGTCCATAAGATAATCGGTGTAAACTTTTTCGTTAATTCCGTAACATAGAACAGCAGAATTTTCTCGTTTATTACACACACATCTTTGGTCTTACTCCACGTTGTAAAAGCTTCATATTCCTTTATGTATCATTTCCTTGTTTTCGTGGGCAATAGTTCACAACCTGCTGCAGCCGCTTCGTCTCAAATATCTTGAGGAATTTTCACCAATCTTTGATCGTGCCAAATTTTTCCAATAATTTTACCATTGCTATAGTAAATGCACAGATGACTAGTAAATTTAACGGATTTTATAGATCCACCCCCCTTCGAATTTTGAAACACGGTTTTTACCATGTTATAGTACTCGTTGAGTACTTTCATATAAACTAAAAAACTAGTACCGCAAACTACATTTTTCACTGCAGTCCTTAATTTAATTTTTTTCAATACATAAAGCTAATTTATCTTAACATTGACAAATTGATCAAAAATCGTCCTCCTATTCTGAGGTTAAGTACAACTCGACTTGGTAGGATAGGTCCTCATCAAGTATGTTAAACTTCGTTGCAGCAACGATTTTTAGGAAATATTCAAATACATCTACATTCAGAGAAATATCTATTACGACGACTAACCTACGTCCATTTAAGCTCCCTCAATTTGATTTTTGTAGGTCTTGGTCATAGGATCAACAAAATGTTTAAAGTGATTGACAGTCTGGTGTGTGCATCCTTCTTCATTCAGGCAACCAGAAATCCGAAATAATTATTCTGCCAGGTCTTATCCACAGTAATTATAAGGATTAAAGTCTCACGGTCACGCTTGTCCACCGGTACAATAAACACCTTGTTGCTTCCTCTGTCCACCCCTCTAAATACCCAAGTACCAACTACTATTATTCTATTACCCCCAATCATTTAGGAAGCTTGCGTCGTCCACTCTTGTACAGTAAAACCTCTATTTTCGGCCACCTCTTAAAAACGGCAAAGTTTTCAAAGTCAAAAACCAATTATACGGAAATATTTATATTAATGACTCTCCTAATAGCGACCACCTTTTGATAACTGCCACAGTCACTTATTTGTAAACTTTCTTCAAAAATACATGTAATTCTACCTCCCATTTCCGCCCATTCTTAAATAAGGTCATTAGTAAGCAACAACTTAGCGTGCAAGTTGTGCATAATATATAATTGTTGCATTGTGTTATGCTTAAATAATTACCGGTATTTAAGAACGGATTTAAAGAATTTGTTCGATTTAGAATAGACAGTCATTACAGAAAAAGTGCAATTAAAATTTTGCGTATATAGTTTGAGTTAGTATGTTCAACAGTGCTGTTACATATAGACGTACAGAAGAATTACAATGTCGCTAAAAAGAAAACGTTTGTCTCTTAAAGAAAAAATTGATATAATTGTGGAAAGTGAAAAGTTCAATACTAGTGCTAGAAAGTTGGCTGAAAAATTTAGTGTTGGAACACAAATAAACGATATTTTAATAAACCAATGTGATTTAAAAAAGCTATTTAAAGAAGGTTCCAATACAGAACAGAAAAGAAAATTTTCTAGAACTGAAGGTTTAGAAATTGAGCGAGTAGTTTACAATTGGTTTTTTAAGCTTGGAATAAAAATATCCCTATATCTGGACCTTTAATAAAAGAGAAAGCTTTGGAAGCGCAACTTCCAAAATTTAAAAATGACGGATTTTAAAACTTCAAATGGGTGGCTTGAGAAATTTTGTCAAAGACTTAACATAACCTTTAAAACAATTTGCGGAGAGTCAGCTGATACTAATCTGGACACTGTTGAAGCTTGGAAACCAAAGCTATCAGTAATATTGGAAGAGTATTCGCCCAAAAATGTGTACAATGCTGACGAGACCGGACTTTTTTCCTTACGATGCCAAACAAAACGTTCTCTTTAAAAAACGATAAATGTAGTGGTAAAAAAGCTGCAAAACAAAGATTGACAATTTTATGGAAGATGATAAGGAAAATGCGTTAATCATGATTATGACTTCCTGGCTAAACAAAAAAAATGAAAAAAGAAAATAGAAAAGTCTTATTATTTTTGGATAATGCCACGTCTCATCCCAAAGTGACTTTTAAAAATGTGAACATTATCTTTCTTCCTCCAAACACTACATCCCATTGCCAGCCACTGGATCTAGGAATTATCCAAAATTTTAAGATGGCCTACAGGAAATTTTTAATCAAAAGGCTGCTAACATTCACAAATACCAAACGTCCTTTTGAAGATGCGGAAAAAAGTATCAATTTAACCAACGCTTTAGTTTGGATATCAGTAGCCTGGAGAAACGTTTGGCCTATTACAATTGCTAAATGTTTTGCAAAAGCTGGATTCTCGGAAAAGATCCTGCAAGAAGATTTCAATAAAAAGACAAAATTCCACTAGCTCAGCTTTTTCCTGTATTACTAGAAGGTAATCAACGTGTAAACCTTGAAAATTATGCATTGACCGAAAGCTCCAATTTAAGTATCCAAGATATAATCAGTGAATTAGACTATAGTGAAGGCTGTGATTTGAACAATGAAAGTGGTGCAGAAGAATCCAAAGTTTTTACGTCAAACATTAAAGATATAAAGAAATGTAATTTAATGGTATGTATATGTATGTAATTAATTATTGTAATAGGTATAACGAGCAATTAGCAAATAAGTACATATTATGTAAATGTATGTATTATGTATTTAATATGTATAACTCTTCCATTATTATATCGTTTAATTATTTAATATTAAATCAGCACATTTATAGTTATTTTTATATTGCAGATATATAGTACCCTATAGTGAACCGTATTGTGTTCCATACTTAAAAGATTTTAATAAACAACGCATAGAAATAAATTTTTTCCTCCCAATAACGGCCACTTCCATATACCAGTCAGTTTTGCAGTAAATTTTAGTGACCGCTATTTAGAGGTTTTACTGTATAACCGATAAAATATTAAGTAGTTTGAAAAACACGATCATAATGTCTGATATTTATCATAACCTAACCAAAGCTCAACCTAATCATTTATGATTACTAAATATCGAGTAAATGCCTGTTACCTAACCTAACCGTATCATTAGTAATTTCTATATATCGAGTGTTGTCTAATCTCTAATCTGACCTAACCTAACCTATCCTTAATATTTATGATTATTTATTACCGAGGTATGTGTACCTGTCTCACGTAAAACGCCCATTGATTAATTGTAGTTTTGTCGACGTTTTCTAGCTCTTTGAGAATGACTACTTAGAGGAAGTTGTTCACAAGCATATAAGATTATCACATTATTGTATCGTAGCCTAGACTAAAGCTATAGAACCACGTCGTTTTGTTGTCAGAGACTTCTATGTCACATTTTCGCTTCTGCTTGCTGACAGTAGCGTGATTTCATAATTGTCGCACAATCGATGGAGCTTTCAGAGTTATTTTGTTTAAATGGAGTCGAGCTGGCTTATGTGATTACAAAAATACACACAAAGTGTAGGGTTTAATCAAAACCTCAAAATCAAAATCAAGCATTACTGAAATAGCAGCCATGAATATATACGCTTAATCATATAGAAATAATAAAAATATTTCATGGTATTCCTGTACACACTAAAGCAAATTATAGAAGCAATTCCACTCAAGTATCAATAAGCCTTCAGTAACGAGAATTCAAAATGAAAACCTCCTAAGCAGGTTGAAGTTGAAGCGTCACAAAAACTGTTAGCAGCTATAGATACAAAAAAATTATTTAATGTAAATTCATTCGCCTTCCGGGTTCTCATTTTAACCTTTAAAGATTTGGAGTACAGTGGTCGCGAAAAAGACAATAATTCGACGCACACATTTACGTTAGGATGCCACCTGCTATCTCGCTCGACCAGAAATGAATTGAACAAAAAAATATTTTTTCCACGACCACTATGAAAACTTTACATTTCAGAGTCATAAACAACTAGAGAAAATTTGTCATATCTAA
Source organism: Abscondita cerata (assembly GCA_030710515.1). Classification (NCBI taxonomy): domain Eukaryota; kingdom Metazoa; phylum Arthropoda; class Insecta; order Coleoptera; family Lampyridae; genus Abscondita; species Abscondita cerata. Next base: position 163,149 of record JALBCR010000933.1, read on the forward strand.
ACGTCTGTAAAAAATCATTTTGTTACCAGTCACGGTATATACAGTGTGTCCAAAATTCGATGCTCACCATTGGTATTTTGGAAACGGTAAGAGTTAGAGGGTCGGTTAAATGGAACAATATGGAGGTATTTATCTTACCTCTTCAGACCTTCTCTTGTTTTTCCAAAGAAATGCGTTGCCTACTAGATATTGCAAAAAGTGAAAATCGGCATTTTCTTTAAACTTGCGTAGAATCCACACTATTTATCCTATCAAAAATATGTAAATATAAAAGTTGTAGACATTTAGATATTGAATAATATGCGTCATTAAAATATTTTTTTGCTTGCATCAGTAGCGAAATATGACCCAAAGTTGCATTTTTTAAATGGAAATGATAATTTATTTTTATACAGTTGAATTACTTGATTTTTTCCTTTTCAACGATATAAGGTTCGAGCTATTTATCTTGTGTACTTTAGAAGATATAAAGAAAAAATCGTTTTTGAGATCTGTAGATGTATTTTAAAGCACATCACACTATCCATGATTGCAAATTTTTAAGAAACAAACAACTGCACATCAAATCTGTCAATAATATTGTTACAGTAGTATCGTGTCAGAACTTGTAGTTGTTGTAGTAAGCTATTCATATTCAAAATTGATGATGCAGTTTTCAAACCATGAAAAAACGGACATGTTTGTTGTCTACATAAGATGCCATCGTAATTCAACTGCGGCAGCAAATGAATATCACAACTTATACCCCGAAAGAAGGCAACCTCACAGAACTTTGTTTTCCCGACTCGAGCAAAATCTTCGACAAGGTGGATCCTTCACCGCCATTCGTCCTACAACCTATCAAAAAGACAATGAGGATGCTGAAATAGCTGTTCTAGCCGCTGTTAATGTTGAGCCTTCCGTTTCAGTAAGAAAAATTTCGAATGACAGTGGTATGGCAAGAAGTTCAGTACATTATGTTTTAAAAAGAAGAAATTTCATCCTTATAAGCCAATGATATGCCATCATATCAAAGAGAATGATTATGCTCGAAGAGTTACATTTTGTAGATGGTACCTGGATGAAGTTACAAACGATAATTCTTTTTCTAAAAAAATTCTTTGGAGCGATGAAAGTAGATTCACAAACAACGGCATTTACAATCGGCATAATTATCATTATTGGAATAATGAAAATCCGAAAATAGTTCGAGAATCGCGTTTCCAAGAACGATTCGGATTTAACGTGTGGTGCGGTATTTTGGGAAATCGTTTGATAGGTCCATTTATTTATAATCAAACGCTTAATTCGACTAGATATCTTCAACTGCTGCAAGCCGAAGTCGAAGATGCATTGGACGAGCTACCTATTCAAGAAGAAAGAAGTATTTTGTTTCAGCAAGACGGCGCCCCGGCCCATAATTCCAGGATCGTCACTGAATATTTATCAGCAAGATTTGGAAACCGTTGGATTGGAACAAACGGTCCCATACGTTGGCCTGCGCGATCACCAGATTTGTCCATACTAGATTTTTTCCTGTGGGGACACATAAAAATTTAGTATACGTTGTCAATTATGAGAACGTTAATGATTTGCAGCAGAGCGTCATGCAGGCCTTTAATTCAGTTAGCGTCCGTCAATTAATGAATTGCCGAATAAATATTGAAAACGCTATACAAAATGTTTAGAAGTCAATGGCCGCACTATTGAGAATCTTTTATAGGAAAACTCATTCGTTTTACGATGTTATCCACCCGTTATGTTTTTGTTATTATTGCTTACAACTTGGTAACATTATAAATCTGCCTCAAAAATGATTTTTCTTTATATCTTCTAAAGTACACAAGATAAATAGCTCGAACCTTATATCGTTGAAAAGGAAAAAATCAAGTAATTCAACTGTATAAAAATAAATTATCATTTCCATTTAAAAAAATGCAACTTTGGGTCATATTTCGCTACTGATGCAAGCAAAAAAATATTTTAATGACGCATATTATTCAATATCTAAATGTCTACAACTTTTATATTTACATATTTTTGATAGGATAAATAGTGTGGATTCTACGCAAGTTTAAAGAAAATGCCGATTTTCACTTTTTGCAATATCTAGTAGGCAACGCATTTCTTTGGAAAAACAAGAGAAGGTCTGAAGAGGTAAGATAAATACCTCCATATTGTTCCATTTAACCGACCCTGTAACTCTTACCGTTTCCAAAATACCAATGGTGAGCATCGAATTTTGGACACACTGTATACCCCAATTGACTGAATGTAGTTGCAAAAGCTGAATGGTTGCTCGTTTTGATTTGAAAATGACATTTATTTATCTAATCAGAAAATCTGTCAAAACGACTGTTACGTTCCAAAATCGACTTAGGTTTAATTTGACGTTGGAATCATTCGTTTGTGTAATAATAGAAACTTTGTATGCGAATGAGCAAAAATTCCTGAGTACGCCCCCTATGTTTGAACGCTTTTCTGTCATTTCCGTTGTTCGTGTTTGAAGGAAATCATCCTCCATCTCAAAATCTGTAGTGAATCCACATTTTCGGTTTTTATTTGAATTAATTAAGGTCATCCATTAAGTAAAAATGTTTTAGGTGTCGTGAATTATACATAAACATTGTGGATGCTTGGCGATTACAAATATTTTCGTTGGTAGTGAATTCGCTACAAGTTAGTTTTATAATGCAAATGACACATGGTTTTCCTAATTAGGATTATCATTTTACAGCTTTTTTTTTTTATTCTCCTTTTACCTTTTCGTCTTCGACTTTTGGTTCCTGGTTAGTTCCTGTGGGTACAACTTTGTTTGTTTGGTTTGGAGTCGATAATTCAAAAATCTGAGAAGCGAATAAGCAATTTATGGTGAACATCTAAGGGATGAAGTGAAATTGTAACGTCGTGACAAGTTTACGGATCATAAGCAAAATTAAAGTAATCACCTATTGAACGTGTGCGGTTACACCATCTCGTACTTCCTGTTACGGGGCCTGTCTCAAAAATCAATTGGTCACCTTCGCCTAGTTAAATATAGAAGCTCGAGAATTCGGGTCGTGGAAAAAGTATAGTGTATTACTTGAGGATAAAATCATGTTTCATTGCTTGTGATTATCAGCGCTCGGGCTACCACCCTAGCGCAGCTAACACACTCTGATGAAAACTGTGATTTTCTCCTCGTGTAATACAATATACTATTATGTTATTCTTGATATACCGGACTAAATAATCATTAGTAATCGGCTTCTCGTTGCACAATAATAACTTATTATGTGATTGGGTAACCATATACCATACAGTGTAATTCAGAAAATGGAACACTTAACAACTTTTTATCTTGCTACCAAAGTTCGTTGTAATTATAAAGTTACGAATTAAAAGGAAAAAATAGGAACAAAGAATTGCATTAGAGTTACATTAACAAAAGTAAATACCTATAGATTAGAAAAGGTATGCCGGACGATAGCAATTCAAATGAAATGATATTTTATTCGTTTTCTAAAAATTAAGTTAGTTTTTATAGGATGAATTATAACAAAGTGTTCACTAAATTGTAGCACCACATTTCAATATATTACAAAAGTCTCATACAAAACCCAAATAAAACGTGACTTACAAAAACAAGAGAAACAAGCAAAACAACAATAATATATGTAACCAATGGAATTAAACATAACATACCAAAGATTAAAGACTGCATCATTCTAAGATCACACGACGGTCTCAATTTCTTTATTGTCGATTTTTATCTTGTTTCTATTTGTATAAATTTGGGTGATCAAACATACGAGTAGGTCAAATTTAGATCTGTAAAGATACACCCCCCATATCACCAATATTGAAACAAAAGGGCTAGGAATTATGTACTTTTTATGTGCTAATTTTGTACCGAATTAAAAAATTTTGAACTCCAAAATTAGTCATATTTTTTAAAGTCGAAATGTGAGGGGTGTGGCTTGCGTAAAAGCTACACCCCCCAAACCAAAAATCATTGAAAGGGTGGTCCAATCGCAAAAAGAAAAGTACAAGAATTATGTACATTTTATGTGCTAAGAGATGATACAAGACTTGGTACGGTAAGGTCATCCACTACAAAGGTATGGGGAATGAAAACTTTATCGATTCTAATCGTGTAATGATATACATACAGTTTTGAAATTCAAGGGCTAGAATTATGTACTTTTTGTGTGATAGAAAATGAGATAAAACCTGGTACGGTAAGGTGTTCCCCTAAGGAGATATGGGGAATGAAGACTTTATCGATTCTAAGCGTCGAGTGATATACATACGATATGATCTAACGACACTAAGTGGTGAATATACAGTGATGAGAAGAAATGAGGTGAGCAATAATGCTGAAGGGAATTAGATAGGTAGGAGCGAAACGGGTAACAAGGGGAAGGAGAAGGATGAAATTTCTGACAAAGAAAAATTTTGGTTTACTTATTTTTACGAAATGAAATAAACTAAAAATATTATAATTTGTGAGGGTAGTTATTTACAGTCAAAAATGAAGGATGAGACAATTAAGTACGAAAAAAAAAAATTTCTAAAATGTATTTTTATAAAAATTATGTACCCTTGATTTCAAACTGTTATCATATTCTACTATTAAAAAGTTATCTCCTGGCACTTTAAGTGGATTTTGTACCGCAAAAACTTTTTCAGTAATAAGCTCCGAAAGAGTAAAAATCGCGATTTGTTATACTTCATTGTCGGTAATAAGAGATGTAAAAATTATGTACCCCTGATTTCAAGATGTCATCATGTTCTACAATCGATAAGCTATCTTTTGGAACTATGTCTAAATTTTGTACCCAAAAAACTCTTGTAGTAATATGCTCCGAAAGAGGAAAAATAGCGATTTGTTATACTTTATTGTCGGTAATAAGGGATGTAAAAATTATGTACCCCTGATTTCAAAATGTCATCATGCTCTACTATTGATAAGATATCTTTTGGTACTATGTCTGAACTTTGTACCAAAAAACTCTTGTAGTAATATGTTTCGAAAGAGGAAAAATCGCAATTTGTTATACTTCATTGTCGGTAATAAAGGATGTAAAAATTAAGTACCCCTGATTTCAAAATGTCATCATGTTTTACTATCGATAAGCTATCTTTTGCCACTATGTCTAATTTTTTTACCAAAAAAACTCTTGTAGTAATATGATCCGAAACAGGAAAAATTGCGATTTCTTATACCTCTTTATCGGTAATAAGGAATGTAAAAATTATGTAACCCTAATTTCAGGACGTTATCATGTTCTACTATCGATAAGCTTCTTTTGGCACTGTGTCTGAATTTTGTACCAAAAAAACTCTTGCAATAATATGCCCCGAAAGAAAAAAAATAGCGATTTTTTATACTTTATTGTGAGTAATAAGGGATGTAAGAATTATGTACCCCTGATTTCAAAGTGTCATCATGTTCTACAATCAATAAGCTATCTTTCGGCACTATGTCTGAATTTTGTACCAAAAAAACTCTTGCAGTAATATGCTCCGAAAGAGGAAAAATTGCGATTTGTTATACTTTATTGTCGGTAATAAGGGATGTAAAAGTTATGTACCCCTGATTTCAAAATGTCAGCATGTTTTACTATTTATAAAATATGATTTGGCACTATGTCTGAACTTTGTACCGAAAAACTCTTGCAGTAATATGCTCCGAAAGAGGAAAAATCGCGATTTGTTATACTTCATTGTCGGTAATAAGAGATGTAAAAATGATGTACCCCTGATTTCAAAGTGTCATCATGTTCTACATTAATAAGCTATCTTTCGGCACTATGTCTGAATTTCGTACCAAAAAAAATCTTGCAGTAATATGCGCCAAAAGAGAAAAAATCGCAATTTGTTATACTTCATTGTCGATAATAAAGGATGTAATAATTATGTACCCCTAATTTTAAAATATGATTATATTCTACTATCGATACGCTATGTTTTGGCATTATGTCTAAATTTTGTACCCAAAAAACTCTTGCAGTAATATGCTCCGAAAGAGAAAAAATCGCAAATTGTTATACTTCATTGTCGATAATAAGGGATGTACTAATTATGTACCCCTGATTTTAAAATATCACTTTTAGTGAAAGATAGTGCTGAATTCTTGGTGAAACCATTGACAATGATTTTCAACAAGATTATCTGCCAGAGAAAATTCCCGGATGAGTGAAACGCTCAATGTAACAAACTATCGTCCTATATCTTTGATTTCAAACTTTGCCAAGATTTTTGAAACTATATTGTATAAACAAATATATGACCATGTAATATCGCTAATTTGTTGTAACCAACATGGGTATGTAAAAGGCAGATCGACCGCGACCAATTTAAACAATTTTACTCAGTTAGTATCCAAAGCTCTTGATGAACGTCAACAGGTTGACGTTGTTTATACAGATTTTAGCAAAGCCTTTGATCGTGTACAGCATAACTTACTACTACAGAAATTGCAACAGTTTGGAATACATAATAATTTCTTTTATTTACTGCGAAGTTACATAACTGAAAGGCAGCAATATGTTGAATACGAAGAGATCAGGTCACGAACTTTTTTTGTACGTAGTGGAGTAACACAGGGCTCAAACCTTGGCCCTTTGTTATTCATTTGTTTATAAATGATGTGTGTGAGACAATTAATTCTGAGTGTTTGCTTTATGCTAATGATTTAAAGATTTTCCGTAAAATTTACACCATCGAGGATTGTAATATGCTTCAAACTGACTTAAATTTATTATATAAGTGATGTCAAAAAAACTTTATAAACCTTAATATTGAAAAATGTAAAGTGATGACATACTGCCGTAAAGCTGTTATCCTAAATTGCAATTACATGGTCAATAATGTGACACTCAAAAGCAC
>JALBCR010000933.1:175000-220023 GCA_030710515.1 Abscondita cerata
AAAAAAAAAAAAAAAAAAAAAAAAAAAAAAAAAAAAAAAAAAAAAAAAAAAAAAAAAAAAAAAAAAAAAAAAAAAATAAAAAAAAAAATAAAAAAAAAAAAAAAAAAAAAAAAAAAAAAAAAAAAAAAAAAAAAAAAAAAAAAAAAAAAAAAAAAAAAAAAAAAAAAAAAAAATATAAAAAAAAAAAAAAAAAAAAAAAAAAAAAAAAAAAAAAAAAAAAAAAAAAAAAAAAAAAAAAAAAAAAAAAAAAAAAAAAAAATTTAAAAAAAAAATAATAATAAAAAAAAAAAAAAAAAAAATAAAAAAAAAAAAAAAAAAAAAAAAAAAAAAAAAAAAAAAAAAAGTGTAGAAATAATAAAAATTTTTTTTTTTTTTATTTATAAAGAAGTGTTAGAAAAAAAAAGAAAAAAAAAAAAAAAGAAAGAAATAAAGGAAGAGAGAAAAGGAAGGGTGGGGTGGGGAAGGGTAGAGTAAGAGGGGTAAGGGGGGGGGGGGGGGGGAAGTTGTAGGGTGGAAGTGGTGGAGGGGAGGGGGGGTGGGGGGGGGGTGTTTTTTGGGGAGTTTCGAATTGTCAAGTCTTTTAATTTTTTTTTTAATTTCCAGGTGGCCAACTAAGAATGTGAGGTATTGTTCTTAGAAATCTCTCTTTTGTAGAGCCTTTGATAAAAAAAGTTATTACTGATTGGCCAAGAAAAAAATATGGAAATTATTTTCAAGTTTCTGAAATGGTCGCTAGGAGGCGTAACTGCAATCTTGAATCTAAAAAAGTGATGTTTCTGGGAATTCCGCTATACTAACTTAACAAAAAATACTTGATCAAAAAATCAAAAATTCAAAATCAAAAAGTTGCAAAAGTTGTTTGATGAAAAAGTGTGTAAAAAGAATATTTTTGTAAATGTTCCAAGAATATAAGTATCTATGTATGTTAAAAATCCTTTTGCCTCTACAAATTATGCCCAAAGTCTAATTAGATCCAAGATATTGTAAATAATACCTATATGCTAAGTTTCATATTAATCGAACCTGTGATTTTCTTAATATCGTGTCGCACTTACATGATATGGAGTAACTATGACTCTCTTCGTAAGCGCTTGGGTGTAAATTGTTACAGAGTATGTTTTGTAAATTACTGTTGACTACAGGTTAACCATATTTCATCTATAGTCGATTCATTTATACGGCTATCTCCACGTGCTCCCGCTGGAAACTACTTCAACCTTTGAACTAAGCTAAAGTAATTAAACCGCAAGATTATATTTGTATACATATATTATATTTCTAGTTAATCTTCCACCACAAAACATTAGAAGAAGCGACTGAGGACGGGTTACATCTATTACATAACTCCGCTATATCGTAGATTAATAAATTTTTCTATTAAGTGTCTAATTATGATTCAATATTGTTAGGGTAGAGAGTTCGCCTCAGAAGCTGTTGTGAGACAGCACATTCAGAGAAAATATTGTAGAGGTCCAAATGCGCCTGAAAGGAGGACCTGCTGTTTTGCGGACGGGAGATTTCTTCATTTGCGGGCATGCGCGAACGTCTACGATTTGCCCAATAAGCAGAAAATCCTGTTTTGGCCGGGTCCCACAACTAGTCGAGCGAAAGTAGTGTGTGATGGGCGAAATGTGAACATGTACCTTATCGAGTACCATTAAGAGTCAGCTTTGTATCACTGTTTACAAAAGACTACTCTTGTCCTTCAAGATTAAGAGGTAATTTTCGCCAAATGACATAAAAGCGGATCGAAGAGAAGAACGAGAGGTCAACCTTGGAACTTGATGTTTCCTTAGTCTAAACTTCCTTAATTTCAAAAGATGGAGATTCCTTAGATGTTATTAATTGAAGGTCTATAATGATCTCCCTCTGCTGCACAGATTAATCAAAGAAGAACCTTGTTAAAAGGCCAAGTGCATCACATTTACATTCTCACAAAAAGGGATTCACCCCAGTAGACTATCGCCATAAGAAGGCGACTTATTGCATATTGCGCTTAGCCTTTCGAAAGCATTCGACACCGTATCCAGGTCTGCTGTGAAAAGGGCGCTTAAAAGATTCGGGGTAGCGGAGGACACTTAAAGGTTTGTTCTTCCCGGATGGTCTCTATAACACTCAACAATGGGATCAAGCATGGGGTTTTGCTATTTTCTATACTTTTTAACCTTGTTATTGACGAGGGAGTTTGTGCGGTGCAAAATTTACGGTTGGGTACGCGAACGATCTTCTCTTACTCGACATTGTCCAAGGAGGACATAAATACCATTGTCAAGACTGTATCTGACATACTACGGGTTAAGGGATTTAGCATTAATCCTAAAAAGAGTAACCCTGTGTCCACAAGAATGTTGCCTGGGATTAAAATTTTATTTTTGTACTTGAAGACGCTCTTTTACGTTAGTGAAGTTGACATACAGCAAGTCGAACTTTCAGAAGTCCTACAATATCTGGACACAAGTATCGTCAATTCTGGAAGAACCAATGTTGTAGCTACGTCGGACAGAGAAGTCGTTCTTGAAACCAGAAAATTACCCTGTTGCGGAATCACTTTATCCCTCGATACATCTATCTTTTCCAGAGTAAGTGAAACGCATTTTATATCCTAATAGAACCTGCAACTTTGCATTCATTCATGCTCACCAAAAAAATTGGGGTTTGGAAATTTTTTAGTATGGCAACCAATCTTTCCGTTATTACGAAAGGTCGCCTACAACGACTCATTCCAAACCCGCACCCGCTTACAGCCTCGGTTCTCGTGCAATTAAGCACTTCTACAATATTTTCTCCAAAATGAACCCCAAAGTTCGGAGAAACCGGTGGAGAAGTGCAAGGGCGTTGGTGTAAGACGTTACAGGCGTCCTACTCTGGGAATGGAGTCTGGGAACAAACAAATCGCCGAGTAGTTGGATACAGTAGTTAATTGTATTGCAGCTGCAAAGGAGCGCCAAAGGCAAAATAAACCTAGATTTCGTCTCCCGGACGGATGCCTGCTTAAGTCGATATGTTCTTTATTAAAAGCAATACGTTTATCGTGGTAGATGTCGAGATTTCTTAGGAAGGGGCATCAGCATTGTCTAATGCTCATCACCAGAAAACTGACTACTACGGCGGTCAAGCGACGCGTTAATGCCCCGAGAAGAAACTCGTGTTTACTTCCGTGATTGTTGGAGCAAGGGGATCTGTTCGAAACCAACATTGAAACTAACAAATTCTCAATGCAGGAGCTTGATCGCAAATATCATCAATGATAGCTTGCTTGTCTACCGAGACTTGAGTAAGCTGGTATATTCATGTAAGCGTGACACAGGGGATTCTCTGTCATATTTCGGCAAACCATAGATGTCCTTTGTGTATATTAAGAACTGGTGCTTTAAGTTTATCTTTTGCTTTCAACCAACCCATTAGCATAATTATTTATATTAGGTTTGGCCCCTTCAAAACCTCCTTTTTACTTAATTGGCCTAGACAATCGCCTTTATATATGACCAAAATATCAATTATTAATCCTACTCGGTTAGTTTAATGGAATGGTTGTATGTACATTTGTATAAACTACAACCACTGATTGAGGACGTAAGTAATTTAGTTACAAAAATTATATTAACGTTTTATTAAAATTCAAATCCATAAATAAAATAATAAAATCATTGCAAAAAATTAATAAACAAAACAAACAGAAATTAAATAACAATAATACAATAAAATTAGAAATAAAGATTCAAAAACTTGAATAGGATCATCTGGTTTATAATTAATAAACACCTACCATAATTTCAGTATTGAGATACTAACAGACCAGTTTTGAATAAAATAGTTGTAGTTGTGGTAGGAAAGATATACAGTGTTCCAAAAAGTAAAATATATAAACCAAAATAAAGATGATGAGACATTAGGGATTATTAAAAATTGTAACAAGAAAGAAATGAATTAATTAGAATATTAACCCTGGCTAAGTAAGAGAACAGACTAACATCATTGATTATAAACTTCGGAAAGATGCGCATCTTATATGAACGAAATAAATGACACAAAAGTACGACGAAACGTAGATGGCTCTACCGTTGAATCGCAACGAGTTTTCTCAGTTTTTCCTTCTTTTTATTTTTATGTTTTTGTCTCGATTCCCGTTTCTTAAATAGGAATATGAAAGTGGTTTGAGGTTCGAAGTTACTGCATTGTTACAAGATACTGCATTGATTATAAAATTAGTTACCGTAATTTTGTGACATTGAGTAAATATGAATACGTCAGTTGCACAAATAATAGAAAAACAGCGTAGACGCTTTAGACATACGTTTAAAAATGTAAAACGCACAAGAAAGTAGCAAAAAAATGTGGAAAAATTAGTATTGCAGTTGTGGATATTGATATTGTTAAATGTTAATAGTAAAAAATTTTACCTCAGTTATTATACAATAAGCATATTAGTGTAAAATAAATATAAAAAAAAAATAATATAAATAATTGTTTTTTTGCGTACGTATATAGCAAGAAAAGGGTTTCTAAAAAAAAACTTTTTCGATATTTGTTATTGAACATTCAAATTTGTCATTAAAAGGTACTAAAAGTTTTGTGTGTAATTAATTTTGGAAAGAATATTTAAAATTAAATACAATTGACTCAGAATATCTTTTATTAGTGAATCATGTTTTTTTTTAGAATCAACTTGCGCATATAAGCAAAATTACAACCAAGGACGTCCTTCTCGATTTAAAAAAAGTAAACTCTTCATCTTTTCCAATTGAGCCGAAGCGAATACATTGTTTATGTAAATAAATGTAAACACAATAGCAAATCAATTTTATTTCTTGCAAATTAAATTGTTGTTTTATTGAAATTAAAAAAAATTACAAATAAATTCGTGGCAAGATAAATTATTTTAATGCACATTTTTTATTTTTATTGTGCACGTGCAAGTTACTTATTTTGCGATAAGAACGAACGGCTTTGGAAACTGCTGAGTTTGATCCTTGAATCATTCTCAAATGTAGACACCCATGTTGTATTTATGCGATGCACTAACAGAATCAATGGTTACAGTTTTAATCGTTTGTGGCAGCACTTTACAAATTAACAGTTTGGTAATCGAGGGTGAAAGGGCATTAGTTGCTTGTGGGAGATGTAGTTATGAAAAAATATTAAGGTTCGCGTCTTTCCGAAGTTTATAATCAATGGTAACATGATAAAAAAAGTATTTATTCGTATGGTATATTTTCATTATTCTATTGTGATGTATTATGTATGGTGCCCCACAAAATCAGTATAAACCTGTATAGTGTGGTGACGAAACCGTGTGCAACTGAGGATTGGTTCCTTTTGGTATTTGCTTCCAGGTTTAAGAAAACTACTAAAAACTGGAACGCAATAATAAGAACCTGAAATCGTAGAAAACTGATGCTGAAAGTGTTAAAAATAAGGAGAACAAGAAATGTGTTATCCAATTTTGATAGTTAAATGAAAATCAATGATTTTATAATAAATTAAACGATTTAAATATTCTTTATGGAATTTTATTCAAAAACTTGTTCTTAATGAACATTTCCTTCAAAGACGTCCATATTAATCTAGCTTGCTTGAAAATAAAACCAATCAACGTTTTTTGATGGTAGCTGTATAAGTTTAATATGTAGGTGTTCGTGTATATGATCAGTTTGATTGATTTTTAAGATTAATTTTATATTATGTTTCGTTAAAACTCTTGTAAGCATAACAACTCAACCGCTACTACCTTTTGACTTGTTATTTTAAATTACTTAACTCTAGGCAACGTGTAATAATTAAAACGGTGCTAATAAGTTAATAGCCAGCAATATGATATAAAACGAACCATTAAGAGGAGAAGCTAAAAACACCAAGAAAAAATCAACCGTAGTATTTTGTAATGTTTAAAACAAGAAAATGCAATTAATGATTGGATGCCAAACTGCGGTGGCATTTAATTAATCATAATTTAAAAATCTGAATTTCTTCCGTTAAATAGCAACATTAAAAGTAGGATCGGAGTCAAAGCCTGAGGATAAAATCAACAAACTAGATGAAGCGTATCGTTAGTAAAAACGACAATTAATAGTGTTTAGAATAACATTAAACCTTTAGTTATCTATTCCGCTATTAGGTTATAGCCCTCAATTATTAGAAAAATGTGTTTTGGAATGTAAATCATCGCCCACAATTTAAACAGTAGGATTAAGTCGTTCATTTAAGAAATAGATACGTTTAAAGATTGTCACCTGAGGCCAAAACGACAGCGCTAATTTTAAACATAAATACATAATAAATTATCATTACGATAAAAATAACGGACCAGGAAAAGAAATTAGCCTTATTAAGTGCAAAAGTTTTAGATAATGGTTCATTATTTAATGTATTGAATATATTAAATTAACCTACATTTTCTTACAAGTAAATAATTGTCACTGTTTTACTAACGAAAGATGTCAAATAAATGTTTTATTGATTTTTACGATTAAACATGAGCGCACCCATTAGTGTTTCGTAATGTTTCGCCTTGACTAAATCGACTAAATGTTCATTCAATAATCAGCTTTATTAATATTTATAAGTTTCATTGAAAATGGTGGACTTTCAGTTTTGAAGATTCAATATTTAAAAAATACGAATTTTTAACAAAAGATTTCAAATCCAGATAATGGTAAAGTATAGTGAGAAATTTGTCGGAAGAATGACTTGCCGAAAAACTGAACCGTGTTGAAATGGTGGCCAATTTTTTGTCTCCTATATCAGAGTCTCTAATCAAGGCAAAATTACACAGAATTTAGAAAATATTTAGGGTAAGAAGTATTAGGTTAATTTTTTTTTATCTACTACTACATCATTTCGTGCTTAAAAAGTGGTTACCTGGAAAGTTTTCCGGGAGTTCTAAAAATTACTGATGTTTTAGATTTTGATGTACTCATTCCGAATTTCGAGATAAAACATACAAATGTAGGACGTTTGATATATAAAACATTAAATCTGTGAGTCAATTATTTTAGATAAGTAATTACATTAACGAACGAAACCGTTAGTTTTAATCCAAATAACGTTGAATGGATGACTAATACGTTTTGAGACTAGACGAGCAGGTTCGTAAAATATTTTTAAAAATTCTGAGGATTCTGGTGTATATCAAACTACTGTTTTGATAAATATTAAATAGGTTTGAGAAAAAATTATATTAATGAAAAAAAAATGAGAAGGGGTATTCTCGGAGCAATAGAGGCGACACACTGTATCCAAAAATTCATGAACCAGAAATTACATCTGTAGACTCGGTAGGGTAAAGTGGGTTGAGCCTTTAGCATAGTAGGCACCAGGAAATTCTTTGTAAGGGATAAAATACTTTTAGAACAATTGTTTTATTATTTATAGAAATAGTGTTGCATGTGGCCATCTATCCCAGTTCAGTTCGACCCCGGAAATGGTGGAACTTTCCTCTTCATATTAGATCTCTACATTCTCCTCCTCCTCATCAGAACTTGGCAAAGGTGGGCGTTTTCTTTTTCGCGCAATTGTTTCTATTAGATTTTTCTTTCTGGAGCGTTCTTTTTTGCCTGCTTGGTTCTCTTTGCAGGTCTATCTTTTACGGCCGCAATGTTTTCAGGAGAAGTTAACAGGGTAGCAACAGACTTTGCTCGTTTTTGCAAAATAACCAGTTGGGCGTAAGATTAATCTGGTCTAAAAGTTTCCCAGGTATCAAATCTCGAACAGATGGTCCTTTCACTGGAGAAGTACACTCATGAAATTTAAAACTTGGACACCACAATTTCTGTAAACAAAAGTTTGCACATTGTGAAGCGGGCTTAAGGGTATCATTTACAATTCTAACAGCAGGTAGTCTCAGCAGGGGTTATCTTATAGAAGGACTGTAGAATGAATCATTACACTAAGCACGTTTTAGAAAATAGGTAATTTACGTTGCTTACTTAATTTTTTCTTTAAAGAATATATTTGAAGGTATCGCTAATTAAACACCATAGCTCGATTAATTATCGAATCAAAATTTTGTTTAGGAAATGTTTACAAAATAAAATTAGAAATAATTTTGATTTAAAAAACGTCTACAAGCAATAACTTAAATCAAAAACTAAACATGGTTATTTGGGTTGACTGATTATTACTTATCTAACCTACTAATTATTGTAAGTTATTAAAAAAATCATTAAACTCTCTATTCATAATATTTAGTCCTTACAAAATGTATATTTTATGACGTTTCATTTTTTCTGTAGTTAATATAAAAAGTGAAAATAAAAACTAAGGCAATTCTTATTGTCAACGTATATATTTAGTTTTTGACAAGAATTTATTACATAATTATAATTAAGATACCAAGTTATAGTTTAAAATTAAATGAAAACGTTTTTTTTAAATAAAGGTATTACTATATAAATAAATATAAGAAATCAATAATGGGTGTGACCTCCATTATTATTGATACATTCTTGGAGGCGTCTGCTCATTGACGCTATCAAGGTATCAATATAATTAATATTAATCGTTTCCCATGCGGTATCAATGGCTGCAATTAGTGCATTACGGTTTACTGGTATAAAATTTGGCCCTTGTTGTCTTCAGATAACAGCAAGTATTCGAGCCCAAACATTTTCGATAATGTTAAAATCTGGGCTTTTTGCTGGCCAGGGTAACAGCTCCAAGTTATTTTCTCGTATACATTTGGCACAACCCGCGAAGTATGTTAATTCAACAGATCCCGAACTATTTTTTGGAAAAATAATCTTCGTCTGGATAAAACACTTTGACTGAAGGTTTCATAATAGTTTCCAAAATATTTAAATACGCAGCAGAATCAAGACGTCCATCGATAGCACAACAAATCCTAGACCCGCGCGCTAAACCCAACTTTCAAATCAGCACCGAGATGAAGTGGCATTTTCACAACACTTGAAATTTTAAACTAAAATGGAATTTACATTTCTTACTTTATTTATTGGTTCACACTACCCCTTCTCAAACAGTAGGTAATTGTTTATTTATTACATACTTCTAATGACCAATGTAACAACCCTTAGAGCAATATGACTCAAAGGAAGTAAATTAAACAAGCAAGGATATTCTATTGTTATTGAAACTTATTCATAAAGTAAAGCCATTTCCTTATAATGCTAATGGACAGGATTTTCTTTTAAGTATTAAGATTACAATAGAGGACTTATAAACTTTCGAAAATATCTAATTATAAATATTTACACTGCAATTGCGCTTTTTCCTTAATAATTTCTTAGCAATAACATACACGTTCTTGGTTTTTAAGTTGTCATAAATTTGATATGATATAAATTTGTGTTTCTAATATTACATCACAAACTAATCTTTATTCGCCAAAAATTGTTGCTTAAGTTGTAAAGCTTCGTACACACCTGAACAACAAACCGAGCAACAAACATAACAACGAACCGAAAGTCAAACAGAACGACAAACGATCTTTTATGATTTCCACAATCCGAACAACAAACGGAACGTTTGTGCTGTTCCCATAATTATTTTCAGTAGTTTTCAGTTCTATATATTTATTATTGAGAAGAAAAAATTGCGGAAAACAAGAAGATAGTGCCAACCAAATTTTTACGCACAAAGAAGAATAAAAAATTATAATTTACTTCGCTTTTTTTTTTATTTTAGAAATAATATTACCTAAAACACAACAAACCCACAAAAGGGAGGACAAAAAATAAATAATTTAATTCTCCCGCATAAGTTTGTTCGCCGTTTTGTTTAGATTCGTCCAAACCTGCAAACGCATTCGCGCGCATTTTTTTTGATGTCGGAGAAAAACCGACAAGTTGCGGGAACGCCGCAAACCGTTCGTGGAACAATCAGGACTTGCGAATCTGTTCTAAAATTCGTACGTAGCACCGTCCAAATTAATGTTCCGATTGCCGTTCGGTTCGTTGTTCTGTTTGTTCCTCGGTTTGTTGTTCAGGTGTGTACGAAGCTTTACAATAAGCATATTAATATGAACTATATCTTATGAAAGGAGAGTTATGTAACTATAATTAACGACTTAACGTTACGTTAGTAGATTCCATTTACTATTTACACATATTTTCTTGGAACATTCGATAATTAACTATCGGGATATGATGACCCTATACTTCGCAGGTTGTGCGCAACTGGATACAAGCAAATAACTTGGAGCTGTTACCCTGGCCAGCAAAAAGCCCAGATTTTAACATTATCGAAAATGTTTGGGCTCGAATACTTGCTGTTATCCGAAGACAACAAGGGCCAAATTTTATACCAGTAAACCGTAATGCACTAATTGCAGCCATTGATACCGCATGGGAAACGATTAATATTAATTATATTGATACCTTGATAGCGTCAATGAGCAGACGCCTCCAAGAATGTATCAATAATAATGGAGGTCACACCCATTATTGATTTCTTATATTTATTTAAAAAAAGTTTTCATTTAATTTTAAACTATAACTTGGTATCTTAATTATAAGGACTAAATATTATGAATAGAGAGTTTAATGATTTTTTTAATAACTTACAATAATTAGTAGGTTAGATTTATTTAAAAATAAGTAATAATCAGTCAACCCAAATAACCATGTTTAGTTTTTGATTTAATTTAAAAGTTATTGCTTGTAGACGTTTTTAAATCAAAATTATTTCTAATTTTATTTTGTAAACATTTCCTAAACAAAATTTTGATTCGATAATTAATCGAGCTATGGTGTTTAATTAGCGATACCTTCAAATATATTCTTTAAAGAAAAAAATTAAGTAAGCAACGTAAATTACCTATTTTCTAAAACGTGCTTAGTGTAATGATTCATTCTACAGTCCTTCTATAAGATAACCCCTGCTGAGACTACCTGCTGTTAGAATTGTAAATGATACCCTTAAGCCCGCTTCACAATGTGCAAACTTTTGTTTACAGAAATTGTGGTGTCCAAGTTTTAAATTTCATGAGTGTACATCGATCTTCTATATGTGCATTGCTATAGGATGCCACTGCATCATCCATCATATTGATCGGGCGTCTTACTTCTTGTATTGCTTCAGCGTTGTCAACTTGAGAAGTTGAATGTTCGTTACTTGTGTGGGTGTACTCTCCTTCTCTTGATTCATTGTTTACTATTCAATCAGAAACAGTGTAAGCATGATCAGGTACAATATTAGGGTTTCAGGAAAATCTTCCAGTGGCTCTAAAGCCGGGCATTGCATTTCCAGAGGGCGCTGAGTTTCCCCAGCTTTTGATTAAAAGTTCACCAAATTAAAGTCGCCCTAAATTTCTTCCGGGGTGACTCTGCATGCATTCTCTGCAAGTTTGATAGTAGAAGGTTTTTAGGGACTTAAAAGAGCAATTAACGAGTTGTATGAGGAGTTAGGCACAACAAAACGACATTGTTAGCTTCAGCTGTTTCTAGAAGTTCAACACAAGAACTATGAGATGCATGCACATTAAGAATTAGTAAGGTCTTTCCTTTCCACTTACATGTCAAGAAGTGGTTTTGAACCAACTTAAAAAAATTGTTGCAGTAACATGGGCTGATTTTTGAGACATCACAATATGTAAACCAGGCGGCATGGAATCAGTTCAATTGGTCTTTAAATTTTTGCCCTTAAATATACAGACCGGCGGAAGAAAAAACCCTAGACATTACAGCAAGCAATGCACGAGATTGTCTCACCCTGTTCTCCTGATGTTAACATCTTTTGCTCCTTTTTCGACTAGAAGATGCCCAGGTCAATTATTCAACTAAAGGCCAGTTTCATTCGACATTGTAGATGCTCCCAGGTTTGTCAGAAAGCTCATTGCTTTCCAGAATATCTTGCAGAAGTGTCAAATAATTTTCCACATCTAACGGTTCATGCCTTTACCTCGCCCTAAAGATACACCTTCAGCTTTCTGAATAGACAAGTCGGAATGTCTTCCGAGGAAAAACCTAAACCAATCGGAACCGGCAATTCTCTTTTTTTATTGAACTTATGATTCAGTTGTAGACTTTCAGCGAAATTATAAGCAAGCTTTCAAACATCTGATACCATTATAGGAAAACTGTATTTTTCTGCCTTTTAAATGTGTAGCACTAATTTATTTTCATTTGCCTTTCCCAACGTGCTGTCAGGTCCCATTTCATCAGTCGTGGAAACATCGTTCTTTACTTTCGTTACAAGGGTCTTCCTAGGAATGCCATAAGTCTTCGAGGCTCCGTTGACAGCTTCAAATACTAGACTTAGATCTTCTTGAGTATAGTTTCCACTATTTGAGTTTTTTCTGTTATATTTCGTTCGCATTTTTCCGCAATTAACTTGATTAAAATCAATAAACCCAATTGCTTGAGAAAGATGACCAACGTGAAAAACAAAATCATCTGCATGCTTTTAACAATTTTTAGAGGTTAGAATTATCAAATGCCATACCACCTAATATTTAAACCCGAATTTCATCATACACAGTAGTAGAGACACTCATAATTTTACAAGACGATGGTTTTTTTTTCCAGTCTTTTTCCCTTCACAACACCCCCCCTACGTTTGTTCGGACCCGTCCATCGAACAAGTGTTTAATTGTTGGTCTTCCTCCCGCTGCAAAATTTTAAATATACACTATTTTTTTTGTGAAATAATTCAACGCCTATCTGGGGATAAAGAAATCGAACAGCTTTTGAGTTATTATACTCCTAATAATTACGTTAAAATTGAATACTGTTAGACTTTCCCAATCTTCATTTATTCCAAATAAAATTAAAATATTTACCATGTATGGCAATATTTGTATTACACAATGTTGCTAAAGATTTGTAGGATTCTGGCAACGAACTTTGAACACAAAGTACTACAGTAAATACCTCTGTAAGAACTATCTCCTTTTTGACTATTTTTACAATAAGAACAGTTATGTAACAAATTAAAAAATTGCCTATATTTTATGTGCTAACCTTTTTATTGTAAAATCAATATTGTCAGCTTACAAGTGCCACAAACCAATATACTTCTACACCAACTTGTCGTCTTCATACATTATCCAAAAATATATTGCTATGATTAAATACACCCAAAGGCTAGAATTTAAAAAAATTCTTTTATTTCGTTAAAAATTTTCACAAAGTAGGATAAGGTAAAGTAAAGTAGGATCCAGAAAGTATGTCCTGGTCACATCAACAATTAAACTCTTGGAAAATTGGACATAAGCAGAGATACTTACCAATGAACGGAAGTAAGTCTCGACCAATGTAAATCAGGTAGTGAAAAGCCAAATGAACAATCCCCAGCCCATAAAAACATTGTGGTTGTGATAAAAGTGTAGTGGACGTGGACCATTTAATAAGTTGAACGTTATCCAGCCATAAAATGTAAAAAACATTCAATCCCGTGAAGGCATAAAGTTGAACTTGTAATTTCATAAGAGATTAATATTGGAAACCCGAATAAATATTAAAATAAGTTGATAAAGCATAAAGACAATTAATTCCATGCGTTAATTCAAAAGAAAAAGGTTGTGCCGAATTAAAATTCGAATTTAACAGCAAATGAAAAAAATAGGGTTAAGGTGAAATAGAAATTTGCATATAATTTAAGAATGAAACATTTAAAGACGTAAAAACCGTATATGGAAATGATGAAGGAAACAAGGCGGAATTTTTGAATACAATAAGAAGAAGAATAAAGAAAAATTATGAAAAATTAGTTTGAAAAATCGACACGGAGGGCGCCCGACGCAACAAAAATTTAAATAGGATAAGAGATTATCAAAGTTGCCGTTGGAAAGGTTATAAATAAAACCCACTCCAAAACTTCGAGGAAGTTGATAAAATTATGAGGTCGAAGTAATGTCGCTCAACGCTCCAAATTAAACAAAAAAAAATAATCAAGTTAACCTAAAATAAAATTACGGCCAGATCAGCTGTAAACGACGAAGTATTGCCCGAAATTTAATTGGAAGCATAAATCAAGTGCATCAATAGTTATGCAACTAATAAACTAATAAATAAATAATTTAGGCCAGCTGAAAGAATAAAGAACCAATTAAATGAAATTTGTAATAAAAAAAATTGAAGGTAACTTACCGAAATGTTATTTGTGAGTGCAAATACGAGTCGAAGAAATCGCATCAACATCAACGGCCGACAGCATTTTCAGAGAAGTAAGAAGTCAACGCCGCAGAACTGGAGAAAACAAACACCAGCGAAAAAAAACAGGGTTAGGATATGAGAAGAAGACAACTTACCAAGGTTAGACTTAGATAATCATTTATTGTATCACGAAATAACGGCATTGTAATCCTTAACATAATTGTTAACCGCATTTAAGCGTAAATTCACAAAATTTTAACGTTAACATTTCGCGAACGCTTTTCATTCAGTGCATGTCAAATAACAATCTTCGCGCAAACGCAATTGGTTGACCATAAACGGAAAAATTAACCCCGTAAGTTAACTTAGGAACGTTTTACAAGACTAATATCCGTGACCTACATAATTTGTAAAGTTTATTGTACCCGATTTTTGTAACAGAGAAAGACAGAAGATAATTTCGGGATCTTAATAAATTTAAAAATGTTCAGCTCAATCAATACTTGGCAATCAGATAATCAGATAATCGTTCATTTATGCATAGCTAACATGTATTACTATGCGACCAAAAAACGGCGTGTATAGGCATAAGAAAACTTTCGCCTTAGTATCAGACTCCCTCTTTCCCTTCTATCGTTTTCCAGTGCACTTTAGAGCCTTGGTTTGTACGAAAGTCTACTACCGAGTGATATGCACATGGGAACCGGCCACCGCAAACTAATTACACTCAACTTAAACAAAAGGAAAAAGTCTTCTTTTAAAAAAATTTCAAAAAAATTTTTTGCTCCAGTAGAAATCCAATGAAATCAATTAATTTGAAGTCATCTGATTAAAGACAACCAATCAGGACAACATTACACTGAAAACAGATCCCATGGGCTGTTTTCACTCACATTGCCATGGATACATATTAATTTATTTCGATTTTGACGTTTCAAATATTTATATTTCAAAATGTCACGATTTGGTTCTAATACGGACGAGAATATTAATGAAATTATAGAATCAAGCATACCAAAAATACCGTTTACAGCAAAAAATTTGTATGGAAAGCATTTATGGACTTTTGCAATGATAGAAAGTATCAATTAGATGGAAATCGAACGGCGGAAGAATTGGCGTTGATTTTAAAGGATTGGGCTGTGAACATGAGAAGAAAAGATGGTACAGAGTTTAAAGAAACTACGGTCAAAACCATGTGGAACCTAACAAGTAAGCTGTTACAAGAAAAATATTATAAAGAAATGAAAGTTATTATTGACCCATTCAAAAGTGTTGTATTTCAACAAGCGCGAGCTGCCCGCGATTCAATACGACGAAAACTGCAATCAGATCCCTGTAAAAGGAAACAAAGTTCGACAGCATTAAGTTCCGTAGAAATAACGAAAATGATAAATTTATGGAATGAAAATACCCTGAAGGGCTGCAACGGAAATTCTATCACATAGCCGCGGTAGAATTAGCTTGGCGAGGTGGGGAAGCTGCTGCTTGCTTGACTGACTTTTTTTGTATCGAAATAAACAACGATGGTTCTCTAACAAATCGAGTTGAATATAACCCTGTATTCAGCAAGACTTGCCAAGGTGGTTCAAGAATGTGTACTGAAAGCAAATTTTTAATAGAAAACAACGACAGCAACGTTTGTCCTGTCAGATTATTTAAAAAATTGATGTCAAAAAGGGGCCCAAATATTAAAATCAACAGATTATTCCTAAGAACAAATCGTCACTGGAAATCCGAAAATGATCACTGGTATGATAATATGCCCATAGGAAGAAATACGATTCAAAATTGGACAAAATCGTCTGCCGAAGCGATTGGCTTGAATATCACGGAAAAAAATTACTAATCACTCCAATAGATCGACCGCCGTTAGTCGATTGGCCAAAAGTGGTGTACAAGAGCAAGAGCTTATAAAAATTACGGGTCACAACAATGCTAACTCAATAAAACCCTACTTGAATATTGACGAAGAACATCATAATCAAATTATTAACAGCATGCGTAGTGGAAATACATCTTCATCAGTTATAGAAACTAACACGTCTGGATCTTCATTTAACTTTTCTAATTGTTCTTTTGTTAATTGCACCTTTAAATAAATTGTTTTTGCTCTGTATTTTTTCTATAATTTGCAAAAAATTTTCTATCCGAATAACCCTCGAACATTGATAAATGCTCAAAAATTTTATAACAACTTTCTCAAGCTTGTTGCTCCTAGGAAACAGACCTCCGCCTACGGCGTCGGTCTGTTTCCAAGCAACAAGCTTTCGAAATCTGTTATAAAATTTTTTCGGACAATTATCAATGTCCTTGGGTTATTACTACTGATAACATAAACATAATGAACTTAAAATTTGACAAAATACTAAAAAATTTTTTTTATTTTTTTAAAAAATGGAACCCTTTAACTTTAGAACTCCCAAACACCCCTTTATTTTTTTTTTCTCAAAAAATATGGGGTAATAAGTGTTTTGTAATATTTTTTTTTTTAAAAAAAAAAAAAAAAAGAAAAATAAATTTGCGTCTCCAATTTTTTAAAAAAAATTTTAAAATTTTTTTTAATATTTTTTTAAACAATACTTTTTTTTTTTTTTTTTTTTTTTACTTTCTCTCTTTTTTTAAATAATCAAAAAAAGTAAAATAAGAAAAAAAAATAAAATCCACGCAATTCTTTCAGCCGTCAAAATTTTGATCTGACCATGTATTCTATTCGCACATATAAAGTTAGTGGCGTTATCAGAGAACAATGTCAATGCTTTGCCAATTGGCGTTAAAAAACGAAATATAGAGGGCGCTACAAAAACGTAGGGGAGGTGGGCCACAGTGAGACAAAAAATGTTTTTAATTTTTATTTAATAGCCAAATCTGATAAATCAAAAACTGAGCATTGCTAATGAAACTTCAACATATTGCAAAAGTAATCCTATATGCAAATTAGAAAAACATACAAAATAAGTATTAAAATTAACAAACAAAAAATGTTACAACTGTTTAATTGTGGCCCACTGATGGGCCACAATAAAACAGCCAGTAGGCTACAATGAAACAACATATTTTTCTTAACGCATGTTTAATAATGTAAAATCTAGTTCAAATTTAAAGGATGACTGAAGCCTTTTTGTTTTTCCCAAACAAGTGGGTACTGGTAGGATCATTTTATGTCATCTATTGACACTGATGCCACGTCCGGAACAGCAGGAAACACAAAGTGGCGTTCACCTTTTAAACTCTTTCTTAGGAAATTAATTTTATATCGTTTTCAAGATCTTTCTCTTTAGCAACTTGTCCTATATAAAACACTGCTGTTTTGTTTTGAAGTGCACTAGCACGAAATCACCAGGTATGGGTTCCCTATCCAATTCCTCAAATCCAGAATAATCCAATGCCGGTGGCTATTCTATGTCCTCATCCGAATCCTCCTCCATAGGGTTTGAAGCGGTAACTTTATCTTCAGACGATGATACATCACTTATTATTGGTTTCTTTTACGTAAAGTGAACTTTTCTTTAAGGAAATTTTGCGTTGCTTTTCAGTTTCTTTTGCTTCATAGAAGCTTTTTCCGGGGTGTCCGTTGCAATGCAACTGCGACCTTTGGTACGTAGTTTTTAGACTTCCTTGCCCCCGCTTTTGGAAACCCTTTGTACTGTTCTGGAGAAATAAACGAAGTGCTTGGTTTTGTACTAGTTCCTGAACTAGAAGTATGAGCAACATTTTGTGTTGGCGATTCTTCCTCGTTAAGTAGAGTTAGTTCTATTGCTGTTTGTGGAATTTCTTTTGGAGGTGTCCTTAATTCTTCCTCTCTCACTGTATTGTCAGTTCCTATATGTTCTGTTTCCATCACTTCACCAGCTTCGGCGGGAAAGTCACGATCAGTTACGTAGCTAACTAGGAAATCGTCATCTGAAAACATTACGGTCGAACGGGTAAATGCCCGTTTTCTTGAATCCCGATATGATATTCGCAGGAGTCATAGCTCTTTGATGGGCTACGCCTACACAGCTGGCAACTTCATAGATAGTCATTGGAGTCCCGGGATTATGAAGCAACCAAGAGTCGACTGCTGCGTTATAATGAGACTTGAACGAATAAAATACAGAGACGTCAAGAGGCTGTAACTTATTGCTACAATGAGGTGGTAAGGTGACAATAGTGACTCCACTGTCTTTAGCTAAGTTCAAAGTTTTGATTGTCAAATGACTTTCATGGTTGTCATATATAAGGACACTTGGATTATCCTTTGATGAATTGCTATTACTTATGAAATGTCTCATAACTGAGGGAAACAGCTCACTAGTCATCCACCCACTAGCTGGAGGCAAACTGTTTCCACTTGCACTAATTATGCAGCATGTTGTGACAAGTGTTCCACGTTCACCGCTTGTGCACTGACTGACTTGTTTTTGACCTCTCGGTGCCAATATTTTTTGGT
The DNA here is from genome assembly GCA_030710515.1 of Abscondita cerata. Lineage (NCBI taxonomy): Eukaryota > Metazoa > Arthropoda > Insecta > Coleoptera > Lampyridae > Abscondita > Abscondita cerata. The sequence goes on from JALBCR010000933.1 coordinate 193,484, forward strand.
TTTTGTACCGTGGTTGTTGCCGTTTCGTCGAGATTGAATATACGACACCCATCGGCAAATTTGTCAGAACGTCTGTAGATCTCTGCTAAGTTGTCAAAAATTTAGAAACATTGTGTCTATTGAATGAGGTAGCTCTAGATATACTGCATCCTTCTGGTTGACGAATGCTAATCTGTGGATGACGTTTCAAGAACCCCTGCATCCAGTCAACACCTGCTTTCTTTTTATCTTCCCAATTGTCTGGTGTTTTAATGTTATTAATTTTTGCCATTTCGTATGCCAGTTCTCGAAAGTCTTTGGTTGATTTTCCGTAACACATTTTTGAGCAGGTTATCATATATTCCTTTAAAGATGTTTCTTGTTCGTGTGAAAATACCAGGCGACATTGATAGTTCGGCGTCATACGAATAGGTAAATTTGGGTTCTCGCGTGCTTTTTAACATATCTAAAGAGCGTCTGATACTTAACGTGATATTGTAAAGCAGCTTCTCTAAGTGAAACTTTACGTCCATTTATATCACCTTTCAAAACTGCTTCAACAGCCTGTCTCATTGAGTCTTCTGAAAACGTTCCCTTATCGGTCTTTCTCTTTCGTCCCTTGACATTATTCTGCCTAAAGCAAGAGATAATATACTATAACAAATAATAAATTTAGTTCAGCATTTAAAAAGCAGACGTTATTGCAGACAATTATTTAAATTACATATGGGCCACAATGAGACATGTTTCATTGTGGCCCATTTATTTTGTCTCAAGTTGGCCCAAAGCACATGCCGAATAGATTTTATAGGTTAAATAAAAACTAATTGAATCAGAGCAAATCCCTCTATAGCATAGTGTAGCTTAATGGTTATGCTAATTAACAGGAAAAAATACTTACTAATTTTAGCGTTCCTTAATCTTAAATTCACAGTGGAATGTATGCAAAATATTTACTTTCAGTAGCCGCGAAACGATACGCCACTAATGCGTCCAAACGAACAACTGAAATAAATTGCTACCAGTATGAAAATGTGTAGGCGTAACTATTCCTTCGTTGTATAGATGGCAGCACAGATCCGATTATATTTGAAAGAGAAAAATTGAATGTTTCACTGTGGCCCATGTTTCATTGTGGCCCACCCTCCCCTACATGGTGGCTCGATGTGAGATAAGTATTGTTATTGTGAGGTTACCGGTTTATTGTTATCAATCTTTCTATTACAAGTTAATGTAATTACAAGTTAATCTTATATATTAACATGTTAATTACCATGAGCGATATTTATTAACTTTCAGCACGAGTAAAAACACCCTGCCAAAAAGTAAACAACTATATCCTGCTGATCATATAATTAATTGTGAGTATGATGAAGAGGTTCCAACAAGTACAGCATTCTGTTTAACCAGAAAGTTGGCAGCAGAATACCATAAAATTTGATTATTATTTAGAAATCCGTCAGGTAAGTCTAGTCAAAATTAAACATATAATTTGTGTTTAGATTTTAGAACGTGGGAGTGTATTTGTACATGTAGGGCAGGAAGTTGTGAGAAATGTAAAAACATTGTTGCAAGCTTATTTTTTGTCATGTTATGAAGGTGAAGGATAAAGAAGTCGACCCTTCCTTGGTTGAAGAACTGTTTAGAGAAAGTCTAAAAAGTTGTTCACGTAGTAAATAATTGTTCAGTTACAATGTGTCAAATAGCTGTTCCAGATTCAGACAGTGCTGTTCACTTTAATTTAGGAAGTTTTCCAGTTGAGGATGTAACAACACTAGATATGAGGTTGTATATACACGTTACTAATATCGTACTTATTTCTGATTGCTGTTTTTTGTTTTCAGAGAAGACAAATTAGCAATCATTTATAGTAACTCTTTGAAGAGTAAATTAACACAAATGTTACATGAAGAAAACAATAGCATACCTCTGAAATCTTGCTGCGTCCAAACTTTTATTAAATTTTACCAATGTGATGCTTTGGAGGTGTGTAGGCGAACTCTTGAAAACCGTTCAGCGTGGTTGGAGGAACGGAATAAATTACACAACTCTACAAAAAATTTCGTTCCTTATCCTAAAGTTTAATTTGTGATTTTCTAGTTAATTATACCCAAAAACGATAAAAAATACCTTTTTCCATATAAAGTTTGCTTTTTGTAATACTTATAGTAATAAATCTTATTTTTTAGTGTTTAAACAAATTTTAATTAACTTTAATACATTCAAAAATACTGGGAAATAGAGGAGGTTTTTATATTGACACGGTGCCTCCAGATGACACTCCAATAATAAACAACAATCAGGTGTTTAGTATAAGTCTGGAAAAAGTTCAAATGTCATCGAGAAAGTGTAAATATGATGCTGATGCATTTTGTTATACTGTGTTCAATTTATTAGAGAAACGAGATCTAAAACTTCAATTAAAGGTATGTAACGTTCTTTGTAAATCCTATGAATCATATTTTAAGTGTCCTGTTCGGAACCAAGACAAAAAACCGTGGGTTCCACATGTCGCTTGTAGCATGTATAAAATATGTTTGAAAGGTAAGCAGTTTTCAAGCGATAAAATATGATAAACACATTAATTTTTATTACCATTTATTTTAGATTGATTTCAAGGTGAAGCCTGGTCTATAAAATTTGCAATACCAAGAATTTAGCGAGAACCAAAAGATCACGTTAATGACTGCTACTTTTGCATTGTCAACCCACAAAAAGACGTACTGGCGGAAATGCAAAATCTATTATATATCCTGAATTTGACTCTTCCAATACCTGAATCTCAGGCAAACTCATCTTACAGTTCTAACGAAAATATGATGGGAGTCTATAATATGGGGTTTATTGAGAGAAAGTACGTAAAGAAAAATAATATACTATTTTTTTCTGTTGACCTAATTTAGCAAACGTTGATGCTTTAAAATAAAGGTCAAATTTTGTGTTGACCCGTGTTATTAAGTACAGTCTAAATTGTTATGTCAGTATAAACTTCATGTAACCTTTTATTTCTTGATTATGAGAATAGTCTTAATGAGATTGGAACACAAAGGCACGACAGTTCTTCGAAGCGAACATTTTCTAGAACACTTTGCAACAAGATATGGTGAAGAAACCGAACCTACTGCAAAAGAAACCTACCAACTTTTTATTCAAGAATGGAGTGAAGTTGAAAAATACGGTCTTGCAATCTGTCAATCCAGTCCTTGGATAGGATGGTCTCCTGATGGGATAGTGTTTAAAAATGGACAACCCTTTCGACTCCAATCATAGGTAGACAAACAATTTGATGTGAAGGTAATACTATAATTTTGTGTTGTAGGTTCTACAAGATGAATTTTAAATTGTCTTCCAGATTTAAAATATTTGGGGTTACACATGGGTAGATTTAGACTAAACAGAAAACATACCTACTACGGTCAAATTCAACTGGGTATAGCAGTTTTAAATTGTACGACCATGCGACTTCTTCATATATAGTACCTACTATAATAGTTTTTCCATAGAAACTATTAGTTAAGTTAAATATATTAGTAAACACTTATTGTTAAAGTTAAAACGTATATTTTTTACACATATCGTTACCATAATTCGCAATAGTCGTAAGTCCAAATTTTCAGATTTTACAGCAGACGATAAAAACCGCAGAGACACCTTACCTATCAACTGTGACCTTTTTTCTTGTTAAATGGAGCAACATAATACCACTTCTTATTATTTTATGGTGATTATAAGGTGGAAAGTTATATTTTTGGCTTTTTAATAGACTTACAACTTTTGCTCCCTTAAATAAAACATTTTCTAGGAACTGAACGAAATTAAGTTGAAGTACAATCATCAAAACTGTTCATTCTAATAATTGAAAGTCAAATTATCATTAAAAAATTTAAATCTTGTGAGATACTTTCTTTGAGCTTTTGTAATTACTCCCACAGAAAGTGGCTTAAAGTACAGTTGCAGTAACGTGTTGTAATATGGACATATTTTTCAAAAAGTTTCTTTGTTGTAAGAGAACATAGTCCTCATTATGCTTTATTTTAAAGAAAACATTACTATTTTGATAGTATTTTAATGCCCTAAGGTCTGTTACCATCGGATTTCTAACCCTACGATCTGGTCTAATTAATGACAGCATTTTGAGAGAAACAAAGTTTTTGAGGAAGTCAAAGGAAAGATATTTCACTTTGAATGGACTGGGGTTTTGTCTGGCATGACAAAAAACATTTACATAATCTGCTGGGATATTAATATTTGTATTTCGAAGCTTTTTTTCAATGAGTGAGTGCATGTGGCCAGCCTTCATTTGTGTATGTCCTCTTTCTAAATATTTTTGTTCTATAGTGATTTTGTGCTAATTTTAATAAAGCATTTGATAAAGTGACATTTCTATTTTGTGCAGCACATCCATCACTATAAAAGATGATATTTTGATTCCGCTGCAAATGTCCTAAGACGTTATCAATCATGAATAAGCAGATTACTGAACAACAATTGTCAGCAGTAACACCTTCTACTGCCTCGTGCCATACAAAGCAATACCTTTCGTTTGACTTCATGTCAAGTATCGTAAAGTTGTTACCATCAATTTCATTTTAAAATAGAGTGCAGAAGTGTTTGACTTGGGACTCAATAAGACACATGTAGAGCATAGATTCAGATAAAGTTTTCACACGGTAGCTAACACAAATGTCACATTCATCTTTTCTAGGCTTGAAAATTCCTTAATTAAATTCATCAAAAATATGAGAGAATAAAGTACTAGACACATACTTAATTCCTTGGTTATTGCAATGAGAACTATAAAAGCTATAGAGCTCTGATTTAGAATTCCATGTTGGCTCTAAATATAATTTTGAGGACCTAGACCAGCAGTAGTGTGATTCTACTTTTGGAAAGTTCCAGAAAAACTCTTTTAAAACGTCTTTCCTGTCCTAGTCTCCAACATTTCGTATTCCTTGTTTTCCATTGTTTTTTGCTTCTGTCTCATTCAGCTGATTTTTGTTGGGACCATTTTTCCAATCTATAACTATGCGTTCCTTAAAACATAATCTATTTAGAAACATTCTTTTGCAAACTCTGAATTTTTTATTAGTTGAATCTTGCAAATGGTAGATCCAGGTAAACTCCCTTCTTGAACAATTTTCCTGTTTTCTGTTTCTTTTACTCATAATATTTTCTTTTGTGACCAGACAATTCACGTAAACTTTACGCTGCTCCCATGTCATATCAGACCAAAAGTTACTGAAGATTTTGTTTCGTTTTGTATTGACTACAAATCTACATTGCATTTTCTTATTCTTTAAGGATTCCTTACAGTTACAGATGTCTCTGAGCTGTCTACTTTTTCTATTTATTTTATAATACTAGGTTCTATTATTCTTTCTTTGTTATAGTATTCTTTTCCCATTTCTCTGTTTCTTTTACTTTCATTCTTGTTCGAGGTTCTTTCGTCGACATTCTGCCTTTTTTTTTTTTTCTTTTCATTTCAGGTTCATTCAATTCAGCTTTGGAAGATAGGACGCTTACTGAGGATAAACTATTTTCTTTTCCATAATCAGGATCACTCAAGTCTACATCTCTGTCGTCTTCATTGCTATTGGCTATTCCACACAGTTCTTCTTCATTTGGAATTTTGAAATTTGTCTGTCTTTCTAGAAAACTAAAAAGCATATTTTCTTCAGGTACAAGCAATGTTCCTAAATCCAAATCTAATAGTGTGATAATATTAATATCATAGTCTACATCATCATTATTGCTTATTAATATATTATTAGGCAAATTACAATTTCCAAATGTTGGAAAGTCACAAGATTGACTAACAGTCTGGTTTTCAGTCAAATGTGGCTTTGTTTACACACGTAAATAGGCTGGTTTTCATTGAGGGATAGTTCTTGTCACAATTGTCTGCATCGGAAACACATTCTGGTTGCGTCATCTGTTTCAAAAATTCTTAAGAGAATTTGCTTCTTGATTACTCCCTTTGTTTACCAATGCAAGTATTCTTTTAGTTCTATCAAGTACTGTGTCATCTTGAAGTCTTGTATTTTCTCTAAAAAGTAAAATTGTTGTTGAAACATTTGTTCATTTCTAGAGAGTTGTAAATATTCATCTTGAAACCGGTACATGTATTATAAAAAATATTCCTAACAGAAAAATGAGTTTAAATTTAAGCACAACATTTAGTAATTTATAAGCATAATTCTACTTCATATTGTGGTTTAATATTGTGATAACGACATTCTTTGTCAATCAAAAAGCCTTTGTCAACCACTAGTGCATTTGGAGGTGATAATTTGAGAATTAATTAATTAGCTTTAACCTCCATACGATTTACGCACAAAAACAAACATTCCAGATGGTGATGTCCCAATTAAAAATTTCATAGTCTGTCTACTTTTATAATACGAATAAGAACTTATGCGACATTTGAGGCAATTACGTTTTTGTACTTCTACTTCAGTACAATCCAACGCGAGTTTTGTATCAGGAGATTTCTTAAAACATATAGGCATATTGCCCTGTATTTCATCTCGACGTGGAAATCTAATTAAAAATAAAAGGACTGCCAAATTTTTAACTGTTTTTTGAAAATAATTTTGTGCTTTAGTTGGACTTATATCGAACAAAACACTCAATGATGTAAAAGGTAAATCTAGTTTGGTCATAAGAATAATTTTTTTTACATTATTAAAAATTTTTTTATTTATAAGTTTAAGTTTGTCACAGAAGTATGTTATATACTCATTTTAAATAAATGCTGTGTTTTTAATTTGTTCAAATTTTTAATTAATTAATTTTCAGACAATAACTGATGAAACTTATAGCAAAACGTCTTAATTAAAACAATTAAAAAAACTCTTAGCTGTTTTGTTTTCAAACAATCGGCGTCCCTGGAAAATTAACATACAACAGCTGTAAAACCAAAATAAATTTATAATTTATAGATTATGTTTTAAAATTCGATTTGTGTTCAAAATCTGCACACTTTGCACAAGCAATGGATTTACACTGGAAAATCACAAAACAACAATCTAGAACAAACCATCAAAGAAAAGGAACACCAACTGCAGTGTCTATTTAACCAACAAAAAAACACCAAAAACTGCACGAAAACTTTTTGGTGCAGTTTTTGGTGTTTTTCTGTTGGTTAATCAAGAACGAACTTTTGAGCTTGGAGGTGATGTAATTGTGAAGCTGCTAGAAAAATCTGAAATTTTACCAAATGAAGGCTACAAAGTTTATTTTGACAATTACTTTAAAAGCCTAGATCTTCTCAGTCATTTGTCTGAAAATAATATATGTGCTACAAGAACAATCCGCAAAAATAGAAGTGAACAATGTTGCCAAATATTTGGAGGATTCTGGCTACAAAACTTTGGACAGAAAATACTACGGTATGCTTTTGTACAAAGTTCAAGCTTCCCAACCAGTATTTACTTCATGTAGTTTAGACTACAGAAAATGCTATAATGTAAAAGCTTTTACTTCAATTAAGAGCATTTAGTCTTTTAATCATATCAGTCAATGATTATATTTTTAGTATAATAGTACATGTAGAAAACTATATAAAGATCCATATTTTGCAGTGTTATACCGGGGGATTCAGCTAACCCGTTCATTAGAAGTTTATGGACTTCCCGTTGAAATATTTGTTTAAAAATTTGGAATAGGGGATTGCTCGAAAAGTTCTATTTAATTAAAATATTTCAACTCTTCTAGCACTTCCGGTTACACCGGAAGTGGCTATCAACTTTCTTATTTTAAATGGAATAATATATTTTTTTGTAGATTTGGATTCTACGCTAAAATCTGAGTTACTTTCATGTAGCACAACCTATATGAAAAATCAATAGTTTTTGAGATATTTTCATTTTTTGAGAAAAATTGGTTTTGTAGTATTGTTTTCAAACGCTTGTCAATGATTAAAAAAGAGTTATAGTAACAAAATTTGAGCTATACTTAAGAGGGAGGACTGTTAACTTTTTAAATGATGTGTAATTTGACATCTCATTATTTCCAGGGTGTTCAAAATGTTTGGCTAAATCTGACTAACTTCAACTGCCCAAAAGTCAATTTTTTTAAAGGAACACCCTGTATCTTGTTGCTCTATGTAATGGAGAATTAAGTGGTCTTTCAATCTTCATAAAAGTTCCCAATACCTATCTGTTACTATTTTCATGCTATCGATGTATTTACATTCGACACACAATATTTATCTATTTTATTAAATAATTTCTGACTAGTGGCCTGTGGAAATTAAAACAATGTGTTTTATTTATCAAACTTGTAAACGTCGACGTGACACATTATACACGATATGGAAATCCACCCAGAATATTCGAATGAAGACATACTAAATTTATTTTTTATTCATGGAGAATGTTACAAAATTATTGAAAGAACTTGCCGTTTGTTTAACGAAAGATATCCACACTTGCGACCTCTAAATAAAACTACGTTTAAGAGAATAGAAGCAAATTTTAAACAATTTGGAATTCAATGTACTAGAACACGCCCCAAGGTAGTCACCAGTGATGAAGACAACAAAATAAATGTATTGGCATATTTTAATGCAAATCCACATGCATCGATCAGAGCTGCGTCTAAAGATTTGGGACTGTCCTACTCGTCGATACAGAGAATTTTGGCACAACGTAAAATGCATGCTTTTTCTATTATAAAACTACAAGCTTTCCGCCCAGGTGACGAAATACGTCGTGTAGCATTTTGTGAAAGCATTTTATTGAAAACGCAGAAAGACCCAAATTTTTTGAAAAAAATTATTTGGACCGATGAGTCAAAATTTAGTAGAGAAGAAATCATTAATAGGAAAAATTGGCATTATTGGGCAGAACAAAATCCTCGGATGGTGCGCGAAGGTAACTTTCAAGACACATTTAGTTTTAATGTTTTTGTTTAATTATGGAAAATCGTGTTTGTTTTGAAATGTATGACAAAAATTTAATTCTCACAAATATTAAGAAATGCTTAGAGGAGTGGTTTCAAATTTTTTGGAAAATTTACCCTAAATCTTCTAAATTAATGTTGGTACCAAATGGATGGTGCTCCAGCCCATTCAACCCATGAGGCTTATCAAGAATTATTCCATATGTTCAAAGATCGTTGGTTTGGACGCAATGATCCATCTTTATGGCCTCCCAGATCACCTGACCTAACACCCCTAGATTTTTTTATGGGGTATGTCGAGACTAAAGTCTATTCAAGGCCAGTCCATAACAGATATGACTTATTACATCGGGTTTAAACTGCCTTCGCTGAAGTAGATGTGCAAATGGTTCAAAAATTCACAATAGCTGAAGTTAACAGAAGAGTTTTATAATGCTTAGAAAACCACGGACGGCATATCAAAGAGTTGCTAAATTAATAATTAAATTAATTTGCTTCTATTTTTGCATTGTAATTTTATTTAGAGGCCATAAATGTAGATATATCTCGTTAAGCAAACGGCAAGTTCCTTAAATAATTTTGTAACATTCTCCATAAATAAAAATAAATTTAGTATGTCTTCATTCGAATATTCTTGGTAGATTTCCATATCGTGTATAATGTGTCACGTCGACTTTTACAAACTTGATAAATAAGGAACATTGTTTTAATTTCCACAGGCCACTAGCCAGAAATTATTTAATAAAATAGAGAAATATTGTGTGTCGAATGTAAATACATCGATAGCAGGAAAATGGTAATAGATAGGTATAGGGAACCCTTATAAAGATTGAAAGACCACTTAATTCTCCATTACATAGAGCAACAAGATACAGGGTGTTCCATTTGAAAAAAATTGACTTTTGGGCAGTTGAAGTTAGTCAGATTTAGCCAAACATTTTGAATACCCTGTAAATAATGAGATGTCAAATTACACATCATTTAAAAACTTAACAGTCCTCCTCTTAAATATAGCCCAAATTTTGTTACTATAACTTTCTTTTTCAATCATTGACAAACGTTTGAAAACAATACTACAAAACCAATTTTTCTCAAAAAAATGAGAATATCTCAAAACTATTGATTTTTCATATAGGTTGTGCTACATAAAAGTAACTCAGATTTTAGCGTAGAATCCAAATATACAAAAAAATATATTATTCTATTTAAAATAAGAAAGTTGATAGGCACTTCCGGTGTAACCAGAAGTGCTCAAAGAGCTGAAATATTTTAATTAAATAGAACTTTTTGAGCAATTTCCTATTTCAAATTTTTAAACAAATATTTCAACGGGAAGTCCATAAACTTCTAATGAACGAGTTAGCTGAATCACCCTGTATATTGAGACCTTAACTTGTGTTACCCTTTACACAATAATTGATGCATTGTGATAATGTGAAATCGGCGTAACACAAATAGATGCCTTTGTTTCAAGAGTTTTTTTTTGTGGTTGTGATCTTTAGCCAGATAGCCAAACTATTTTTTCCACTGAATGAAATGAGGAATTTTTTACATCCACTTTACGACACTGCATCTTGTACAAATGTAAATGTACACTAGAGTTTTTTCACTATTGAAGAATCACAAAATAGAGAAACAGCTGTGCGAATGATCCTTGGTATTTGTTGGCAATTGTACAATCTCTTTTCAAATTCATAACAATCTTTTTAAAAAAATTATAATTTATTAAAATGAACGTTAATAAAGAAAAAAAGAAGAACACTTTTAACTTCAAACTACAATGTTTCTTGATCAAAACTTAATTGTCTGATTCTATAAACTTTCGCGTCAGTAAAATATGTGATTGATTTATTATCTGTGATAATATGCATATTGTTTTGTCTTATGCAATTATTGGTGTGTAACTTTACTTTATCGAATCTCGTCGAATTAAACTCTAGTCATTCCTCTACAAGTTTGTTTTGCTTTTCTAAATCCCTACTACTTGAAACCACTGTAGGTGGCGTCATATTCTTCGTCTAATCCCCACGACCCACTCAGAGCTGCTGGTAGGTTTCTAAGGAATTTATCAATATAAAATTTTATTTTCTTTTATTCTTTTGTGCACTAATTCATACTTGTCTTAAAACTTAATTTTTACACAATGCGGTAAAGTACGGCTACCATGCAGTAAAGTAGTGACTGATTTATCTGCTATTTGGGAACGTTTTAAAAATAAACTAAGTGTAAAATCCGATAAATTTATTTTAAAAAAATTACTTCACACCATACTTGACATGATAATGTACTGAATAAGGGTGCATTTATTTTTTTTATTGATGATGATATTGATGGCGCCATCTATACGTCAGTTAAACAAACGAATGGCCAATTTCGTGTGTAAAGTGACTTTACAGCGCTCCAGCTAATGAGGAGCTGGCCCTTTTGACTCGTTCCTCAAACAAGGCTGTCGCCCCGTAAAATTCTACTTACCACACTCTAATGTAAATTAAATAACTATTTTAACACTTTATATCTTGAATATGGATGCACTTACGAAATTTGTTTACTAAACAAACTTCACTTATTTTTTGTGTTCTACCTTCCATATCAACGGAACCACCTTTTTGGAACACTGTGTATAGTGTTATACGCTTAATTTGTGTATGTAAATGAATGACGGAAATGCGGTCACGTTTGGGTAATTTGTTATGTTGATGTCTCAACGTCTGTTTGACGTACACTAATTAGTTAATAAGGTTCATTTATTAAATTTTTTACATTTTTGATTTATTGAAACTGCTGTGCGGTATGTGGTTTCTCAAAGACTCCAAAAAATAAAAGTTTAGTTATTCATGTGTAAGTTTTTTGTATTTCAATTTATTTAGAATTTATGTATTTCTAATCTTTTCGTACTTTATAATTTGAAGTTAACCATGAGCGTGCGTGTATGTTCCGTAAGGGTTTATCGTCTTTTAAAAGTAATATTTCTTTATTTTATGCAACATAAGTTCTTATAAAAGTATGTCGGTACTATTTTGGCAATGACTGTATTTAAATCGTAATTGATTTCAGGAATTTTTAACCCAGTTTTATTTATTAATATTTTTCAAGATGCATACAACAGCACGGTACTGGTAAACCTGAAACTGTCTTCTACCATCTTCGTTCTACAGTTATGTTGCATATGTTCCTTCCTGACACTATATGTTCTCTATTAATACATGTATAAATGTCCATAATGCGGGATCCATGGCTATAATTCTAGAGTAACAAACTGGAAACATAATTTTCGCAAAATTTTGGACCTAAATATTCCAGCTTCCAGTTGTCTTCGCGCCCAGTTGTCTTCGTATCCAGTTATCCAGTTAATTTTCTTGGGCGTTTTTTTAGTTGATACAAAATTGTAGGTATCTAATAGCGTTTTCGACTGGGATTTTGGAGCGTTATGTTTTACAGGTAATTTTAGTATTCCGTAGTTCGACTGTGCTACCTACTGAAATAAGAAGCAATAAATTGAGATCAATCTCCAAACATAACCAACCAAACAAAATGGCACTGAATACGGACTTAAAAAAGTATCAGTTTTGTCAAAACTTCTCTCATCGTCTGTTTCTTTAGATAATAAGGTTATTTTAGAAATAGTTAATCAGATAATCAATTAAAAAAGTTCTAGAATTTGTAGTTTGTAAATAGAATGATAACTGTCATGAAGGACATAACCTTAAAATTCTAAAATGTATGTTTGACTGCGTTCACACCATAACAGGAGCGTTATTTTGTTGTACTTTTGTGTATACTGTAAAAATTATTAAATCGATTTAATTACACGACCTGCCCCGCCAGTTTTTTATATGAATATTCGTTATATCACAATAAGTACGTATATTGGCTAGCTGTGTTTTAGGATCTGTGGGAAATCTAAATATTTATTTTACTTTCTTCTCTTCGAATAGTCCAGAACAAAATATCATCACAATCAATTGATTTTAGGTTTTGTAACAATTCCAACACCACGGTTTCGCATTAATAAAACCTTACAACTTCCTAAGAGGAATCCTGGGACTATCTAACTTCCCCGAACTGCCGATACCGTCGCTAGCAGAACACCTTCATTCTCAGAACTACATCCTACCGATTAGAGCTAAGTTTTTAGTATTTAAGCCACTTATTCAGTGATAATGCGTTAAGCTCAAGTACATATGACATAGAACAGCTTGGTATCTAATATTTAAAGTAAATTTTTATTCGAGGTGTACACTCCTCAACCGAACGTTTGTTTTAATCCAGCTAAATATGGGCTCGGGTGCTTTACTTAGAGCGGTTGACGCGCGGACACAAAAAAGGCCTTTTAGGTTTGCAAGAGGTGCCCTTACCTCAATCCTAGTTTTAAGTTTAGTTTTAAATCGCCGTGTCTAAGTAATATGTGTACGCAGAGCCTATACTAGTAGCAATCCTCAATTGGAATGATAAATTTGACTCGAGTGTAACTGGAAGCTTACCTGAAATTTGACACCTTAATTGTGAGCCTTATTTATTCTTAAGCAAGACTTCGCTGCAAACTCACGTAACTATATGCGACAGTCTTTCTATTTCTCATCACATTCTCCTAGTATTTTAAGATTTGTTTGTAGCATTGAATTGTTTGTTTTTCTCTATTTGTGATCAATTTTAGCGCATTAATTTTTTAAGTGAAACTTGATATCCGTTGGTCGGTTTTATTTCTTTCTTTTATTCAGCAGGTGGCGCCTTATTAGACAGCAGTCTAATTTCTTATAGTTCTTCAATTGACCTCCGCGACTTCCTTACAAAACAGGACACCTCTGATCATCACTATAAATATTTTATTCTCCACAGCGAACCGTGCGCTACAGAACCAATTCTCTTAGTTTTTCTAGGTTGTTCCGCTAGAGCCGTAGCTTCTTTTATTATTTGTAACAACCACCTACCTACACCTATATCCAGATTATTTGAAACCATTTAAAAATATTTTTATTGTACAGGGTGCTCTAGAAACACGTACTATATCAAAGTTAGGTTATTTTAAATGGAACACCCTGTATTTTTTTCTATGGATATAGATAAAAAAATGTATGTTTTTAACATGTCCCTATACCTACTACTTCCGTTTCAGAGCCAAATTGATTTTACCTGATTTGCAAACCCTCCAAATACGCAATAACTTTAAGATAAAAACAAGCAATTTTTGTTTACATCACTTTACTAAGAACCTTTAACATACCTTTTACAATATTTACTATTATGTTATGATGTACAGTGTTTAAATACTACCGCATAACGGTAACGACTTAAACTTAAACTTGTTTAAATGGAACACCCTGAATTTCTGTAACCTGTTAGAATTAAGAACTAGTTACCTTTAATCTGTGGTTTTCCAACCTCTAACTCTATTTGTTAGTTTAACAATTGCAATTTACTGGAATTTAAGTTACCTGTGAGATATCAGTAAAATGAACATTATCTTGCAAACATTTTAATGTATAGGCCAATCCAGCTTTAAATATTAACTTTAAAAATTCTTTAGAACAAAATAACAGAAATGTGCTCATGCTTAGGCCGGTCTCTAAGAGTCAGTCGAATCAGGCCCACCACTCTCAAACAACAGCAACCGTTATTAGTTTCATAAAAAATCGATGACACTTTAAACATTGGTAACTTTGTTAAAAAAAATTTAAAATAATGTGTTTGAATTATCGTACTACTATTAGAGCGATTTGTATTACGTTCTTAGTTAACAGGTTAAAGTTTGTCGATGTTTACAGGATCTTGATTTTTGATGTACCAAATAACGGTTGCTGTTGTTAAACATCAGTAAATTGTGACCGATGTGCGTAATTCCACTGACTCTTAGAGCCTGGGATACTAGTCATGAGCACATTTCTGTTTATTTTTCTGAAAAAAAGTTGCGAGATAATGTCCATATCACGGATATTTTACAGATAACTTAGACTACAGTACATAGTAAATTGTTAAACTATCAAATTTTAAATATCTCAAAACTATCAGGTTAGGGGCTGGTAACCCTAATACCGACTAAAAGGTAATTAATTCCAGTTTTCAACAGGCTACAGAAATGTAGGGTGCTTCCATTTAAGTTAAGCAAGTTATTTAAGTTTTAAGTCGTTAGTGTTATGCGGTAGTTTAAAAACACCCTGTACATCATCATAACATAATAATAAATATTGCAAAAGAGATGTTGAAAGGCTCTTAGTAAGGTGGTGTAAACCAAAGTTGCTTGTTTTATTTATCTTGAAATTATTGGCATTTTTTTGGAGGGTCTGCAAATCAGGTAAAATCGATTTATCTCAGAAACGAGAAGTAAGTATCTAGGTATAGGGACATGTTAAAGAATATACATTATTTTTATCGTATCAATTAAAAAATAAAAAAAAAATACAGAGTGATTCATTTAAAATAACCCAACTTTGATATGGTACATGTTTCTAGAGCATCCTGTACAATCCAAAATATTTTTAAAATATTGTTACAAATAATCTTAACATTTCTAACATTATTTGTCGTTTAAATGCTATAGAATAATTGCGTTGGTAGTGCCCCACCCTGTAGGACCGTTCTTCACTCCACCTACACCAAGAAACATGAAACTTTGGGGGGAAACTCGCCTTTTTAATAAAATTTGATATAATTCAGTACTTTGATAATGTTACAAAAAATCCTACCAACAATATAAACTATGATAATATCAATACTTTTAGTCAAATTACGACCGCCTTGATAAAAGCTTCAAACATTTTCATTAAAAGAAAATAAAAAATGAATATCAATTAATACGCTCATTAAATCATAAACATTTATAAAACAGTCTTCAGCACAATAAAGTAATAAAGCAATTAGACATACGTCGTGCATTTGTACAGAACGCTCATTATTTATTTTAATTTCAGCTTACGCAAATTTCTCGTAACTTGACAAAGATTAATATTTCAAGAGCATAAATATACTTGAAAATAAATTCATAACTGAAACTGCAACTCTAAAATATTTAAAACAATATCTTAAAATGTCAAGAACGGTACTTCAGGCAGTTTGCTGTCTGTTAATACACAACTTATCAAGAAGATTTAAAACGACTTGTATAGTGTACTATTATTATTACATGCTTTAAATTAGCTATTGCTAGATCATGAATTTTTAATAATGTGTATGAAAATAATAGGGCTGTTTTTTTAGTCAAGCCGCTGCTTCTGTATTTTATTTTAAAAAAAGTTAAATGCGTAGGTAGTATTAAATTAAGAAAATATATTTTATGGACGCATTTAGAAAAATGTTAGAATGTATTTTTAACAACAGGAAGACGAGGAGTAATTTAAACTGTACGTGAATTTATTTGCAACTAATTTTCATAAAATTAATGAATTTGCATTTACTTAACAACAAACGTTTTAAAACCAATTTATCAGTGTTCGTACCGCCTTGGTTGTTACTTCTCCATCAGGAAAAACAACTCGTACTGGACTAAGGACAAAATGCAAATTGATTACTTTTTGTACTAATAGGTGATTTACTGGTGCGATAATGAGTTACTTTGTGCTCTATTTTGTGTAAGATTTCTTCATTTCCGCTTAACTCTGTTGTAATGTATGCAACGTATTTCTTCTATTTATCAAAAACGTGATTGTTAGGTATGTTTCTCATTCTTTTGAAAAAGTTTAGAACTCACCTCGAGTTCACGAAAGAAAATGTTATTTACTGATGAACTTTCATTGACTATTTTTATTAATAGTTTTTTTAATGTACTTTTTTACAAATTATTGAATAGAATATTGTGGATGGAGATTTTTATATACACGTACTATTAATACAGATGGCAAGATTTTGGATTAAGAATATGACATAGACCTAAATAGACATAGAAAGAAAGTTTAAAAAAATGTTGACAATGATGGAAAATTGTAAACAGATATTTGAAACCCTCTTCTTCTTTGTTTAAAGTTATACCAACTCCAGGTTGATGTGTAAAAGAAGTAGTAACATTTTTTCTTTACTTGCTGGAATAAGTCTTTTAAAAACAGTAACCTGTGTTCGTCGTGGAACAAATCCAAGCACGTACATGCATATCGAGGATCATTAAGGTGGTAGTTGAAATAGTTGTTATCTAGAGAAATAAGAAAACGAACAAAAATAATTTTATTATCATTATCTGAACCTTATTTAAGAATTTATGGAATTATGTTATATTATTACGTTGTGTTGTATTATTGTTAATAATTTATATAAATATTGAATGGCTGAGTACGTAAGTACGTAAAACAAAATCCACCAACTGCGCTTGCCAATCCACTAGATTTTTTTTTTGATTTACACCTAAAGAAAGGAATAAAGGCGTCGCCAACTGCCAAATTACTCATGGTCTACTAAACTTTGAAACTCATCCCCTCAACGATTGATCTTTGTCGATACAAAACTAACAACACATACAAAGTTAATTACTATTACTATTTGCAAAATCTGAAATAGAAACCTTGCTTCTCTCAAAAACTAGGTATTAATAAGCCCGCGAGGAAATGGTCATTATCAAAAGACGACACAATTATTACACTCGTAAAAACTGCTGCCATCTATTAATATCATTACGAAAAGTTACATCACTTCGTAAATTACCTAAATCCCAGGAATATTGTTACATGATAATTTCCAATAGACCGAAGCAGTATTTAAGTGCTTGAATTTCTTCAGCAACAATCATGGGATACTATTATTAATAGCTGACACGTTATGTGTAATGTATGCTGTAGTGGAGACACTGCCAAAGTAAATATTTAATGCGCATGTCATGGAAAAAGTACTTCACTCTCTATCTTCGCTTTATAGTATGTTAAGTTTACAACGTTTAAGTAGTCAATTTTCGAAAAGGATATCGGTTTTTAAAGAGAGAATCGAATTTTATAGTTTGCGCCAGGTAGAAAATAAAACAATAAGGTATTGCTGTGATTGAATTAAAAATAAAGTTAGTAGTTGCAAGTTCGGCAATCAATTAAAGCAAGTTCTAAAGACAAGCTTGTTTCGGGGCTTTACAGATGATTAGTATTAAATCGAGTTTGTGAAGAAAGCCACACCGGAACCTTAAGTGCACTGGTGGAAGCTCTAGAAACCTTACAATTGTTTATTATAAATTTGACGCCGAGATAAGAATTATCTCACAACTTAAATTTTAATGTTTTTAGAATCGTCATGCGCAATTGCCCCACTTAGTATCACTTCCGTGCAGATTTTACCCACTCATCAGTTAGTGATAACGTCCTCTTTATCAGTTGAAACGCAAAAGACAGAATTCCTTCAGAATTCTTTGAAAATTCTGAGTTCCGTCAGATTTTCGCCAGAATTCTTTGAGAGTTCCGAGTTCCGTCAGAATTCGTTCAATAAGCTCTTTAGCAACCTTCCGCCGAATCCTGCCGAATAACCGCACTAAATCTTGACTGTACTATATACTGTAGTCATTCTTCGCACTTACATAACTACGATACTACTCTGAAACAGGTGATTGAATTCCGTCTCGTTCAGACATAGGTTTAAGTTATTTTCATTAACCGTATTTTCAAGGCCCACGTCTACTGCTGATTAGCATTTGGCACGGGTCGTGGTAAAACCGCATTTACCGCTTAAAACCCACTTATAAAACCATCGTTATAAATTCGTTCTCTTACAGCTATCACATAGTTATCACCAACCCTACAGTGCGGCTGATTCACTCAGTAGCACTGACAAGGGGTGTGTTTTTACCACGCCCCGGTCATACGGAAAGTAAGGTTGTGTGCCCTCCAATCGCTCGATACGACGGTTGGTGCACATCGCTCATAGCGAAAACAAAATAAAATGTATCGCTTTAATTGAGTGCTCTAAGAGGAAGAAAATACATTGCAAAACAAAGCAAATTAGAAAAAAATTGGACACTTCAATAAGGAATGTGCACGTGGCAGAAGTAACCGATTTCTGTTCGCACTAATCGTGCGACGCCACATTTATTCACCAGAAAAGTAACCAAGGAAGAATAATGACCAACACCGCGTAGAGCCGCAGTGTACTCATATACTCGATCAACTCGGTTTACTGAAGCCGAGCAACACTCATGTTATATAGATTGTGATAGCAGTATAATTTCTGCTTTTTACTTTTTTGCATTTATGTTCATAGGGGAAAAATTCGTATATAATTTCGTATAAATTTCATACTATTATTAGGTCTTAAGGTGGCACTTAGTTCTAATTTATAAATATTGTACAATAAATTTATAAATTATACGAATGTGTTATTAAGTAACAAGAAGACAAGAACTAACGAATGACCCTCCCTAAGAAAAGGAGTACTCAGCTTAAAATTTTCAATTACCTAAGCCGTAAAATTATCATTATTGTATTGCAAGACAAAACAGACAATATGTAGCAAAGCAAAGATAATTTTTGTTTAGTTGTTATTCTGTGACTATCTCGATTTAATTTCTCTCTTTACTGTGTATTAATTTTTCTACGTTTTAACGTTTTTTCCTTTACTTCTCTTGCTAACTTCTTCCTTTATGACTTTTTTAAATCTCATTTTGACTAAATAGTACACATAAATTACTCTTTAATTAGCTTAACGTGTTGGTTAATTATTACTACGTGATCTATTTGGTCCTCAATATTTTTGGATATCCTTCTAATTGCCATTCAGAAGTTTACTCCATCCGCAAAACAATTAGCTTTAAACTTGTCTCCTTATTCTTCTTACGTTTACTGTGTCTGTCTTTGTTGGATAATATCTCCGTTTTCATCCAACCTTTGAATTCCAATCACCTAAGATAAAGTTATGATTCCTTTTCTTTTATTTTTAATAAATCTCCTTACTTCTTTGTAAAAATAATCCTTTTCTGCTTCTCTTTTTTGTCCTCCATTGGGGCGTGCATATTTACAAATTTACTTTGTTCCAAATTCCCTTTAATTGTACCACACATTTATTCTAAATTGCAAAAACAATACTTCAAACTTTTTGATATTAGGAAACCCACTAATTTTTTAGCTCCATAATATAGACACCTCTACTGGATTCCTTGTATAGTTAAAACGTTCAATAATCCTATTAGTAAATCTTTATCTACTTCGGGGATTGTATTTATTCCTTGTATCTCTGATTTCCAAAACCGAACTCTTGTTCTCTTGCCTTTGGTCTTTTCTTCCCCAGTTATTTTTTTATTTCGAGTTTTTCTTTCTCTCTTTCACTTATAAACGGGTTGTCTTTAGTTTTCCTACTTTTATAAGCTTTTTTTACTTCCGTCTGTATCTCTTTTTGAAATTAGTCGGCGACCTTTTGTTAAATACTATATAATTTTTAATTATTGCAATAATAACAAACAAAACTCACAAATGTTTGCAGTGTAAAATAATAAACAATAATAAATATTATTATGATTTGATTGCTAAAGCTTTAAGATTGGTGAACCTTTTTTTAATTTGCCTCAGCTTTGTACGAATATAAATGCATAAGAATTTTGAATTAAAATTCTTATTTTATTTTATAGATCAAAATGAAATCATAAATTGCTTGCCTTTATTTAACATGAAAATTTTCTTAGATGTTTTTCTTATTTCAATTACATTAACCTTTTGTAGTGTCATTTTAGTTTAGGATCAATGAAAAACAGAATGATATAACTAACGAATTATATTGATCTTCTTTCATGTTAGGTAAATTTTGGACAAAAAATCGATGACAAAATTATGAATCAAAACTTACCTGTTTTGTGAAATTAAACTAACGCTCAAGTCTTGAATAGATGCGTCGTAAACGTTGACTCTGCAGTTGTTAAATCAACATTTTTTTTAACAGAATAAAATTTACAATTTTATACAAACACCAATGTCAAAAATGAAACCGTTACAATAGATTAAATAATATGAAATCCTGACTTTTAACTTAGTTCTTGCCGTGTTTGATATTCAGGTGAGTTTTAACTGCGATTCCTTTTGTCCCGATGCTTCTTAAATGTTTCTCTAGGTTACTTCAAAACCGATGGCTGGAGTTGCTTGACAATGCTGTACTGCATATCATACATGTGTTTCACGATTGATGTCCAGATAACGTATTTCAGTTTCAAATTATTTCACTCTCACTGATTTTCTTTATATTTCTTTGATAAATAACTTTTTCTTCGTTTTTTCTTGCACTTATGATTGTTCCGGGTTATAATTTAATTTGCACTTTGTGAGCTCATAATAAGAGCGAAATGCTGCATCAGGTGTTCTTTCGTTGCGTGTTATGCTTCTGTACAAGTTTTACTTGGCTTTATCTACACACGTGTGTTTCAAGCATTAAAGCTGTCGCTTAGATAGCGCTATGCACTTTAAACGCACACATGTCGTTACAATTAACTGTTGGCATTTTTCTTAGTTTATACTATTGACATACTTTTTTTAACTTTCATTCATTATTATTCGCACCGTGTAATTACATAGTGAAGATGTTAATAAAATTTGATGTAGTTTTTCACCTGGCGACATGTAGTGTTTCACGTCAATTCCCCGCCATTCTTAAAACACATAAATTCTGGGGTATGTACGCTAATATAAAGTTAAATAATAATGCAATTAACCAATTATGCCGTTACGAATAGTTATAGCGCCGTTACGAACTGTCGATGATACGATTTGTACGTTACCATTTGTGTGGTTACGAACTGTCGCGTTACGATATGTCGTGTCACCGTCACAGCTTTTGTAAAATATCACTCGCAATATAAAATTCGAGTACTTTTATTTATTTTTTTAGTTCATTTTTCCGTTTAATAATTTAATTTTTGTTATTAAAAGCTTTAGTAATTATTGTCATCTCAAATAAAGTCATAAATTAATCTTCTCAATTTTCTTTTTTTGTATTTTTATTTCATCAATAATAAAATATGAGTAAGTAAAACATATTAATTATTTGTAGACACAGTTGGACGAAAATCTTATTAAAGCAAAAATTAAAAGTGAAACACTGTTAATAAACAAACCAACCTTTATAAAAAAATATTTTTTCGATAAAGTCATTAAAGAAAACCATTAAACTCTCGAGTAAATTTAGCATAAAATGAAAAGTTGCTTAATTCAAACGTAAACTTTTTTTATCCTCTTACACTAAATATTAAGAGCATGTTCCTTTTTCAGTAATTAAGTTGTTATCTGTAGGTTGCGTTTAATAAATGCAATTAAAACTTAAAACTCCCATAGAATATTAAATAAATAACATTTTTAAAGACCGTTATCTACTTTAAATGCAAGCAATTTTTTAACTTCTACTAACGTGTAGTTCAATCGATGTCCAATTAGCTTAAAATCTTGATAATTATTGTTGTTTACGAGTACGTTTATTACAGTTATAAATAATTTTTAGCAATTGAATCTTGCGTTCGAATTAATGTAGAACTGCTACTAATGCTATATTTGGAAGACCATACATCCATCATCTATTATGAGCACGTTCAGAAATATTTATCAATTAGCAGTAGCATTACAAGTATAATTATACATAATTATATTTACGTCAACGTGTTTTTTTTTAAATATTAAATAATTATTATTTCCGTAAGAAGTTCAAAAACATGCTAGAACGAATGAGGAAGCTGTTAATATCATGTCTATTACGGTTGCGTAATGTCATCTTTTACTAATTTATAATTAGACAATTTGTATCTGTTATACATGAATTAAATGAGAATGCGTCTCGCACAATTATCATTTAATTATAACGATAAATTAGACAATACAATAATTTTGACATTAGTTTTACTTAGAAAATTTTCTTAAAATTTTAATTCAAATTAAATTAAATTCATAGGACTTTAATGGAACAAAATGTTTACTTATGCTGCAATCTTAAAGTAAATTTTGTTGTTGAACTCCACAGTTTTAACTTCATTGACAACTAAAATAGAAAACTCTTAAACAAGGATAAGAAATATAAGCAAATGTATTATTTTAAATATTTTTAGGTGAATTTCAGAAACAGAAATCCTTTCTTCTGAATGAATAATATGGGTAATAACTTTCGAATTACTAAACCATGTTACACAAAAAATATGTCTTTTCTATTCCGCATTTAGAACGGGTCACGTAATTTGAAGATTATTATAACTCGTTCACGTACTAGAATAGAATAAGTGTTACCATTTTGTCATGTAATTTTCATTTTTCACAGTTAAGTAAGAATGCTTTTGCTAATTTTAAATGTAAGCATGACCTAGTAGCACATTTCTTCCAAAGTCAAACGGAGTTGAAGATGTGACTGTAAATAAGAGGTATTATATGTATTTCTAACAAGAGGTATTTGCATTTTCTCTATCTGAATACCGAGTAACGGAAACTCTTTACACATATTTTAGAATTAATAAAGCGTAACCACAGTATACTACACAAAGCGCCGTGACTCTCAGCGTCGTCTTTAAATTTATGTTGCAATGTAACGATGTGTCATACGTAGATACCATGTGCAATCTTACTTACTTAATTTTAGAGTGAGTTCCCTGCTGTTTATGCAATTTCTGATGTTTTCATTTTCCTACAGATAAACCCTGCATTTAATACTGTTCGATTCATTCGTTACATTTCAAAATGTAGGTATATGGCAACTGTCCATGAGTTGGTGACCCGGCTATTGCTTGCCGATGAAGCAAAAGCACGATGCGTTGAAATTCTGTAGTTCTTTATTAGTGTAAACTTGCGTTAGAGCTACCCTACACTGAGGCGGGAGTAACTATGACTGAGTAGTTGGCCTAAGAGATGTTTCTAGATCAAGAAGTTAAAGCATTCATACAACCGAAATGGTTTTATTAAAGGTAAAGACAGTTCACCATCGGGTGCTTGGATCGACGAACCACCCTTCCTTAAAGTGGTAGTGACTCCCAACTAAGGGGATTTTATCTAATCCTGCCTCCCTTGGAAAATATCTTGCAGGGTGCAGTCGTATAGAGCCACTTTCTCATGTAATCCAAGACTGACCCTCACACATTTGCCAAGGATCCGACGTCACAACTAGATTTACGCTAAAGTCAGGCAACTGCCCGAACGCAAGGGGTTCTTGGTAGAAGAAGAGCTGCATCTTCGCCTCGCAAACAGTAGTTTAGAAATCCGGACCTTATTATAGGAGCGAGGAGTACGTGGTGTTTTGACAATGGCCTGATAACGGACACTATAGGAAGAAGCCTACTCGTCCACAATGAGTTTATGAAAGCCTTCTAGGCTAGAGGCAAGGACGCTGCGAAAGGCCAACGTGGGATGCCATCAGGTGTAGGTTTTTGTGTAATGTGTTAGTTCATTTGGTACATTTTAAAACTTATTATATTTGTTAAAGTAGTGTTAAACCAAAATTCTTCTTAAATAATTTTTTAAAATATGAAAACATTTAAGCTGCCTGCGGGCAAGACTTCTCCCGCGGCAAGAAGGTACACTTAACACTAGGCTACTGATGAAGAGTTCAAATTTTATACCATGGAGGTCTACAGCTAACCAAAACAGCCAACATATTTAGAAGATTTATCTGAAGAATTATTAAAGAGGCAGATAGCGCATGAATAGACTAATGAAATTCTCAACTGGATTCTCAATCTGCCATGCTAACAAATACAGTTATAGTTACGTCGTTTGTTTTCACGATGATGCTGATAGGGCCATCCGTTTGTCTCTGAAGGATGGAGATAGGTCATCTGCACAACCTCGTCAAGTGCCTATAAAAAACTTTTGGGTCACCACGAGGATGACGCAGCACGGGGTGGGCCTTAGAAGCTAAACTTTGAGAACACGCTTATGATTTATATTCTTATATAAGATCAAATATATAATCCCGTTATGAACATGCCTTTGGATTCCACAGCATAGGAACAAAACCGCGGTTTCCGTTTCTAACGGCTACCTAAACCAGAAAGACGACAGCTGAGAATAGCGGCTCCTCAACATCAAACCAAGTAGTATATTCCGGTAGTATTAAGCACTGTTGCCTTAGTGACACCACTACTGTCCCACCTTGGGTAGAATAGAACGTCGGCGTGCCTTAAAATCTCTGTTCCGAAATTCGAGTTGGTAAATAGTCAAACTGGCTGGGTCGGCTGAGACCGAAGGCGCACTGCTCAATGGCGTGCCGTTATACAATCGACACTCCCAGGTAAGTCTAGGGCTTGCCCAACACTAGAATAATAGTAGTAGAATTAGGTTTTGATTGCGAGGACTGGAGACTTCTTTTCTCTGCTGATGCTCTGGAGCATTCTGATCTAAAGTTATCAACTAAGGTCCCACCCAGCACAACCTACAATGGAAGTAACTTACTAAAATCGACCAAACATTAGTCACCATTTTGTTAACAACTACGTCACCCGACACCGTTTAAAGCTAAAGAAACTGTCAATTTTTATTCGTTATCCCCCCGCTACTACAATTCTTGTAAGTTGTTGTGATTCTCCACAACATTAACTTTGACATTCCTCACAATTTTATTAGAATAGATTAGGTTAGGTCTGGGGTTGACATTGCACCTAATCAATCCTAATTATTGGGTGGACACTTCAGGTTGAAAGCACCTTCTATAGGTCATTCCCCTGAGGAATGACTTGGTATTAATTGGAGTGATTTCTTCCAAGTTCACAAAACTTGAATTTTTGATGAGTTTGAAGTCACACTTGGAGTTCGTAGATACACCTAACTATAAAAATGTCTGCTAAGTAAGCAGTGGCCTGTGAGGAATTCTAAGATTATTTCTACTCATAGGTAGACACTCGGTGAAATCTTTTAGAGGAATATTTGATTACTTCCTTCCTCTCTCTCCTTTCCTTGATCTTGAACGTTTCTTGTATTGTGTGCTTTCCAATACCACGGAACACTTCCCGTCCAGTAAAGGAGGAAGCTCCAAGTTCATTTAGCTCGGTGTTGCACATTTTTAACATCACTCATGCTCGGCGGCATGCCCCCCACTTCGACTGCTTTGTTACAAGCTAACCACTTTTTACAATAAATATAAATTACTTGTACATCTTTAAAAGGAAATGTGTAAATTCGGCGTTCAATTTAAAGTCAAAACTCTGGGGTCAATTCAGACACCTTTGGTCTATGGCATAGACGTAATTAGGCAAATTATTTTTTTTTGTAACCTCTTCTTGGTGTATCAAAAACCGCCATCAACTAACCTTTGAACAATTTGAAACATAGTATTGATCAAAACCTTTATTATACAGGGTGTCTCAGATAAGGGTGGCAATATTTCAAGGGTACATAGAGAAACTCCAGATTAGAGATTTGAGATAATAAATCTATGTCCGGAAATGCGTTGCTTCCGATATACAGGGCCTTGAAAAAATTCAAAAATTAATATGTTTTGTCTGTATTTTGAAAACGCGTTGATCGATTTTCAAGCAAAGTATGTCAAGCAAAGTATTGGTCATATTTATGTGCCAATCCGACTCTTCTAAAAATTTCCAGGACCGGACTTTCGGTTTTTCTCACTTAGTTTTAAGAGAAAAATGTAGCACGCCACTGGTTTTTCCAAATATTGGAATCATTTTTCACATTCCCAATCAATTTGGAAAAGAAACGCTCTCTTGTTTTTTCTTCTCCGACGCGTCGTTTCCGCGAAAAAAATAAAATCCATTTGGATGTCTTTCAAAGAGCTCATTATCGAAAAACTTCAGGTGACAATAAAAA
>JALBCR010000934.1:0-301676 GCA_030710515.1 Abscondita cerata
CAGTGTACTTCGTTCAGTTACGTATTGCTCCACAAGATCAACTATTAGTATTATTGATGATCTCACAAGAATATTGATTAATGATCATTCTTATATATTGACAATGTAGTTTTTATGTACATACTTGTCGTACTAGTTTAAAATGCAACAAAGAAACAACACGTATTCTATACATACACCATTAAGTTTTGTTTGAAAAAATAAAGTTAATGTTGCCGTTAAATGCAATTACATTTACGTCAAAAAGATAATTGCACGAAAGAATTAAAAAGATATAAATTTGAATTATAAACATTATCATAACATTTTAAGTTAAAAATATACCTATCAACGTTTTATGGCAAAACTAAATCAGAGGTTGAGTTTGGAACTGGTCATTTGAAATAAATACTGCACAATTATGTAGAAATATACATATAAAAAGCATCTCATTGTTTATTATTTATAGAAGTAGGTATTTTATTTACATATGGGATGGCCCACCGACAACTAAAAGGCCGTTTTTTTTGAGCTATCTTTCAGTTTCAAAAAGCAAACGCTCGGACAGGTCACTTTATGTTTGGAGGCGAAGGTACGTCATTTGAAAGACTTTTAATTCTTTATACAGATATATGCATCTTATTTTGATCAAAGGTTAGGGTGCCTCAAGAGCCCCAACAATTCATGTTTACAAGTGACATTTCTTAACGATAAAATTTGACCTGATAAATGAACAGAGTAATCTGCCAGCCCCATCTCGATATGGGGGCTGCCGGGCACCCTGTTTATTTGTCCGAGCAAATATTATCGTTAATAATATATCCTTTTAATCGCTGAATATGAGATTCTTGATATGACCATATTGCAATATTTTCTGATATTTTTATTTTCGAAAATAGAACTGTCTGACCGAAATAAGACGCATATAGCTGTATATAGAGTTGGAAGGGCTTTCATATGAGGTACCTGTCGACCCGTAATGTCATTTAAGATTTCCGTCATGGGGCTGCCGGGACCATCTTGTTGATATTTTGTGGTCAACTTTGTCTTGGGAAGATATCCCTTCCAAACAAAATTTGACCTGTCGAGCGTTTTTTAAAAGTGTAAGATTGCTCCAAAAACGGTTCGTTTTCGGTGGGCCACCCTGTAAATTCCAAAACACGGAAGCAAGAAAAAATTAAGCCTTTTAAAAGCTCAAATAGATAAAAACACCCCAAAAACTGTTATAAAACTTGTTTTAAAAATTTGAACAAAATAAATTATTTAATTATTATTAACTGTTAAAAAACAATTAATTTTAGAATGATGTTTCAAAACTTAAAGAATTATGTAACACTAATGTAATGTCACACGTATAATCTTTCAAAATACCACCATGTAATACTCTAAACAACGAATAAAAGAAAATTAATGAAGAGTAAAATGATTGTACATTTTTTCTAAATTTAGTTACAAATAATGATATTATCAGATAGTGCTATTAACACACTAATAAAACATCCTAAATTATACGTCAAAATTATTGATGAATCATTGTTAGAAAACTACCATTTTTTTAGTATAAAGTCGGCTTAGCGCTTAATTATTTATATATTTCTAATGCAGTGGATTCAATACATATATAATAGAGTTCGTATAATTACTAATTTTACTCTTTTGTTGCAATTAGAAATTCCATTATGTTAAAAATGCTATTAATATTTTAATTCTTGTTACTGTAAAGTCGTCTAAAAACGGTTATGCGGTTTCCTTTAAAATTCCAGAGATTTCCTTCACTTTAAACTACCTAATCATTGTTTTGTCTAAATTGGTTGTCAGTAAGGCATCAAATTATCTGTCGTAAAGCACCTGCGAATACCACATTTTTTCCACACAGTTAATTTAAATCGGTTGCTTTTTGTTCACGTTTGAAAGCTATCTTTAACACATTCTTGTTTACAAACACTCCGCGCTTATTATGTAATAAGAATAATTCTTAAAAATGTGGTAAGTAAATTTTAGAGAATGTATACATAATTTGAAAGTATTTGAGAGCCTAAATAAATTTCTTAAATTCTTTAGCTGTTCAAAGAATTAGAAATGAGTGATACTTCAAAATTTACGTAATGTTACCAGAATTTTGTTAAGCTTTACTATTTTTTACACGTACTACATATCTTGTACAAATTTTCTTGACATAGTAGGTATAATAGTTATAAATTCAAAAATACTTTTAAGTTTTTTATTTCAATAAGTTTAAAAAAAAATTTAACGTTTATACTGCGTTTTGTGAGAAAATGTTGGTTTATAATTTCAATATTCAGTAGTAGAAAAAATTACACATTTCCTCTCACATTTTAGTTAACTGGAGAAATCTATGTACGTATGACGCACTTAATTAATTACGTTTGATTTTGTTCTAACAGTGTACTGGAAAAAAAATTGTTTTATGTGTTAATTGCAATAGCAAGACATACAATTTGGTTTGACAGGAAATGATTAAACCGAAAATGTGTGGTATTAAAAATTTTACTAACAAAAAATATATGATTTTGATTCACATAACCCTTCAATTTTCAAAATTCTGTTTAAAATGGTGGGAAATTTACAATATACCCGACGTTCTGTTATCAGTACAAAGTTTGAAGGGCGGTCAAATTTGGAGAGCAGCATTTTTCCTAGCAAAGCGAGGCAAACAAATTGTTTCTTATTAGCATTAGAAAGAAGATTAAAGACGCTAAGACAATTTGACTCACTGAGCGATGCAAAGAAATAGAAGACTTGAACAAAAAATATGACAGTTTCAATATGCACAAGAAGATCAAAGAAATGACGGGAACTCAAACTAACAAATCCTCAAATATTCTCAAAGATGACCGAGGAAATGTCATTGGTGACTTGAAAGAAAACTTAGCTAAATGGACCAACTATATATTAAACAACTATTTTACGACGACAGAAGTGAGTTAGTAATGCCGACAACGAAAGACACTGGACCGCCAATATTAAGACAGGAGATAATTTATGCCATAAATAATACGAAGAATGGCAAAGCTGTAGAGCCTGACAAACTGCCTGTCAAGATATTAAAACTCATCGATGAAGACTGTATCAGCGTCTTAGTTGAGCTCTTTAATCTAATTTATGGGACTAGCACAATCCCTAAACAGTGGCTTCAACCGACATGTGTGGCAATTCCCAAAACCATCATGCAACAACCTGTACGGACCATAGAACCATAGCCCTAATGAGTCACACGCTTAAAGTATTTCTGAAGATTATACACGGTAGAATTGCCAAGAAACTTAAAAACGAGATTGAAGACACACAGTTTGGATTCAGAATTGGCATGGGCACAAGGAAGGTTTTATTTGGTCTGGATATACTGGCTCAAAGATGTCTCGATATGAATCACAATATTTATTTGTGCTACGTAGATTTTGAGAAGGCATTTGATAGGGTCCAAGAACATCGACAGTAGTGATGTGGAAATTATATCTTGTTTATATTGGAACCACACTGCTAAAGTCAAAGTTGATGACCAACTCACTGAAAGTATTGAGATACAGAGAGGTATCCGACAGAGTTGTGTGCTGTCGCCAATGATTTTCAATGTCTATAGTGAAGTGATATTTCGGGGGGCACTATCAGGTTTTGCTGTTGATACAGTGATAATGATTGATAATATTCATGATTTACAGAATCTAATGCAACGCTTTAATATGTACTGTGATCAATATGGACTAATCATTCTAAAAAAAACCAAGTGCATGATTATTACTAAATCAATAATTGGAGACGCCCGACTGAGGGTTGGTAACACGGCCATTGAAAGAGTAGATGCGTACAGATACTTGGGAACATGGATAACATCAAGCATAGACTAAACAAAGAAATAAAGACACATATTGAGATGGCACGTCTGTCGTTTATTAGGCTCGAACAGTTTCTGTGCTGTCAAGATGTGGACCTTAAAACGCGTTTAAGAATACTCCGGTGCTACGTATTTTCCACCCTTTTAATGGCTTAGAAGCGTGGACGTTAAAACGTACCTATATAAATAAACTGACCGCTTTTGAACTTTGGTGATATAGAAAGATCTTGGACTGATAGGGTGACAAATATGGAAGTAATAAGGAGAATAGGAAATGAACCAAAAGTCCTCATAACTATCAAAAAAAGGAAAGTTGAATATCTTGGACAAGTAATGAGAGGACAGAGATACTCATTACTGCAACTCATAATACAGGGAAGAATCCGAGGAAAACGTAGTGTCGGCAGACGCAAACTTAAGAAAATGGTTTGGAAGCAGTAGTGCGGAACTATTCACAACAGCAACAAACAAAGTTCGTAGAGCCATGATGGTTTCCCACATTCGATAGAAGATGGAACCCGAAGAAGAAGAAGAAGAATATGAATCATACTACTGCTGGCAATACTTCAGTTTATTGAGTATGAGATCAATGCATATTCAAAAATGATTCATCGTTAGATAGAATTTAAGAAAAATGAAGAAAGCAATTATTAAAAACTTATCAAAAAAACAAATTATTTAGAAAAATTAAATTTGTTTAGGTTTTTTCCTTTTGATTTTTTTAGTTCCTAGTGTATTATTCTTATGGATTTTTTTATTTTCTTGAGTTTTTGGCTATTTTTCTGCTCACAAACACTAGGAACTACATCTTTGTGTATGTATGCCAAATTCAAACAACAATCGAGTATTTCAAAGTTAAAACTAGCATTCTATAGATAAAACGTCTCAAAATGGATGATTATACAAGAAAAAGTAGTATAAGGTGTAAAAATATTTTAAAAACTATTTAAATTTATCAGAAATACGAGTACAATAAAAACGCAACACAATTTGAATAATTTTGGTTTTGATGATTAACTATATAACAGTTGGTACCTTGAAGTTCAAATTGTAAATTTCTTTTAGTCTCAGACGGTTAACGCTATATTCTCTTTATACCGAAAATAAAGCCGATATACTAGAAAGAGAGCACTGAAGGACGATACTAAAATATCACGTGACGAGTAGAAATTTGTAAGTGAAAAGATGTGTCATGCATTTTATAGGTTAACAGTGACAGTTGACATGTATTTTAGGTTAACAGTTACAGACCGGAGCATGAATTTAACCTTTTCATATGCAGAATTAAAGTAGTAATTGTAATTTTTCACGCATCACGTGACAGTGATAGCTCCGTTCTTGCACTTCTCTTTCTATCATGGCGACTTCAAAACAAAGGTACAAGTTACTTGTACTTATATTTAGTCTGAGGTTTTTGTAATAGGGTAGGTAATAGAGTAGTACCAATATAATATTTTATATTATGTTTATTTTAAAATTAAAAAAAAATGTAATTTTTTAAAAAGCACATCAAAAAATATTGTACGTTACTTTTGTCAAAAGTCCTGCATCAGAACTCACACACTCGCTTTCGTTCTGCTATGGGCGACACTCAATACGTACTATTGTTGCTACTTTTTCCGTAAATCTTACAGATGTCTAGTTACAACCCACCGCTTCCATATATCAAGTCAACATGACATTGATGTCGTAACAATCAATCATTAGCTTTGTAATATTCTATTTTTAAAACAAATTTCATTTACTCTACATTTTATTCTTGAAATCGCTATCGACTATGAGTACACTTATGGTAAAAGAAAGAAAGAATAAAGTAGTTGTAGTTATTTCAAGAAAACAACGATGGTATGGGCATATGTTTATAAAAAGTAGTTTTCTGTGCCTATGTTGTTATGAATAAAGGTTTTAGAGCGGCATTATAATACTTTGCCTCGGCAAGCACAAAATCTCTGCACACTCCGGTTGTCACTCTTGCGTCCTTAATATCGTTTTTAGTTTGTTTCCAATGGTTGTTAATTTCTTTTATACCGTACTATAATACTGATGACTGCCATAAGTAAGCAACTCTTGTATTCAATAGAGTGACGTAGTGCGAGTTTGGCAACGGCAGTGGAAAAGGTTAGTTCCATAAAGAAAATTAGAACGTCTTCTTACTGAATGTGTTTGTTACAGGAGTTGTAGTTGTGGTTGCATGAGTACAAAACCGGGCAACCGTCTTTATATGCGATAACTAAGTTGCTGTGAATTTGAGGAAGTACTTAAAAGATAACAAGACATTTAAAGACCGTTAATCATAAAAAGAAAAAATAAACTCAAATGTCAAGACATACCTACATATGAAAAACCACATGCCGAACAAAAAGGGTATTTTTGACATTTTTCTGATAACCAAGCAGGAGAAAAATGGATCTGATGCAGGCTTCGAGATCGTTTTTAAGCCAACTCTAAGTTTGAGTTTTTGAAAACCGTTTGCCCATCGGAAGGCAAACTTTTGCTGGTATATTTATGTTGGTACTGAAATGGTTAATCAATTAAAATTAGTTTTAAGTTGTCACCACAGATTGTCGTGATGAACTGACACAATTTGTAACATTTTCAGTCTTATAAATCTGATCTCCTAAACGTCAATATTTGTCACAGTTTATTCGTGAATTTTTAGGCGTTTTGCGCATAACTCCACATCGTTCCGATACTAACAAACGATTGGCTTCCTGTTCTTTGTAATATTACTCCATCAAACATTTGACGAAAAGCTGCGTTAAAACAAGAATAGGATAAATGCCAACTTAACAAAAACTTACAATTTGGAATGACATTGACAACCCTCCTGCTAAAAGACTTAAATATCGAAGTCCTATATGGTTGCAAGACTACTTAAGTACGGTTTTTTCTGAAGTTGAAGAGTGGAAAAACTATGGTCTAGAGTTGACGTTTTCAATAAACATCTCATTGATGATCAATAATAGAAGTCCCGAGCTTTGATCAAAAGAAAATTTGTTCAAAAGTAAATCGCATAAGAACAGGCCATTTAAAATGCAACTCTATGTTGTTTAAATGAAGTGCGATTTCCAATCCAAATTGTGACTGTGGAAAAAAACCAGAGAGTGTTACACATACTGTAAATTGACAATTAACAAAGTTTAAAGGAGGGTTTCCAAACATTCATAATGTAACGGATGAAGCTATATTATGGCTTACGAATCTGAAGGACATCTGAAGTTTAGCAACATTTTGTATTCTTGTCCTGATTATCTGTTTTCCATTATTTTGTTTTGTTATTTCTTTAACCTACTTTTTTTCGTCATTGTCGTGAGTGGCGCTTGGACCGGTCCATTATATGTTGTCATGCAATGGTTCTGCTGTTATATTTTATGTTCTTATTTACCTTCTATAATGTTTACACACTTAATTAATATTATTACATATGAATACTAAGTTGGGTGAGGGTTGGCATGTTTAGGTTTTAGTGGTTTTCTTGAACCTTAAAGCGAATGCTTTGCCAAGACGAACTAATCCATTATTGCACACGGTTTCGTCACCACACTATACAGGTTAATAATGATCTTCTGGGGCACCATACATAACACTTACATCACAATACAATATTTAAAATATACCTACCATACGAATAAATAAATAAATAAAAAGAGTATCGAAAGGGCGCGGTAAAATAAACAATTTGCTCAAAAATGAAATAAACAGCGTATAGAAAGTGTGTCAAAACGTACAAAACTTAATAGAAATAATAAAAAGACCGATACCATAAATGTAACGGTTTTAAAGCTAAGGATCAGTTTGATTGATAAACCGTCGCTCGGTTTCTTTAAACGATTTAAGATTGGAATTTTTAAACTGAAATTTTTTGGAATAGAGGATGAAAAAAATTGCGTTTTTGAAACACAATAATTCAAATAAAAGTTATAGGCAATAAAATTTCGAACATCTTTTATCCAATTCAAACATCTCTTAGGTTGTTTAATCAGAACTGCGCTATTATAAATAAGATCCATATGCAAAGTTTCATAAAAATCAATCTATTAGTTTTCTTGTTGTTTAAATACGAAAGGACGGCCAACCTGGCAGCCTGTCCGGTCATCGGACAAACATTTTTTTGCTTCATTATAACGTACTAACAGTAATTCATCGGAAAAAGGTGGTTGCTAAAATTTTTGGTTTGGAAACCGTCACATAACTTCCCAACTTATTTATTATTTATAAGATGTGGAGTAAATAATAATAAAACTCTACAATATAATATCCCAGGACCGTACTTTAGGATGCCGGATCTCTTTAAGGAAGATTGAATGTCAAGAAAAGAAAAACACTGTTTCTAGTGGAGCGACGTTTCCCACCCTAATGTGGATGCTTTTTCTAGGTTAGTGACCAGTAATTTGAAACGAGAACGACATTGTATTGAGAATGTCGTACATGTAAAATGATTTTACATTAGGGTGCCAAATGTTGCCTTCACCAGAAACAGTGTTTTTCTTTTCTTCTACATTCAACCTTTATTAAGGGTCTAGGCGTCTTTAGTATGGTCCTGGGACATTATATTGTAAATTTACGAAAGGAAAACTTATTCAACATATAAAACTCTACAGTACTCCATGGTCAACAACAAATCATGTTGTTCCGAAGTCACCCTTTGGTTTTCTTGGTTTCCGGACCTGGTCGTCAAGTCCCTCTCGGATCGTAAGAAAAAATTACCGCAAAATTTATAAACCGTCAGAATCGAATTACACTCTTCAACGGTATTAAAAGATTATTTATTTACAGTAACTTTAATTTGTATAAATACACACAAAATTATTCTAAGATAATATTTCTAGAAGATAATTGAACGTACGGGATACGAAATTCTAGAACACCGCGATCATTCTAACTTATTCTAGTAACTCCAGTGGCGTAACAATAAATAAAGTTCCTAAACATAAAATAAGGTTAAGTAAATAGGTCATTCAAAATACGTTTTGCACTCCCTACCCTAAATGTTATAAAACAATTGAAATCTTAAAATAAAAGTTTGACAATTAAATAGGTTAACTGGATGTCAGATGAAATATTTTGGCTGCTTATACGGTGCTATAGAAGTTTTTGCTGTCCTAATAAAAATTTTGCGTTTACGGTTTTTTCTATAATATCTCAAGGAAGTATTTTCTTTGACACCGACATATATTTAAGATCAACAAAGATTAAATGTTCGTTGGTGTCTCTAGCAGAACTCTAATCAATTACTTCATTCTCGGTACATAACCGTCATCCACAAAAATCATTCTCTTTCTCCTGTTCTTCAACACCATCTTCCTTTATTATTTTTTAAATTTTATTTTCTATATATGTTTTTATATTTTAATTTCTTAAATCAATTTTGTAGTACTTTATTGTTGAGCTTGAAAAATACTTTTCTCCAAAACTAATCAACACACAAAGTTACTGTTAAAATAAAAAGAGATCTACATCCAACATAGGAGATGAAACGACCTCTGAAGAAGCTCACCACTCGTGTTAGCGAAACGTTAGGAAGAAACTTCAATCAACGACGGCCTTTGCACCTGAATCTAAACAACACTAGTTCAAAACAGGCCACGAAAACATTCACTAATTTGTCATATGAAATCGCCGTGTTTTATTTATTTATACAACATATAGTCTATATACAATTTCTATTTCAACTTCCGTATAATCGAAATATGTAAAAAAATTGGAGTAAAATATGTAGTCGCATTGACATTTCATCCTCTGTCAGAGTATTTAGTTTTACAACAACACAAAAGCTAAACAGTAATACCCATATCATTGCAAATACATGACGCCATAAATAACAATGTATTAAAGTAATTTGATTATTGATTTAGTTCTTACGATTGGATAAACTACACAAACGCAATAAGCGATCTATTACTATATTTGGTAGCGTTTATATTCAAGTTTTATTACATATGCATTTACATTGCCATGTAATAGCCGACCATTGTAGTCGATTTGTCTGCAGATGGACAAGTGAGTTATTTTCAAACACAATAGTTCATTAGTTTATCGAATCAGATCGGGCTAATCATTAATCTTACCTGCTTCTAGTTGACCAAACAAATAACGAACTCAAGCAATTCGTAATAAATATTGATTTTGTTGTGAAAAATAAAAATATGTACATACCGCACTGTCAATGACGTGAATGTGTATTCTATAATCTTGAAACCTCTTTTTTAGGAGGTTTGAGAATCAGATGCTGTTCGAGATGATATAACATGTCAAAAATAAATTAAAAATTTTCTGAACATGCTTAAAATACAACCAGTCAGTCATATACTACCTGTTCATTCAAGGTACAATAACATTTTTTTGTGTTCATTTATGTTTACAATAACTTTTCGAAAAGTTTCGTGACCGATTGTACCAATATGTCTAACTCGAATGTCAGGGATGAATGTTTAAAAAATACCGTTCAACTTATTGAATTTTTAAATAGATACTGGTGAACTTACTTTCCGCATGACAAAGTAAAATCAATTTTGGTTCAAGGTTTTGATTGTCATTTTCTTATTAATTAATTTTTGCGTAACGAAGGCAAAAATAATAAAAATTAAAATCGTTAAATTCTTGTGGTTTTAAATTTGTTTACTTCTTTTAAATTTTATTAACTTTACTATGTAAACGAACACATCTATGAAATAAAAATACTTTAACTAACACATACACATATTTACTCCGAACTAGCACATTCATTAATAAATTTTGAGTGTGAAGGTTTATTTTAAATAAATCGTACTTTAAAAATTAAGCGAATGTATGAAACGACATCCCTTGGTATGTTGTACAGCAACTTTTAGTTCGATTGCAAATACAATATTGTATGACACACAAATGTGTGAAGGGTTGTATGCACTTCTTACGTTTGTACACAAAAACCTCGTCTGGTAAATAACAATTTTTAAATATTTTCTACTTTTGTGCTTAAAATGTTCATACCTTTGGTTTTAGATATTTCATTCGCTTTCACAAGTGAATTTACACGTTTTTCTAGTATTGTTTGAACAACTTTATTAATTAATAAATCTGATTGTTTAATTTAGATATTTTCTTTTTGTAGAAAAAATTTTATTGTGTGAACAACATGAAAAGCACTAAAATTGTCTTTATGTTATGATTTAGTACCTTCAAGTTACTACTCATATTTTTTATTTACAACATGTGATGCATAAAATTTTGACAGGCAAAGCATTAATTATAATCTTCAAGTTTGAAAGCGAAGTTTATTAGTCACATTACATAAGTGTAAAAAGTTTTCGATTTTGAATAGTCGAAATAAGAAATTTTAAGTAGCGATCTAACTAGATTAATCAGATCACTTGGTTGAATGACAGCTAGAGTTATAAATGATCAGATTAGTTAATGAAATAATAATGGTAATGAGTTGCATTCTTTAGTTGACCTGACCTCTCCCAACAACTCTGCTACAGGCCCAAGTTAATTTATTTCACTGGCAATATGTGGAATTCATAATTTACATTGTGCTGCGATTTATCGTGTCATATATCCTTAATTTACATATTTAAAATTAAATGCTGTCAAACCTTCATTAAAGCAAATTTTTAGGAGCTCTAACTTTGTTAAAAAAATTAGTATATAGTACTAATAAATTTTCCACACATGACTAATTTAAGAAGGAACTGAATAATAATAATCAAATATATTAAAAGAAACTAAGTGTTTGCGTTTTTCGTGTAAGTAGGTTGAAAAAGTAATTTACATCGGGATTTTTGCATTTGCGCGTAATATTATTGCAACTTCCCTTTAACAACCCTCAAGCTGCTCAGCAGGCACTAAGTGTATTTTGAGATCAAAGCTGAGAACCATCTAAAATACATGTGAGTTATACGTCCCTAATAATATCCAATAATTCGTTATACCGTCAAGAGTTCATTTAAACGCTCATGAACACTATATTTCATAAGTTTTCTTTCAAATTACTTACACTCTTTTTACTCACGCTTTAAGCAAAAAATATTGCTCGAATAAATTTATTCAACAGCTTTATTTTAACCATTGAGTTGTTTTTATCATTATTTTTTGGTTCGACATAAAAAACTTTCACTTTTTTTATAATCACAATAAAAGATACAATTAAAACAATGTCTATAAATTTACAAACATTAAAGTTATGGTTTGTCAACTATTATTGCACACAACTTTGGTTCACAATACAAACAACCATATACAGTGGTCGAGACAACGTCTGAGAAACTACAGTATTGCATTCCAATATATCACGACAAGGATGGCCATGATAGCAATAAATATTATAATAAATCCGCACTGCGAATCTATTCACTTTTCAATGATATAAACATTCTGCAAGACTTAAGAATAAAGCGCAAGTAACTGAAGAACTGAAAAACGATACGACAACGTTTTGAATTTATTTTAATGCAAACGTCTACTGTGAATGTTTCTAATTATACGATATTATTAGAAATAAAACAACTTTAAAAAAATGTTTTTGTGTTTGAATTCATTTATACTGAAGATTAAGCAATGGATACGACGACGTATGTAATAAATTAACTAATTTAATGATATGTATTTCTTGACGTTCAAATAATAAGCTTAATTTTATCTTTCGTAATTTGTTTGTGTGCTGTTTTGTTTCACTTTCATTGTTTTACTCAGTTTCACTCTAATGTTATAACTTTTAACGATCTCTTTCTCTTTGCATTATATTATGAATGAATGTGTTTGTATTTCTTTGTTTCTGTGCAGTTCTTATGCCAATTTAAATTACAATTTAGTTACCTTATCAAACCTTGTATACCCTACACCGTAAGTTAAATGGGTGAAGATTATATATACAGTATGTCTGTAAAAGTTGGCAACATATGGGAAACTTTTTATTATTAATTTTACAAAAAAT
The DNA here is from genome assembly GCA_030710515.1 of Abscondita cerata. Classification (NCBI taxonomy): domain Eukaryota; kingdom Metazoa; phylum Arthropoda; class Insecta; order Coleoptera; family Lampyridae; genus Abscondita; species Abscondita cerata. Next base: position 12,744 of record JALBCR010000934.1, read on the forward strand.
AGTTATCCTTTATAAAAAGTTCTGCGTGTTCTAAAATCTAAAATACAATCATCAGATATTAAATATTATATTATTAAAAAGTTCATTAGAACTAAAAACTATGTTCAAATATGAAATTACATCTAAATAAATAAATAAATATTTTTTCTTTTTTTTGTCTACCATAACAATGCCAATGTAACTGCATTGACAGAGAAGGCGGATACATTGAATCATTTCGTTGACGTATTTTTATTTTAATGGTCTGTTAATTAGATTTTTATAAATAAATTTGTTTAATACTTTCTGAACCAAACGGAACAGTTATAATGTTTTTGATAAATCAAAAATCTATGTTTGGTATCGATAATTTGAGTAAAATTTGTAAAAAAAATTAAGTAAAAATGTAATTGCACATTAAATCATAGTTTTTTATTCCGAACAACTTTTATAATTACAGTTTTCGATATTGTTACAAATAAAGGTACTTTCCTCCTGTACCAAACTCATAATTTTGTCAAACTCGTATACGACTAAAAAATTTAATATTTGATGACTGTACTTTAGAATTTAAAACATGCAGAACTTTTATAAAGAATAAATTCTATTTGTAAAGTTAATAATAAAAAGTTTCCTATATGTTGCCAACTTTACAGACATACTGTATATCAAACCTTGAAACTTACCAACATTTCAAGTGTAAGGCTTTTATTGGTTTTATATCTTTCAATAAGTACACTGCAGTCAACAATATTCGAGGCACATTTACTGCTTCAAATTAAAATTGTATGGTCTTGACTTGACCAAAATGGGAGTACCGCTGTAAAACTTTTAATACGCAACCTAAGGGCTGTTCCACCAACGCAACTTAAACTTAAGCAATGCTTAAAAACAATCTTTACTACGATTTTAACAATTGTATCACATTCGTATTGTCAGAATGCCGTTCTTTAGTTCTGTTACCTACATTTTGAATTGATTTAGGAAGCCCAGAAATTTATACGTTTGACTACTTTAAGAGAACAAAGTTGTAAAAAATTTCATATAACATTGATTCTATAACCTTGTTGGGCACTACATACTTTATCATTAATATCTGACCATATCATTCTTAGCATTTGGGCGATTATTAATGTCTTTTGGTGGTGCGATTCATATTTTACCGGGCTTGGAATAAACTAGTCGTTTAAACAATTAAGCTTTAATAATTTTTTTGTTAATCGTATACACAATCACCATGGCGTACCTTAACCTTTTCTTAATTTTATTCGAGTAATCAATCATAGTGTATTTTGTTACTAAAGCCAAATTATGCATTTTGACTTGGTTTAGTGTACTGAACAGGTTAAAGTTTAATTAATTTCTTGTAAGTACCGAATTTGCATTCATTTGTATAGCGATTAAATGATGTTTAGTTTGATCTTAGTTCAATGTGTGTTAAGTTGTTAGTAAGTAATAATATCTCTGAAGTAAATTAGCAAAAATTAATTAATTAAATTCAAACTCGTGCATTTTGGAATGCATTTAATTAATATTGGAAATATCAGTAGTTATGAGAAATCCATAACATTATTGAATGGTAATTTATAGATTTTAATTAATTGTAAGCAACAAAACATAAAATCATTACTTTAAAAGATTACAACGATTCTTTAGGGGCAACAGAAGATTTGGAATCCCGGCAATAGCGCTAGCCACGTTTTTTCCGCTGGCATCAAAAGAAAGCTTCTTTCTTTGGCCAGCTCTCGTCGAGTTCACACGATAAGTCTTGCTCCTCGCAATTTGATACATAGTGTATACCTTGTCAATCTGTTAAGTTTAATAATAAATATTGTTACTTAGTTATTTACTTTATTCACAATCACCATATTATAGAGCTATTATTATGCCGTTATGAAACGTATTATAACACCTATAAAACACTAGTGTTTTATATTCCATAAAACATTAGTGTTTTGTAATATATAAAATTCAAGAAAAATTTGCAGAAAATTTAGTAATTATTTATTAACATTAATATTAACATTCACGTTAACATCAAAAGTAAACTTATTTGCAATATCAGGATTTACATTTACACAAAACCACGTTTGAGGAAGACTGCATCGCGGAGATCTCTTGCATTGTGCTGGATTTTCTTGAATTTTTCTAGCAATATCGATTTTATTTGACTCGCTTTCTTCTATATCCCCTCAACAACACTAGATGACCTCCACGCTCCGTGCCTCTTAAGAGTGAGAATATCACCACCAGCATTAGCCAACAGAGTCGCCGAAGAACGGCGCATACTATGGCCCGTGTAGGATTTAGCGTCTAGAAGTTTTAAGAAAGAAGCAATCTGTGAGGGATTCTGGAAATAGTGTTAATTCCCACAGGTTGCACGGTGCATTTTGAATTTATATATCGCAAAAAAATCTTCCCTGCGAAATAGTACTTTTAGGACGTAGGCGTATGTATTTCTTGCATATCTCCATAACATTAACAGAGAATCCTTCGTCTAATACAGTGAAACTTCTTGACATATTGGTCTTTGTTTCTGAGATGGACACGTAGATAAAAGATCCTTTATCTTTCACATGTTCAATATTTAAGTTTACCAGTTCATTGCATCGTAAACCTCCACAAACACCCATTATGACAGCAACCTAGAAATATTTAAAATAATTAAGATACCAATACAAAAGAAAAGAAAATTGGTTGTACCTTCATCATTAAGTACTTTTCATCAGATGCTGTTTTCAAAAATTGTTCGATGTGTCCCCTCTCAAGCACTTTTGCCTTCTTTGCCTTGTAGTTTTTTGATTGGCTCTTGAGATAAGCAATTAATTTGCCGTATTTTGATATGTCAATATTTCTATGCACATTCAAAGTTGCTCTTAACATTGAATATTTCGTCCACATCGACGAGGAGGCAAACTTGCTTCTTACATTTAAAAATAAGCCAACAGGACGTCCTCGTTTATGATGTTTGCACCTCTTTTCTCTCTCCATTCATTAAAAGTAGCAAATTCTTTTATGTATGCATCTTTAGATTTGGCCGGCAACAGTTGCAGGGTTACTTCTTCAGCTTCTGCTTTAATTTCTACCGGCAAAGAATCACTTTCTGACATTTTTCAAAACGACGCACACAAACGATTTCTAATTTTTCACAAATATTGTTTTAATAAACAATCATCCTAGCAACTAATAATGCAAAGCCGCTCAAAGTTTCACTAAATTTTCTAATGTTTACTATTACATTGAAATTTGAGAACTGTCAGATTACTTATTTTCAATTAAATTGGTTTGATTGTGGATAAAATCTTGTATTGCATTCGTGTTTTAGTGGCATATTAGCACATACAATAAATAGCTATTATATTTTCAATACGACGCTAAAACAAACACTTAATTAATTTAATAGCAAATTGAGTGGAAAAATGAAACAAACAAGGCAAACGACGACGCGTCCGCTACTTTGCGAGTTACATTCATGCTCCCGCCATTATGGTCAAAAGAATCCGCGGCGTGGTTTGCCCAAGTGGAAGGATAATTTTGTTTAAACGGAGTGACTAAAGACTCAAACAAATATTATTTAATAACTAGCAGTGTTGGATGTAATAGTGTGCCTCCAAAAGATAAGATGATAAGATCAAGAGTTTGCTAATGGAACGCCTATCGACATCGCAAGAAAGAAACTTGCCAGTTAGATTGTACCACAAGATTTGCTGCGTATGATTTGGGCCAGCCGACTGCTAACGTATGCCCAAGTTTAGAACAGCGAAACAAGGGTATGACGATTTACTTCGTGCCGACATAGTCAGTGATCTTTTCAAGTAAATGAAGTTCGCCACTGAATTTAGTGTCGAAAAAGAACGTAGAGCTGAGGCCATGTGGAGACTACAAAGCGTTAAAAGCCAAATTTTAAAAGGTTAACGCCATTTATGATTATTCTCGACCACAAACAATGAAATACCTTCGTAGATTACTCGGAATGCTCAATTTCTATCAAAGATTTGTTCCACAAACTGCAGATAAACTATCGCCTTTAACAAATCTTCTTAAGGATTCTAAAGGCAGTAAACAAATAGTTCAATGATCAGACTGAAATATCCAAGTTTTCGAAGAAATCAAAAGCATTCTTTCTTCCGCTACTTTACTTGTTTACCTAAAGTTCCTTTATCCAACGCAGTAGATGAATCAGACAACATATAAAGAAGACTTAAAAACAACAAGTTTAGAACTAGTTTATGGCCAAACATTGTGCTACCAGAACAACAACCTGAGAAGACAACCAATGAACTATTGCTAGATCTACAGAAGAATTTTAACAACAAGGTCGCAACTCTTAGTTTCCGTCATACATCTAAGAAGGTATTTATTTCATGGATTTATGTACCGGGTGTTATATTGCCGTAGTAAAGACTGCAAAATTTCTGATTTTTTGCTTAGAGTATTTTACTCTCTTATAAAATGTAGTGGTAGGGAACGTCAAACAAGTTTTTATTTAAATGGAAATAACTTCGGTATAAGTTAACAGGATTGAACAAACTAGGTATCGTTTAAAAGAGCTCTTCTTACTTAATAATATGCTGTATAAAGATAGTCCAAATAAATTTTGACGTGATAGCTAGAGGGCGCTGTTTAACATTACAACAATTATTGCGCATTATCATGAGATTTTTAAATAACACCCTATGTATCTTTTTGCACAGTTAAATAGAGGACAAAATTACTAATTAGTCGGTGCAAACCGCAACTTCCTATCTTTTTTGAAACCGAATATATCAATAAAACAAATGTTAGACCGCTGACTTATTACATATTTTACGTAGAAAATGAATTTAAATTAATTGAAACCATTTAATTAATGCCGCCCTAAATGTTCAAACAGTCGTTCATCGTTTTTGATGCACTTAAGCATCTAAAACCGACAATGTATGCAAAAGAAGAGAATAAAATGGTAAATAATAATAAGTTCTTAGCGAAGGCACCCGTCATAAAATTAGTAGGCTGTGTAACAAAATTGGAAGCAATAAGTCAAAATATTTACACACTTAATTAATATTATTACATATGAATACTAATGTGGGTAAGGGCTGGCATGTTTAGGCTTTAATGATTTTCCTAAACCTTGAAGCAAATGCTTTGCCAAGACGAACCAATCCACTATACTGATCTTCTGGGGCACCATACATAACACATACATCACAATACAATATTTAAAATGTACCATACGATTAAATAAATAATTTTGTTAGATGACGCAATTCTAAATTGAGATTGTTGGATTGGCATATAGAAAATGCTCGAAAAACTAGAGATTCAACAACAGACCTTTTTGAGCTGGATGATGGTGTGAAGAGCCATGTAAGTATCTGTCATGAGTGGGTTTGAAATACACCTAATTCGCCGTTGAGTTTCCGGGTGACAAGTACGTCAAGGAAAGAGAGACAATGATTTTCTTCAATTTCTATAGTGAACTTGATGTTAGTATGTTGATTATTGAGATGGTCAAGAAGCGTATCTAAAGAAGGGCAAGCATGAGGCCAAATGATGAAAGTATCATCAACATACTTTCGGTTTTAACGTCGAAGCTTCCAGGGCAATGGTTTCAAAGGCTTCCATAAAACTGAGATAAAGGAGATCCCATAGCAGCACCCGAAACCTATTTGTAAAAGTTATTGTGGAATTGAAAATAAGTGGACGAAAAACACTTTTCTATGAGCGGTATCAATTCTACATCTTTACCATGTTGAGATAATATTTGTTCATCAGGATTTACATTCAAATCATCTAAATGTTGAATGTCGTTAAGGATTTTTAATAGAAATTTGGCTAATTTGTAAATAGGAAACTTCTACTTACATATTAATAATCTTAAAATTGTGTGTGGCATTTTAAGTCAACAATACTTGTTTTTGTATAGAAAAATGAAGGATTTTTAATTATTTAACTTCTACTGTTTAACCAGTCTGAAGATGACGCTCATATCATAATAACGCCGAAACTAGTTACTTTACATTAAAATATAGTATTGGAGAATGTTTCTTATTTGATTTTGATACGACTAAGTTATCACTCGTCGATAATGTCAGACAAATCACCAAAAAGCAACGAAGAGAATTTCAACAAACTACATAGTATTGAACGATAGATCAGAATAAGTTATCGCTACTTATTCTACTTGATTTTATAGAACATCAAAGACTAACAACAGTTTTAAATAACACAGAAACAAATTTCATAAAGTGATTGGCAAGTGATACATTTGGATACAATGTTTTATTAGCTCTCACTATATAAATGCATACTATTTGCATTGTATTTGTTGCATTTTGGTGTTAGTCTTACAGCTTACAGCACTCAAATTATTTTTTAAATTGTTTCTCAACCTCATCATCGTAGGTGCGTAAATTTGGCACCATGTTTTAAAAAAAATTATAAAACAGAAAAGAATCATCAAAAACTAGACTTCAGAACCTTGGAGTAACTATTACAGTAATTAAAAGTTATTCCTATTTTAATTTAAAAAACTTCTTTAGGTGGATATAGTAGTGAAACTGCCTTTTTATAGGAGTAGTGCCAACGCTTCTCCCTTAACAAATAGGGGCTTTTCTTTTGCTTCTTTCATGTTTTTCCATTTTTAAGTTTTCGCTCTGATAAAACTCTTAGGATTGTCGACTATTCACTATTAAGGTACCATTTCGATGTAGTTTAATCACTAAAGAACACTATAATTTTATCAGATATTTAAGTTTAAATAATTCAATGGAAAGATTTAGATTTTAAAATTTTGAAACAGAATGAATAGGTATAGATAATCTTGAACTTGGAATTTTAAATCTTTAAGTTCAGTTAAATACGTACTTATATTAACAACCAATTGAGAGATTATTTCAAAGAAGCACCCATTTTTTTAAACAAGTCTGGATTTAGATCTTACTATAGCTGTAGAACTACATTGCATGGCGGCGGTCGATCAGAATAAGTTATCGGTACTTATTATACAGGGTTTCTATAAATGATTGACTCATCTACTTGGCAATGAAATGAACAAAATTAACGATAAACGCAAAGAACACAATTACAACGGAACGATAAAATCCTGTACTTTTGGTATCACAATACATTAATTGACATATCGAATTGCATTGTGTTCAACCAAACTGTAAGTTTGGTTACTAGAATCGCTATTCCGTGCATCGTTGTCGTCGTCGTCGTTGTCTGTTGCAGGGTTCCCGTTGTGATGGATTAAATTTGAGATGCGGTTCTTATGAATTATTTAAAGCTGATTTCAAATATGCCTCTCACTTTTTGTTAACAGTTTTCGAGATATTCGACTTTAAAGTTCGAAAATTTCAAAAAAATTTAGTTGTAAATCATATGTGTTTTCGATGCTGATTAAGAGAATCACTAACATTTTACAATATCTAAACCAGTTTTGAGATATTTAAACCAAACTTACAGTATTTTGGCTGTAAGTTTGGTTATGAGCCAGTACATGAGCGGTTTTTTAAAAATTAATTCTATTAAATTAATTTAACACTGCTTAATAGGAATAAATCAATGTGTAAGATTTGTTAGTCTAATTGTTTAAATATTGTCTAATTTTAAAAGTATAACACAAAGTTCTGTATTTAAACCGTTGTTGTTTACAATATAGACCTTGTTTCTCTCGATGGCTACATAAGCTGTTCATATTGCTGTGATTGAATTTTAGTGTTAAATAATAGTATATTGTATTAAACAAGGTGAAAATCACAGTTTTCATTCGAGTGTGTTAGCTGCGCGAGGGTGGTAGCCCGAGCGCTCATAATCACGAGCAATGAAACATGATTTTAGCCTCAAGTAATACACTATACTTTTTCCACGACCAGTATGTAGTATCTATGAGTTTTATCAAAATTTAATTTAAGATTTAACTGCCAGTTTGGCAATTAAAAATAATATAACTGTTTTCATGACTACCAAACATTTTTTATTCTCAATAATGAACGATAATTATCAAGTTTACTTTTATTTGAAGTGTAGACGTCCTTTTTAGATGTTTGGATATGACAAATTTTTCTAGTGGTTTATGACTACGAAATGTAAAGTTTTTATAGTGTTCGTGGAAAAATAAATTTCATATTAAACATGAACATGAGACTCTTTTATTCTTTATTTACACTATCCCACAATCTTGGATTCATAAATAAAAACGTGGTTTATGATTTCAATGAAATTTTAATTGCATAAAATAAAATAATCGAAAGTACTTACAATTCTTTACAAATATTATTAGAATTTTGAAACGTTGAGTACACGACTTTACGCAACTAAAACTAATTCGTTACATTTTAATTTCTTTTAAATACAAATTTAATTACTCTAAAATTTAAACTAATCTTGTTGCATTTACGCGTAACGTGTTCCGTGCGACCTTTGACGTGTTCCATGCAGTAACCTCTTGACCCTGGATTGCTTCCACGATGCCTTTTTTTTAATTGTTGCATTCTGCTTTCTTCTTAGTTTTAAATTGTTTATAATTTTTGTTCACCAAAAACATTATTTTTTATCGAACTAAGTTCAATTTTACTACAAAACGCGGACTTTCTACAAATGCGCAGGTTTCCTACAAATACTACCATAAAACCACAACCTGTTACTTGCCGTTTTAGGCCACATGACTCTCATTGACAATACGCACCTGTTACTAAATTATCCTCAACCATCTGGAGTATCACGAAACCATCATTTCTAGAATACTTCATAAACATAGATTCCACTGGTACAAAATTAAACTGTTACATGAGTTAAATAAAGACGAGTTTGACAGACGTGTGGAATTTTGTAAAATAACAATGATAATATTGTTTATTTTTACCAAAACTAAATACAAAAATAAAATTATTGGAGACGTATAACATGTTTCGGCAAATCTCAAGGTCCAGTTCAAGTTGTAACGAACCATCGCAAGATGGCGTCGACGATTTTTAACAAAACTAAATTTGTGTGACGTCAACTTTCCTACTCTGTCTATATTCGTTTATGCATAACATGACGACACCGCCGCCTTGGCAACATCACGGTCCACTAGACAAGTTGAGAGAAATCTTTAACTCGCGCTGGATTCGCTGGACACCTGATACGAAGATCGGCGGATCAAAGTCAATGCTTTTAAAAGCGTGGTGTAATAATTGAAGTAGAGTGAATAAACATATAAGAAACTGAACTGAAAAGAACACTCTCTGCATTCCGCAATCCGTGTCAAGAAGTACGCTTTGCACTCTCTGCAGTCCGCTAATCCTTTTGGAAATCCTGAAAATAATTATCGTTAAATTGCTCTTGAACTTTATTTACTTGATACTACTATTTCTCTGTTACATGGAAGTCTGGGGTCAGTGATTTAATTTGTTTCCTCAAGACAATTTGATATTGCAGATTCTTCTGTAAAACTCGCAAAGCTGACAAGGGATTGATTTTGTTTCGCAGCGCTTTTCTCGGTGCTAGGACTCGGCTAAATGTGTCGGTAAAGTCTGTAGCACCGATCTGTTTATTTTCTCACCTATGCTTCCACTTGATACCCCGTTTAACCATCTAACCCACAAAAATCCTCCGCACGATTTATGATTATATTTCAGACAACAATCTACTACACACCAGGTCGGAAGACAATTTTAACATCCATGGTACTGTTCATTTATTAAGAGAAACCGAGTTCAAACACTTCCGGAAAGATAAAACAGCCAATCTGCAACAATTTCTGAATACAAGGGCAAAAAAAAGTCGTCAGTAAACATAGTCAGGAGAATCCGATTTAATTAATTTTATTATTCTGTAGAGCACATACCTACATTTGACGTTTTATTTTTACAAGACCCATCACACGCAAAACAACCTAAAAATCAATTGCTAAAGCAATCAAAAACATTCACTAACGTTTAACTCACAGGATTTTGTTTCACTGCCGGCCGTCCGTCATTGATAACAGTAACAGCTGCCTGGGTGTAGACACTAATACTAACTGAGGTGCAGAATGATTGATGTATACCGGATGACCCAAAGTTTATTTCAGTTATAAATAATCAGATTCTTGTTTTTGTAGTTTGAACATTATTTTATTTTATTATTATTCAAACCCTGTTAATTGATAAATATTTAATTTGTAAATATATTTTATTTAAACCCTGGTATGTATACCTTCTCCGTCTGAAGCTAACCGAGGTTAAAAATATAAATTTTGTGTTGCGTTCAGATCTTCAATTGTTTTTACTCTTTTTTACACTGATCTTTTGGAGCACCGTACATAACACTTACATCATAATACAATAATAAAAATTATGTACCACACGAATAAATAAATCGTCATCATTGCCGCATTTGTAGTGACACAATCCACATGCCATACGAGAGATGCATATACAAAATCCCAGAAACTCAACGATTAGGTTGTAATTTTACGTAACCATATGTAACGGTTGTGATTTACAACTAACGAAGGCTTTAGAGGAACAAACTAAAAAAAAACCAAAGGAAATACGAGTCAATGTAGCGCACTAGGTTTGTGGAGAAAAAAGTATTTATAATAGTTAGAGCAGCAGCGTCCGGCTTTGTCGGAAAGTCGCGGAGGTCCCTAAAGAATTCTAAAAATTAAACTGCTGTTTAACAAGGCGCCACCTGCTGGGTAAAACAATGAAATAAAACCGACCAACAGAGATCAACAGGTTTTACTTAAAGCCTAATACGCTAGATCAATCACAACAAAAATAACGACAGACAATTCAATAAAACAACAAACAAATCTTAAAGTAATAGGTGAATGTGACAGAAATAGAGATTGTTGCATATATTCACGTATGTTAGCAGTAGCAGCTTAATAATAAATAAGGCTCGCAATTAAATGTGCCGGATTTCAGGTAGTTTTAGTTACACCAAAATTAATGTTAACGTTCCAATTGAGGATTGGTTACAAAGAAGACTCTGTGTACACATATCACTTACACACGACAATTTAAACTAACTTAAACTAAGATTAAAGGTGTAAGTACCTCCCGCAAACTCAAAAGGCCTTTTGTTTTCGCGTCCACCGCTCTAAGTAAAGCGCCCGACCCCGTATTGAGCTGGTTAAAAAACGTTCGGTTGTGGAGAGTACACCGAATAAAGATTTACTTAAGCACTAGAGATCAAGCCGTTCTATGTCATATGTACTTGAGCTTCATACGCATTACCACTGAATAAGTTACTTAAATAATAAAACTTAGCTGTAAAGTGTTGGATGCAGTTCCGAGAGTAAGAGTTTCCTGCTAGCGACGATATCGACAGTTTGGGAAATTAGGTACTAACCCAGGATTTCTCTTAGGCGAGGTGTGTGAAGAGAAACGGAAGGCGATAGGCTCCCTTGATGAAGTTATGAAGCAAAACCAATCCCTGTTAGACGTGGTATCCACCGGTTGTCTGCAGCTAATGCGAAACCGTGGTGTAGTCTTTAATTAATAGAGAAGGTCTTAATCAGCCACTCCAGCACCCTCAGGAGTTATCGGTTTAACACACAGCGAAATCATAATCACGTGGCAATTAAAATTAATTCAAACAGAAAAAAAAGAAAGAAAGGTGTACTCACGGTGAATTTAGCCGGATTTAAACTTAACCAATAATTTGTATTGGAAATCTTGTAACACAAATTAATGATTTTGTGTAAATTTCAATTTTAAGATGCACGCTAAACCACCCGTACGGAAGAAAGTAGATGTCCGCTGTTCGTCTAGGAAACGAAAAGGAATTTTATTTTCAACCAATAGAAAATTAGCAAAATGCGCGCCAAATACGACTTTCGTCGTAACATATTACTCGCGACACACGTTTTAATATTGCTCTCGACACACATCCTACATTCAGAAAATAAAAGCGCAACACATATTATAAGACCTCTTTTATACCACCAAATTTACACTGAAAGATGTATTTAAATATGTTGAAAAATTCAAATAGAATCTAAAACTAATTAATTAATGAAACTGTGGAATAAGATCTAAACTTATTACAACAGGATGGAGCGTCTCCACATTATGCAGCTGCAGTTCACCACTTTTAAAATATCCGCTTTCCAAATAATTTTATGAGTAAATGGGGTCCTATCGAATGGCTAACCTGATTTGACACCACTCGATTTCAAGGAAACTCTCGTTAGATCACTCTCGAAGTTTTTTAAAATGTCAGAAAAGCTGAATTGCATGGAAGTTGATGGAAGACACCTTGAAGATTTAATTTAATTAGTTATATTTTTTTGAGAAAACTTTGAGTTTTACTGATTAATAAAAAACTGAACGCAATTTGTTAGTTTTTACTGTTATATTCTTATTTAAAAATATTTTTATTGCCTTTAAGTTTAATGAAACCAACGGTGTATATAGTAAATAAATGTTTTCATTGAAATGCTTTACTACAGAGAAACTTCAGTAAACTGAGAACTCTTTATTTGCTATGAAACCAATCAGATTACCATAGGTGTTATAAAGAATGGCGTTTGTAATGCTATTGTTCGATGATGTGATGTTGATCATTGGATAACCTTTAAGTTCTCGGCAATCCTAACATACTTAAGTTAAGACGCTTTTGTAGAAATCTGACTACTGTAAGTTGTTATTATTCTAATACAAAATTTATTAGATCAACAAAATTTGCTGGTCTCATTGCAAAAATAACGTACCGTTTTTTGCGGTTGCTTTTATAAATATTTGCTACTAATACCGATTAACCATAAATAGCACGGGAGGTCTGCAATACAAAGCTCGCTATTATATAAAAAATAAAGCAATTAATTTGAATGACAAATGTGATTTTCGATGCTATAGGTATATTACAAAAAGTTTATTCTGTTATTTCATAGTCTGAGTTTTTTATTGCGGTTAGAACTACAAACTTAACGTAATCGTTCTATTATAGTATAAAATTATCATACAATAGGAATTGATAATAAATGCAGTTCTGCTGATTTCTGAAACAACTTTATATGCATATAAAACCCAAAAATAAAATTGAAAAGTTTTTATTGCGTGTTTGGTAAAATCTTTTGTAGTATTCAAATGTGACATTATATAATACTATCTTTCCGGTATAATTAAATGTTGCTAAACAAGCAGGATTGACATCCCGTTCTAGGTTCCACCGATTTTTCTTTTCACTTACCTATGTATAAATTGTATAAAACTTTTATATTTTCAGTACTTTAAATTTATTATTTAGTTTGTCATAAATTCTTTTTGTTTTTGTGTTCTACTATTATTTTTTTATGATCAGTGATTCGTACACAAGGAAAAATAAGTAGTAGCACTTAGCTTTACCGTGCAAGAAAATTCGATACATTCTTTTAAATTATGTTCATCATGAACATAAAGCCGTTGTAACGTGTAGTTTTTTCAATGCAATTGAATAATTTAAACTTTACGAGTATCTAGTTATATTCTGAATGTTTTAAAATCAAAATAAATCTTACGACGTTTTTGCTTTAGAAGACAGATGGTAAAAACTTACTACTATAAGTCCATGTATGGAATGATATAACAGTTTCACTATAAGTTAAAATCATTATAAAATAAAATTTCAATTTTACCTTGTAAGACGATTGTTGTAAAACATTTAATGGTATTACTTTTTAGTCACCCCGCATTTTACAAACCTGTCTTTGAATTATGCAGGATTCGGAATTAGACGAAAGGATTCTTTATTAAATTTAAAAAGTTAGCGACGCAGTTGCAGTGTCCAAAATAATTCATTTGCGGTCTGTAAAGCCGTAACTGCGTTAGCAAACAAAAATAAATACAATCCCCTATGCGTCAGTTAATCGTTTGTCCCATTATAAGATGAATTATTGGGTGTGCAGAGTCAAGAAGCGTGCAATCTTTGTGATTGTGTATGTGTGATTGCATGAAGGGTGGCGCCTTCGTCTCCTTCCGAACCATTACTCCCCATTCACCCCTTAGTAATACACATGAGCCTATCACAATCATACAACATACGCTTGCCGCATTGATAGTTTTAATAAATTATACAACAAGGAAGACTCTAAAACGATCAAAAGAGAATCACATATTTCTTTCTATAATGCTAGCTATAAACAGAAAAAGTTGTTTTCAGACCGTGACGATCTTTATCAATGGCCCGGAAAAATTTCTTACTAATTCATAATGTTATTATTTTAAGTATAAAAGTTTGTTTGTTTATTATACCGTAACTCTTGCACCTTCAGATATCATTTCTAGCACTTTGTTATTAATGTAACGTAACGCCTTCTTTCATACGTTAAAACAACCACGGTATATTTCGTCAATTATCAACGCTAAACGCAAAAACCCATTAAAGTTACGATCACTTAAAATAAAATGATTGAGTGTTACACTTGAAGCTGGTACACAAGAAATTATTTACAAAAACGCTTTAGTACTACCTTTCCAGTGTTATAGTTATTCGCAAAAAACTCTTGAATTTATTTATAACACTGTAGTAGTCGTCGTAATATAAAATAGCTTTACCAAGAAAGGCCTAGTTTTGTAACACATTCATTTAAAAGATGTATTGTCTGTTCGTGGTAGATGTTAGTAGATCGAAGCTTCCTATTGCTGGGTGGTCTAAAAATGTCCAACAGATTGACAGCTGCCATTTGGCAAATTTCATAACAATGATACCAATTGATTTTCTTATCTCATATCTTGTTGTACCGTTTTTTCTACCTGTAAATAAAAATAACTTAATTTTAAATTCGGTTTTAACCGCGGCTATGTTTACAAATTCTTAAAAAATAATTTCTTTTATTATCGTTACCCTTATATCCGGTCTAGATTGTGTTTATGTAAAGTAAAGTATTTTACATTAACATGTAACTTCGGTTAATTATTATTCTGCATAATTAGATATAGGCTTTTAGAACGTACATGAGCGAAATAATAATTAGGAACTAATCGAATCTTTTATTTAACTATAAATTATTCAACATACAAAAACAGTATTAATTTTAATTAGTTACTTTAAATTGTATCAATTATTTACAGTACTTAAATTTGAAGCGGTGTACGATTTTGATTTTATTGTTACAGATAAATTAAAATGATATTAATTTGTTGGGTTTATAAATTTTATTTCTTAACCAAATTAATTTTTTCTCACACATCCATTTTATGTCGATTTGACTCAAATTACCTTTATCCGAAAATGCTTCCTAAGTGAACAATAGCCCTTTGAAGAAGACTTAAAAATTTCAAACTTTGTATAATCAATAAACAATTACAAACACGTCATTTGCTGTAATTAATTTTTTTACAACCACAAGCGTATCAGTAGGGGAGACCAAAGGGTATTTTTATTAAAAATGTTTTATTTTTTATCTGACACCAAACTTGAAAAATTCAAGATAATCTTCATAAAAAATGTCTAACATAACATCACGTTGTATTATAAAATTGTATCTGTAATAACAAGTTGGCTTTGAAAAATCAACAAAATCTGCAAATACTGATAATGAAAGAAGTAAATATTAAGTTGTTTACATTGTTTTGGAATAAGACCTAAAGACCGTCTAATTTTAACGCCATTTTTGATTGATTTAAAGAAAACTCATATAACGATGTTTTCTACAAAGGGCTGTAGTTCACTCAGGAAGCATTTTCGGATTAAGGTAATTTAAGTTAAATCAACATAAAATAACCTCTTGTACCTGTAGTTTCTGGACACCTTGTATTTATTTTATTACTTAGTCGATGATGTGATGCTTAATGAACTAATGATCTCTCTTTCTGTGACAAATGGTTAAAACAATAGTTTTACGACAATTTTTGGGATTTTTTTTGCTAGTTTGTGGTCTTGATTGATTGATTTTTTTGAGTATTAATCACACAAGCGGTTGATTTTTAACGGGAATTTTTTTTTGCTGAAAACTTATGTCTCTTAATTCGAGAATAATTTTCTAATGGAAAATAGATTAGAGTTCAAAAAATTCCCCATCAATAACAAATACAGTAGCTGGTGAAAGCGAAATGGTTGGCCACATCCACAGAATGGCATTTCTGAATTTAAGATTAAGCAACTTTTTTAAATTTAGTTTAGAAAATGGAATTTACTATACTCAACAGAAAGCAAAAGCTATTGAATGCTTTCGAACGATGAAAAATTTCATAAACTTCAAAATAAAACTGTCAAATTACAAACACTTTATTTAGCCACATGTCATTCTGAGAATGTGGTTAAAGTTCAAGTTCATAACAATTCACTTTCGCAGCCCTTCCCTAATTGGTTCTTTTTTTGATCTCTTGTAAGACAATTTATAACTATTTATAATTAGCACAAGAACTATAATTAAAATAATTTAGTAAATTCTAACTCAAAATCGGAGCGTCGTGGGTACAATTAAATGTCGTATCTTTTATACCCGAATTTCAATAGTTAACAACTAAAATAGAAAGTCAAAGTATAACAAGCAATAAGATTAGTCCTGTGATGGTAGAGACACAATCAGCTAGTCCACTAAAGCAACTTTAAATTTGAAACACTAATTTTGATGTTTGTTTAAAGAGTCACGTAATAAATGTAACATTAATTTAAATTAGCGTAAGAAAGATAACACGTGTGAGGTGGTTGGCATAGTAATGTGTAGGAATTAGTATTAAATGCAAATTTACAGAATAATTTCTGCGGTGGATCATACAGTAGAATAGGTCCAAAACTAACTACCAGGAAAAAAAATTATGCATCACGTGTTCTTGTAAAAGACATACATAACATAAACCGTAGCAAGTCGCCAGCTTTGTAATATCGTCGTAATGATCAAGCGGATCTTTTCTGACGCTTGAATTAACGACCCTAAAATATTATTTTTGCAGGATGATCCAAAATTAATTAAGAACACTCACTTAATGCGTTGAGACATCGACGTACTGTTTTCAGTTAATATCAAAAACTGAAAAAATGGTAATCAAATGCGCCAAGCGACTTTGACGAGAACTTTGTAAACTAACAAAAAGTTAATGGCGTATCATACGACAAGAACAATTTAAAATGTGCCTAAAAAAACCAAACTAGTCACTTTTTGTTTGTAACAAATTTCCTCCAACAATTAGAATCAACAGGCAATGAAAAAAAATAAATTCAATCCCCAAACACTAAGAAACCAATCCCATGAGAATAATAGTAAGGAACAAATTTTTTTCTTGAACTGTTTATCGAATGAAAGAATATCTTAGAAACAAAGGGCAGAGAAAGCGACAAGCCATCAAAACCAATACCAACTTATGGTCGAATACAATCTCCCCATTGTGGTTTGACCTAAGAAACCATCTCCACAATCGATCTAGTAAAAAAAAGCAGAAAAAAATATATAAGCAAAATCAGAAAGAATCGAGATCATGCTTTGTAATCAGTAGTCGTGTGAGTACAAGTAAACTCAAAGCAGAAAGTAATCGCAAAAACTTTAACCCCAATCAACAAAAATCACACAGAAAATCAGGAAAAAAAGGGAACAAAGCAAGAAAAACAAACTCGAGAAATAAAAAATTTAGTAAAAAGAAAGTTTTCTTTGTAATGTTGAATTAAACTTCGGATTGAAATTTAAATGATCTATGTGAGAATAAGGTCGACAAAGGTCAAGCTACACATGGTAGAGAAACAACCCAAATAGTATCTAAACAACAACCAAACCAAACCAAACTATAAACAAAAGACATAAGAGAACAGATAGTAGAAAGAAAGATTAAGTTAAAAAATTAAAACTAGAAAATAATAAAGTTTAAAAAATGTGGCATAATGTGAACTAGTCACAACAGAATCATGTGACATCATAAGTACCATCTTCAAACAAACCCAGCCATTCACCTAAGAATGTGACAAAAGAAAAAAAACCTACAAAAACAACAACAAGACCAAACCATGACTGTATAAAGAAAAAATACCTTTAAAATTATTCAAAGAAACATTTCCATCAAATTTACCAATAAATGACTGGAAGGTAGCAATACCTTTAGTAACAGCGGTCGGATCCACTTCGAAAGTAACAGCACATTTAAAAGTAGTAAGCAAATTGGCTTTTTAAGAATATTAATATTTTGCAATGATTTACTGAAAAAATCTACGGCTGCCTTTGACGAAAAGGACTTGACACTAAACTCGTACTAAATCTCCGCAAGTAATCGTCCACTTTCCAGTGAGTCATGATTTCAAAATAAAGAAAATAATGATTGAAGGTCACACACCCAAAAGTCAAATCTAGTTAAATTAAATTTAAATCAAGATACACTTTGTGGGGTGCCAACTTTTATAATACGAAATTTAGTATAGCCTCTGGATATGTACGACAATTTACTTAAGACGCCAAAGAAATTAAAACCAATGGTGTGTGTGTGTGTGTGTGTGTGTGTGTGTGTGACAAACTCTTAGAATTTCTTTTATTAAAATACAATATACGTATCAATTTAAAGTAAATAATAGAAAAAAAACAATTTGATAGCTAAGCGACGTTTGGCCAGTGCATAGCTATTTATACTTAATACAAAAACTATAATTAAAATAATAATTAAAATTCTATCTCAAAGTTAATACAATTAATTGTCGTATCTTTTAATACCGAAAGTAGCCACTAGAATAGAAAGTCAAGACGCCACTCTTAGTATGACATCCAATAAGATTGGTTCTCTGACCGTAGAGACACAATCAGATAGTGCAAGTTAAATTTGAAACAATAATTTTAGTGTTTGCTTGAAGAGCGAAGTAATAAATGTAACATTAATTTAAACAAACTTAAAAGATAAGACGTGTACGTGGTTGGCATACTAACTTGTCGGAATTGGCGTTAAATGCTCACTCGTAGGTTAACTTCTGCGGTAAATCATACAGAACTAACACCAAATGTGATGAATGTTAAAAGCTCCAGCGGCTAGTAGCTCGTAAGTGTTATCACTGAATCAATCAAATGTAAGGCACCTAGTGCGAGACTCATTACAAGTTAACATTTAAATAATAAAAAAAAACGTCCCTGATGTTGGTGAAGACATTAAGTAGTACCAATCGCATACCCAGTAGAATACCCTCAAGTAATTACCAGAAAGAAAAAAACTATTAAAAATTATGGTTATTGTGTTTTCGTAAAAGACATTTTGACAGAAAATTTGTGAACTAAGGAAAGTCAATGACATATCATATAGCAAAGAACAATTTATAATGTAGTCGATTTTCGGTTGTAACAAATTACTAAGTAAAATAAACACTTGTCACTGAAAAAGTTTTAAATATTTCCATTAGCATATTTTGTTAAAGATGGACAATGGTATTAAGAATAGGTATATTCAGTGGCGGATTTACTAAAAATGATGTAGAGTATATAGGTGTTAAACGCGTGTTACAAAACGCGTCTTGACTTAAGCGCAGCAAAATCATTAATTAAATCTTCGCGATCAATTTCCTTAAACAATCTGTTTCTATGTTGAGTAAAGCAAGATTGTTTAACCTTTGCTCTGTCATTGTTGTGCGTAAATAGTTTTAACTTGTCGCAAACAAGAAAATAATATTTCTGCTGCACAGTTACTGGCGGGAGTACCCACGCACATCGCTCATATCCCCATTTGTTTAGATAGATTCAAAACTTTCAGCTCGAAACCTTTTCAAAAACTGACAGCGTTCTTCCGATTCTCAACTTTTAAACTGCAGTGAGTACGAAAATGCAGACATTCCTCTGTAAAATTTTCTTGTATGTCCGAAGAATAAGCCATTTGTAATGCTTTGGCCTTTTCTTTGACTTCTGAAGTGCTTAGTTTCGTTAGTTTACTAATAAAATAAAATCTATACACATAAAATTGTGGCCCGGTTTGTCTGTCTGTCTGTCTGTATGTATGTTCGTCTTCTCCTCGAAACAGCTGAACCGATTTCAGAGATCGATACGTCAAATTGTTCAGGAGGTCAAGCTCTGATCTTAGGGCGGGGTCACAAATTGACCTGACCTTTGTCCTCTGATCTGGGCAGTGACCTCACGTCTTTAATTTCAGGTTTGTCTAGATTAGGCACATTTTCAAATGGGTTTGGTTACTAGTTTATTATAAAGTTTTATATAAGCGTCCCATCGTTTTTAGAGTTTATTTGTCAATGTATCAATGATCACCAAAAAGTAATAATTCTGAGGGTTTCTCGGCAATTCATTAGTTGCGACACTACCTGTATTAGTCTCACAAGGAAGTAGCTTATAGTTTCGTTTGCGTCGAAAATCTTTTTCATACTCTATACAATTATCACGTGTTTCGCTAATAACATGTATTAGTACGTCACACAATGTCGATTTCCACACTCTAAAGTTTCTTACTTGTAAAGTTCATGTGATCAGTCAAAATCCCTAAAAAACAGCATTAAAAAAGACAAAGGTCCACAAAGTTCCAGAACTTTCGGAATAAATTAACCACTTACGCGGGACTTTTTCGCCATTAAGAAGCTGACGTTCAAATAAGTGTTTGGACAAGTAACGTGCTTTATCTTTGTAAATCCGTTCCCTCTCTAGAAAATCATTTTGATGTTTTGATTGGCTCCGTTCTTACAGATCGTCGCTAATTTTGCACAGCCCTGGTTGGGATCTGGTTGCATCGGGGTACGAATGGAACTTTTGGCTTTATTCTTTGACCCACTTGCCAAAACTACCAATGTACCTGCGCTTGAAGATACTGAAGAAACATCAGTTGGCGTAGTACCACTATATAGCGTCTGTAGAAGGTTTTCCAAAGAAATCGTCTAATTTCCGATTTTTTTTTTAATTATATCTTTTTACTTTTCTTCTTTTTTTGCCCGCTTGCGATACTCTGCCCCGCTCAACCTTTTCTTTCCATCCATATTTCTATACACTTTACGTGAGGCACTGCTCTAAAATATTTACACTGTACAAGACCTAAACTGGTCGCAAATCTGTATTAAAATACTTTTGTCGCGAACACACGCACTAAGTATAGATTTTCAAAGCAATAAACGTCGTCGTGTCGCGTGAAAAAACGTTCAACTCAAAATCAAAATTTTTTAAAATGTTATTAATTTGTTTCCAATACTATAGAAAACAAAAAAGTTTTAAAATGTTTTATTCAAGGTGCAAAAAGACATGTTGTTTGTAAACTGTGAGTCTTACCAACATATGTAAGTATATAGAGTACTCTCTCTCTCTTGTGGGCGGTTGACAATTAGACAGACTGACAGAAGTGTGAACATCAGACTGAAAGACGCATCTTTGACGCAAAAAACAACACGAAATCAGGGGTGGCAGGAACTTTAAAGTATAACTTATCAACTTCAACGAGATAAAGACGAGCATTTACAGAGATGCAAAAAACTCACATGCTTTTAAAAACTTTGCGCAATATTGAGAAATTAAAAAATTTAAGAGTCGGTTAAACCCGAACAGTCGCGTTTGCATGCTTTTTATTAAGTATTTGCAACACACTATTAATTTCTTTCTTTGAATAACGTTGAGTAATCGTTTACTGCTAAGGTTTAAATTAATCCATCAAGATTGTAAAGAAGTTGTGTAAGTAAACTCAACAAGTCCTTGTTAATTGATGTGTATTCTTGAGTCAGTCAAGAGATCTAGTGGGATTTTAGTTTCTTTTAATTACTCCGTTAATTTCAATGCTTCCAAGTATTTTAAAGTATGCAAGTGTAAGTGCTGGAGCTAAAATAAGATAATTCAATGCTCTTTCAAACGTGCAATTAACGAGTCCATATTGACACTGCAAAAGTGGTTTACTCTGCGATAATTCGATCACATCTGATGGATTAGGTTTTATCTGAGTTTCTACCATCCATCCAATATCTGGAAGTGAGGAGAAGCAGTTTGTTCTGAATGTCAATCGAGACTGTCTGGTTAAACAAATGGTGACGTGAACACTTGCAAGTTTGAGTTGACCGAGTGAACTTCTCATTGAATTCGTATAATACATACAAGAACTTTCCAGAAAAATTAAATTTTTTAATCAAAAGTAAAATATTTTTCAGAAACTTTATATTGCAGAGAGTTAGAGTTCAATAGGAACGTTTAGAAAAAAATGAAAAGAACATGCAGTTACTTGTTATGTAGAAAAACTTACCAAAAGTACAGGTATTTATTCAAATACACAGAATATAGCGTGAAGTACTGTATTGCCATTTTTAGTTATAACGGGTGTTCAAATAAAAAACGGATACAAAGTTTGGGTTATAATGTATCTAAGAAAGTAGTTATTTATTTCTGTCATTGTTAGGTTATATTTATGTCACCTTTTAATGAAGATGCCTACTAAGCTCAGTTTTTATTTGGACACTCGTTATTTACTATTTAAATTTGTGTTTAGTTTGGGGAGTTCGCCATAGCAAACAATCAAGGTCAAAATAACATTAAAAAAAAAACTAAGCTGCGCATGCGTCGATAAAGGTACTGACATCATCAGTCAAGGTGCGTTTTATAGCCTCTTCAAAGTCATAAATTTTATTTTGCACATGGTTTTGTATGTATGTAATGAATTTCATTTCATACTGCCAGCATTATTAAATCACGTTTTTTTAATCTAAACAATTTTTAAAGTATCTGAATTCACAATATGGATATATATGCACTAAGTCACTTGTCTATGACAACTGATTGTTGCTATTGTTTATTTACATTCAAAATTGTTACGTTAAAATGGACGCTACAAATACTAACGGTTGTTCTACTGTCCCCGATCAAATATATAATATCGAAATCACGTGAAGCAAGTGAAAAAAATAATCTCTACGAAATCGGCAGCGAGGTATGAAAAAAAAATACCAACTGTTTTGCCAATGGAAGGAAGAGCACGGGGTAAAACCAATGAAGGAAAATGTTATGTTAACATAATTCCTGGGTGCAGTAAGTTCGTAAAATGAGATTTTTCCTTCTGGATAACCATTCTAACTAAATTATTTGCAGTCTAAAAAAGGAAGTCGTTCATCGTTATGAGCTAGATATTCCATGTGAACGAGATTCCCAATAATTTTGGGCCTTCTTATAGGAGTTGAGGAACAATAAGGTCGTCCTATAGAAGGCCCAAAATTGAGAATCTCGTTCACTTGATGAGTAGAGCTTTAATACTTTTAGATATTCCATGTTATGATGCTTATTGTTCAAGAAAATGTAAACATATAGCTAGTTTTTAAACTAACAGCTTTTGAAAAAATACAACGTTGGATACCAACCAATACAGTCTAAAATCCTCACCATAGAGGAAGTAAATCGTTTTAAAGGAAGCCCAACCCCTGACAAGCAATATTTTTTTAGTCAAAGTATTTACACATTTATTTATTTAATCGTATGGTACATTTTAAATATTGTATTGTGATGTAAAGTGTTATGTATGGTGCCCCAGAAGATCAGTATAAACCTGTACAGTGTGGTGACAAAACCGTGTGCAATAGTGGATTGGTTCGTCTTGGCAAAGCATTTACTTCAAGGTTTCGGAAAACCACTAAAACGTAAAAATGCCAACCCTTACCCACCCTAGTAGTCACATGTATTAATTAAGTGTGTAATGTGATTGTGTTTTGTGAAATTATGTACATTTTTCCTAATTATCCAGGAGGTCTTGATGACCAGGTCCGGAAACCAAAGTGGTGATTCTCAGGAACAACAAGTTTTCTTGTTGACCATGGAGTACTGTAAAGTACCGATCACTTTTCATATTTTATATTTGCACCAAAAACCCCTTAAAAAACACACACGAAAAAAAAACTCTGAAGAAAATTGACGTGCGTTTTGACGTTTAATTCCGGAAACCAAAGCGGTGATTCTCAGGAACAACATGTTTGTCTTGTTGTCAGGGATTGTCGACGTGACGAATTAAATTTGATGAGTCTTGGTGACGTGGAAGACAGGGGAATGTCATAATTACTGTTTCTCATAACAAAACCAATGTAAGAAGAATATTCTTTGTCAGCAATGAAACGGAAGGAATCAATTTTTTAGAGATGTTTGAAAATACACTGCTTTACGTCCAACAGGGTTGCAATAAAAGATGTTATTTATTGGATACCGCCAAGGGAAATATATTTCACAACTGGGTCGGAAGTCACAGTATTGAGGGCATACCCAGGAAGATTGCCGAATATCTAAAGTTAGAATATCCTGAGAGATATACAGGACATTGTTTTTGTCGGACGTCCGCAAATGTACTTGCAAATGCAGGTGCAGAATTGTCAGTGTTAAAACGTCATGGGACATGGAAAACCTCAACAAAAATACTTTGAAGACGCAATAGAAGGAAAAGTTAAGATTGCACGCATGATACAAAGTTGCGAAAATTTCGTTTAAGTGGAACACGTACTAGCAGTGCGCTACCGCTAAATCCTGCACTATAAGTAAGCATTTTAATGCGTCGAATGGTCTTGAAGTACTATTAAAATTTTTAAAGTTATCAACAATGTTTTGATTTAAATTGGAAGATATAAGAAGGGACTTTGTCGTGGTTGTAGTAAAATTTTGATTTTGTATTTATTTCTATTAAAATTGTGGTGTTAAATATGCTATAAAATGTACAAATTCAAACATAAAAAAACAAAAACCAAGCATTTTGAAAAAAAAGTAATACTACAGCAACAAAGCCCCAAGATTTGTCTTTCATAAAACTTCAAACATTTAAAATTAAAAACTGTTTTAAAGGTACTTATAGGGCATGGTTTAGCGATGGCACACTACTAGTACCTACGTATTCATCTTAAGTTTTGCGAAAGAAGCACTCAAACGTTTTAACTCAATATCGAGCAACAACCCCAGAGTTGTTGTTTAATCATAATCAATATTAATATTTCTAATACATAATTAAGGCCACATGTTTGTATTTAATAAATATTTTTGAAAGTGTAAATTTTGATTATTAAAATAAAACCGTCCGTAGGTATTATAATAATTTTGTTACAATGCTCCGTTTTCCTTTATTCATTTGTGCTAGAAAAAACAAAATCAAAACCTTAAGTTTACCGTGTTAATTATATGCGACTGTAATAATCGTATGTAGACATTTAATTAGTACTTTGACATTTCCCATTTTGATGTTTTGTTTTGACTGTTTAATATTCCTTGTATACGTAATCATAGACGTACATATTTAATTTAATTTTGTTTTCAAAAATTTAAACAATAGTACATATTAGGGTTTAATAACTACATAATTCATTAAAATGAATGCAAAAAATTAAAGAAAATGATCGACATCTGATTAAATGTACTATAATTACTTGTTATCGGTAATGCAGAAACCTGCATAAAAGATAATACCAACGGCGGCATACGTTTATAAAAATTAATTCAGGCAGTTATTCAGACTGAGTCATACGGAACCTTAGATGATTTTAACTATAGCAACACTTACTGGCTCTGATGCTGTTACGGGACTCAAATTGATAATGTAGGCAAACACCTACCGGGCAGTATCAAATAAACTAATTTAAAATAAAATAAAACAGTTAAATATAGATTGAAAATAAAACTTGTAGAAAACTGTGTATAGTTTTTAATAAATATTTATTATTACTTCTATCTTAGTCACCCTTTTATATTATACATTTTAAATCAGTCAAATAGGTGCTATTTCAACCAATTTTATGTATTCAACGTAATTGTAAAAAAATAGTAAACATTTAATTTACTAAACAATTCGTTTGAGGGTGCAGAAATGAACATTAAAAACTAATTCCAAACCTCTTTCATCTTACATCTAGAATAAATTGACTTTTTGGTAAATCAAATTTTAAATCAATGTAAATACCAACATAAATAGTAGCTTTTCCGTGTGATATTAAATAAAAATAAAAATGTTTATTAATTTATTAAATGTAAGCCTGCTGTGAGTATAATAAATTCTTGGGTACGTGTTTATTAATTTTTCAATTGCAATATTTTTGGTATTTTCCTTAATTGACTGTTTGTGTTGATTTTAATTTTATTGACTAAATATTAGTTAAAATAGCTCATTTTATCACAGTAACATTCCCCATTAGCGCAGGTAAAATTGTCTCCAGAGGAGATTGGTTTCTCTAAGTTGAGAATTAAAATTATGCCACACCTCGTAGGTAAACCTTATTACGATCGTAGAATACAAATGTGCCTGATATTGTTGAATTCATATCGATTGATAATAGTGCAAACAGAATAATTCTGAAATAAGCATTTCTATCATAATTTCAATTTATTTTAAATTTTTAATAAAGCAATTAGAGTAACTACGGACCTGCTATTTTTAAAGCTCTTTAGTAAAACATTACGTGCTCAAAGAATCGTAAAATTGTAAAATTATAACAAACACCTACATTCCAAAATTGAAGAGTTTTTAATGACAACTGACGACTGCTCTATGACATTTTGACCATTTCATTTTTAAGTGATGAAACAACACCATTATTATCAAAAGTATCTTCAACCCATTTTGATCGTAAATTGTGAGGAATCAGACAGGTTTATATAATTTTGGTTGTTCACACAAAATTTTGTGTTGTATGTTCAAAAATTTGTTTTTAGACGGCTTGTTACGAAAGTGACACATATCAAAGTAGCAACCTGAGATCGAAACTTCAAAATATCACTGACCAGTGTGGAAATAATTCATATCATTCACGGTGCATGATATGAATTCGGCCAATGGATGAAGTCCTATTCCGATCGTCAATTTTCTAGTTTTATAGTTTATACACAAATTCGGACTATTAGGATTTAAATAATTGTGCACAATTATTATTTGAATGAAATCTTTATTAATCGAACTAGAAAGTTACATTATTAAATGTGCAGTTATTGAAATGTATTACTTTTTTATTTGAATTTTCAAACATTTTTGCCAAATTTGATGATTTGACAATTGTTGAAGAAGTTGTCATGATGGATGATTCTGCTTCATTGTTCAAGTTATCAGTAATTGGATTAGTTTCTGACGAAGTTTCTGACGAAGTTTCTGACGAGATTTCTGACGAAGTTTCTGACGAAGTTTCTGACGAAGTTTCTGACGAAGTTTCTGACGAAGTTTCTGACGAAGTTTCTGACGAAGTTTCTGACGAAGTTTCTGACGAAGTTTCTGACGAAGTTTCTGACGAAGTTTCTGACGAAGTTTCTGACGAATTTTTAACGGCCGAAGCGATTGTTTTAGCAACTTTCATTTTGTGCCCAATAGACTCTGCTATGTAACCTTCCCCCACTGATGAAGAATCCCATCCACCGTGGCGTTTCAGATCTTCAATCGTAGCACCAGCATCCACAAAAATGGTGGAAGATTATCGCCTCATAGGGGTGCGAACAAAGCGCCGAATGGACAAAGCGCCGAATGGATAAAACGACAAATTTGTGGACAAATCGCCGAAAAACTTTGGACAAATCGCCGAAAAGTGACAAAACGCCGAAAATGCTTCTGTGGACAAATTGCCGAATATGGTCAAAACGCCGAAAAGTAAAAAACGACGCTTTAGCGATCGTAACCTGGCGTCGTCACCGAACTCCAACTGAATCCGTGGACAAAACGCCGAAAATGTTTTCGCGAAAATGCTTCTGTGGACAAAACTCCGAAAACAATTTTGTGGACAAAACGTCTGTAGACAAAACACCGAAAACGTTTCTGTGAACAAATCGCCAAAAATGTTACTGTTGACAAATCGCCGAAAACGCTTCTGTGGACAAATAGCCGAAAATGTTACTGTGGACAAAACGCCGAAAATGATTCTGTAGACAAAACGCCGAAAACAATTTTGTGGATAAAACGCCAAAAATTCTTCTGTGGACAAAAACACCAAAAACGTTTCCGTGAACAAATCGCCGAAAATGTTACTGTTGACAAATCGCCGAAAACGATTCTGTGGACAAAACGCCGAAAATGTTACTGTGGACAAAATGCCGAAAATGCTTTTGTGAACAAAACGCCGAAAATGCTTCTGTGGACAAAACGCCGAAAATACTTTTGTGGACAAATCGCCGAAAACGTTTACATGTTTTGTGGCCACATCGCCACAAAAGTAGTAAACGTGTTTAAAGCGTATAGTAAGTGCTCAAATAGTAAAAAAAATGATCTTTTCAAAGACGTTGTACAGATGAATAAAATTGCCGTATAGACATTTGTTTCATAAACAATCAATAAGTGTTGCAACATTTAGTGTCCTCGCGTCCTTTATTTGTGGAATTAATATTCAAAATATATTGATAACTAAAAATCAATTCATTAGACCCCTTGAAAAATGACTGCGATTTCAACTCTCGTACGTTTGGAAATATTACTAAATATTTTTGAAATATTTTTAATATGTTTGGTTAAATTTTAAAAATTATGACGCAAAACGTTTTCTACTAGACAACATGTCGGCGGTTTGTCAACAGTAACATTTTTGGCGATTTGTCCACTGAAACATTTTGGCGATTTGTTCACAGAAACGTTTTCGGTGTTTTGTCTACAGACGTTTTGTCCACAAAATTGTTTTCGGAGTTTTGTCCACAGAAGCATTTTCGCGAAAACATTTTCGGCGTTTTTCCACGGATTCAGTTGGAGTTGGAGCCAAAAATGTTTGCAAGGCAGCAATACTGTAGTAGGGGAGAAGATTGGCATATCATGCACACGGAAGAGTTTTTATTTGCAATAGGTTGTTCTTCATGTTGCTGCTCATTGATTCCTTGGCCTTCTTCTTCTTCGATTGTTTCAATGGTGCCTAAAATTGATTAGACATAAGCGCAGATAAACTCATTGAGCTGTAGTAGTGTTTCGTCTTTTCTCAATAACCTTAAGAATATTCAATTTTTTTATTTTTTAAGTAAAACTTAAAAAATCGTTAATATAATCCGTTCTGCGATATATATGCCGAACCGACATCAGTTAAATCGTCAATTTTTAATTAGACCAATTCGTTCCTTCGCATGGCTCCACCGAATACCAAAATTACCTAAAATTGAAACTTTTGATAAAGGGTTTTGTTTATAGGGATGTACTTACGTTCTGTAACAAATATTTGCCGTCTGTCGCTTTTTATGAATTTATTAACTTCTTCAGCAGATAAAGTTCTTGATTTTTCGGTTTGTATTCTTGCGACATTCTTTTCAGAAAGGCTTTCAATTTAGGATATTGACTAATATTAGTATTCTGGTAAACAATAAGCGTGCTTCTTATCATAGAAAATTGCGTCCATAATGTGGTTGGGGCAATTTTTTTCGACAGCTCTCCAAAATACGCAAACAGGACGTTTTGCGAAAACAAAGAATTTACCCTGTTTTGCATAAACTTGCTATAAGCTTTCTCATAGCGTTGCCGGGATTTAGGGGCAACAACTTGAGGCTGGTTTCATTTGCTGCTTCCAAAATACTATCTTCATCATTATCCATATTTCAGAGTTTACAGATCACTATCAATATTTTATCGTTTACAGTTTAGAGGAGATAACACACTTTTTAGAAATTCAGAAATTCACAGCGAGAATAAGAAACAATTTAAAATAATAAACAACATGACTATAGCAACGGTTTAAGATATCCAGATTATAGAGGAATTTGTCTCCGATGGAATTGGAAATTAATAATTAGTTTCAGTTATGTTGTTCAAACCGTCTAAAAATATTGTTCCTAACTCGTGCGAAAGTGCAAATATCTACTTTCGACACTCGGTAGGAAAATAACTATTTCTGTGAGGTTGAATGGTTTTAATCAAGTGGTGATATTTTCAAGAAAACGCCGTGATCATTATTAAGCCGACGGCTACGTTTCGATGTCTTGTCCAATCTTTCTCGAGGCGTCTAATAATTTTAGTATAAACAAATTGAAAATTTGAAACGAATGAAACAATAAATTTAAAAATAGTTAAATTTTACAAATAAATAACTTAAATAACATAATACAACACAAACTTCTATGTTTGATAAACAAAAATGAAACGTCGGCTTAATAATCATGGTGTTTACTTGAAAATACCGTCAAAATCCTCTAAAGAAGATCATAAAAATTAAAATAAAAAATAATTCGAAAGAAGATAATCTATTAATTAAAAAAATGTCTTAACTTGCAGAAGCTTTCATCTTAATTAACGAACCAAATGTCGTTAGCTTTCGTAAAAGTATGAATTTTTAGTAACACAAATAAAATAAAATATTATTTCAACTCCAATACAGTCATAATTGTAATTTATCCACTGGTTTAGTAGCATCGAGCTGTGGTAGGAAGTTGTTAAAGATAAGGTAGAATTAAGATATACGAGGGTTGCCTTTTAAGTGTCGGGAATGAACAAAAGTGTAAGAGGTATAATAACGCATTTTTTTATTGTTTTCAAAGTACTCTCCGCAATAGTTAATGCACTTTTGCATTTGATGGAACCAGTCGTTATAGCATTTATTCCATTCCAAAGTAGGTGTAGTCAAAATCGCTGTTTTGTAGGCATCCACCGCTTCTTCAGACGTTTGGAACCGCTTTCCACGTAGCATATTCTTGATTCTTGGGAATGTAAAAAATATTGGGACTTGGGTCCGGGCTGTATGGACGATGATCAAGAACTTCGACATTTTGTTGTTCCAAAAACGACTTTGTGGCTCGAGCGGTGTGCGAGCTTGCATTGTCTTGGTGAAGCATAATGCGTCGATTTGAGTTATCTTTCCAAAGCTCGGCGATCACTTCAGGCAAGCAAATGGTCTTATACCATTAAGCATTAACTGTTCTTTGGTTTTCAAGAGCAATCGTTGCTACATGCCCTGATATGGCAACAAACGATGCAACCATTTTCTTGGCAATGCTGCGAGCGAACAACTTTGTCGGTTTCAGTTCACTTTTAAAGACTCATACTGCAGATTGGCGTTTCGATTCAGGCTCATAGCCATAGATCGATGATTCATCACCACTTACGACGTCGTAAACGTGTTTTGATGTTGAATCGTTGTAGAGTTTTCGACACCAATTGACTCGAGCTGCTTTCTGTTCTTCTGTGAGGAGATGCGGTATCCACCGGGAAACCAATTTTTAACACCTACTTCTTCGTGTACGATCTTTTAAACTGAGGTCCCTGAGATGTCCAATGATGCTTGAATCTCATGGTATGTCACATGACGATCTTCCAGAACCATATTGCGAACAGCATCTACGTTTTCTTGAGTGACGGCGGTTTTGATCGCCCTTCACGCGGTTGGTCACTGAGGTTAGAGCGTCCTCGCTGAGGTTAGAGCGTATTTGCTGAAACTCTGCATACCTGCGATAAATGGTTGTCTTTAATGATGCTCTTCGCCAAAAACAGCAACAAGTTCTGCGACTCATTCTTGCTGTGTGAGGCTTTGTTGAAAGTTATAAAAAATAATCGTGCGGTATTGTTCCGGACTTAATTTCATCTTGTACAGCGACTTGGGAACTTTAACACGCCACGGTTTAAAAACTATAAGGCCGATCTAAATGATATTTTGAAATTGACATTGACAAATAGTTGTTTATAAACAGTTTTTTGGTTGCTAGGTGATAAGGAACGTTCTATTTCCGACACTTAAAGGCAACCCTCGTACCCCACTAATCGAATAGTCATTTTGGTATACTTTTATTTCTGTCAGAAAACAAAAGACATGGTAGGGTCAACTCCGGATTACGGCAAGATGATGATAAGATGATTTTCAAACATGCAAGTGTTAGGCCAAAGAAAATTAAACTCTAAAAGTGAATGATAGGAGCAATGCCTAACACGTAGCAAAAGTAAATCATAATATGCCAACAGATGAAAGTAAACCAAGTGATTTAAAAACGTAAGGTCGTTAACAATGTCTTAGCATTATTTACGCATTTAATTTTGCACCGTGTTAAGCGTTAACAAGAAGGGCAGCGTTGTTCTATTACTCACTTTTGATTAAATTTCACGAGTTGCTTAACGTCTAACACTAGCATTTGTTTAGTTATTGGTACCCATACAGTATACTCTGGTGAATTCTAACGAGAATAAAGCAGGTGTACAACAATTTTGAAATTTTATTCTACTATTTGTAAGCTACCAAGCGGAGTAATGAGTTTCATGGAGTATAGACAAAAATAGAAACAAATCTTTTCGGTTGTTTAAGAGCTGAATGACTCTCAAAACTAAGATCCTGTCTTTAATTTCGGAACCGGAACATTTCTGTAGTATTGGCATGCGCGCAACACAAGAAACGTTTCCTGATAAAAAAATGAAAAGGATATAGTACTGAGATAAACTATCAGGTCTGAGGCAGTCAAAGAGTCTCTACGGAATTTCACCAAGGGAGAAACCAATGATTGTTTATCGATGAGTAAAAATAACCTCACATTTCTCACGGGATTTCTCACAGGCCGTTGCTCACTTAGCAAACATCTTATAAGGTTAGATGTAAGTCGGCGCATGAAACCTTGGCTTATCTACTCAGGAAGTGTGGTGCCACACTCTTTAGAGTTTAGAAGATAGAAAGTTTAGGTACCAATTGGTGAAGCTGAAGAAAATTATTCCATTGAATCCCAGGTCAACTCTGAAATTCCTCAGAGACATTGGCCTATGAAGTGTTTTAAACTCTAAAGGGGAGCACAGGTTGATTCAATGCAATACCAACCTCAGATAAATCTTATCTAATCTAATAGACCGTGGACCCGTGACATAATGTGTCGGGAAACTTGTATGTCAGTTTTTTAGATATTAGGTGTAGAATGCTATGAAACGTGGAAATCCGCGACATGAGGCCCAAAAGTTCACCGTTGGATTCAACCAAAACGTCAGCTTTTGAAATTTGATGATATTTCATCGAGAAAAGTTGTTTTTCGCTAAAATTAAAATTATCTGAGATGGGGCCGTTAAAAGCTAGGGGATTATAATAACAACTTTAAAAATTGACATTTTTAATATTTTTTAATTTACTCAGAAAAAATAAATTTTAATTCTAGAGATAAATTATTTTTTTAATTGTTCATAACAAAGTTATAACAGTTCAAAATTTTCAAGACCGAATTAAAACAACTTTACTCGGTAAAATTAATTTTTCTTTTATTTATTTCTTTATTATTTCATAAAGTGACCATATGCGTCGGAATTTTATTTTTCCTGTTATTTCAAGCCGGTATAAAATAATTTACTTTTGAAAGATTTCTCGAGGCGGCGCCTTTGCATTTACTCTCGAGTATGCAACGTCATGCGCATGCACCATTTACACTCTGTCCTACGTGAGCGGTAACACGCGGCCGGCGCTGTCGGCGCGACCGACGCGGTAATCTCAAAGCAATGGAAAATATAAAGTGTGTCCTGCGTAGCAACTACCGCGCGGCACGAGCTGTGCGCACGGTTTTGAGTCGGTACAGCCGGTCAAAATATTTGATAATTCCGCCTCTGCGACGCGTCAGTCTTGTGCCGTACAACGACGTTGTGTATTATTAAGATCATGTCTGACACATTTTACGAATTGTTAATTAGTAATATTAAAAATACCCGTGTTCTTTGGGATATGAAACACAAACACTACCACAACAGACTGTTGGTGGACCGAGAATGGACACGAATTGCAGCAGATCTTCAGGAAACAAGTAAGTAGTTTGAAATTTATTTAATAATAACAACCGGCTAAATTAAAGAAATATTTATTACAAACAAAGTATGTATAAAAAAAAAAACTTTAAAATTATGCTTTCTTATACATGACTTATTAATGGACGAAGTGTGAAAAATCTACAAAATTTCTTCCTAGCATAAATGGCGTTTTTTGATGAAGCATTATACCTTCTGTTGGGTTGCATATAACTTCTGGGATCAATCCTAAAACCGCCTCTATAATTAACCAAATCCACGTCAGATATGCCTTCAAGGTCCTTAATGATATTATGTAGTAATGTTATGGCTTTAACAATATGTACAGCGTTTTCGACATTTGTCTCGATTGCTTTTGTAGTATTCTAAACTTGGAAGCAATTGCTCCAAATGAGCACTCTACTACCATTCTCGCACGACAAAGTCTGTAGTTAAACACATCATTTTCCTCTCCTTCTTGCAATTGTATTCGTGGGAACGGTCTCATTAGATATTCTGTAAGTGGAAATGCTTCATCGCCGAGAAACACGTAAGGTGCCGTAATGGTTGAACCAGGCAAGTTTGTTTCTTCTGGTATTACAATTGACCCATTTTCGATTGCTCGGCGCAGGGGACAGTTTTCAAATACTCCTGCATCACTGTCTTTACCATAAGATCCAACATTTACCATTATGAACTTATAATTTGCATCTGTAAGTGCAAGCAGACCAATAGAAAAAAGTTTTATAACAATAGTACATTGATCCAGATTTCGGCGGCCGCTTTATTCTTATATGTTTGCCATCCAAACATCCAATGCAATTTGGAAATTGCCACCGTGTCCAAAAATCGATAGCAATGTTTTAAAGTCTTCTGTTGTGGGCTGTGGCATGTGATTCTTCATTAACGTTTTCCAAATTGCTTTGCACACTTCAATTATGATGGTAGATACGGCAGTCTTAGATATCCTGAAGGAATATTGAAGTTGCCTGAATTGTATCCCAGTTGCTAAATATCTGCAAAAACAGAAACGCATGTCTAAAAATACTTTACTATTGTTTTAGAGCAAATGGTGAAGAATAAATGGAAAAATTTACGGGATAAGTTTAAAAAGAGTTGAACAAAATACCCAAGCGCCGATCGGGAGATGAAGGAGGAAACACCTGTAGGTACAACGGCACTTGGTGTCACTTTGAATCAATGCTGTTTTTGAAATCTATATTAACACCTAAGAAAACAGAAGGTAATATAGAAGATTCTGACAGTACTTCCCATGCTATACAGTCTCAGGAATATGAAACTCAACTTGGCATAACATCACAGCCTTCAGAAGCAATATCTGATGTAGAACTTGATGCTGACGAACAGGCACATCCTGGTACTTCTCTTTCTCCGCCACCAACAAAAGAAGTGACACGTGTGCCTCGACAACAACAGAACGATGACTTAGAAAATTTGTTACCAGGGAAAGACATCCCAAAACTCCGATTATAATACAACGGAAGCGAAAGGCATCAGTTAGAAAGGAAGAGAACCTAGATATAGAATTTTTACGTTTAGAGGCTAAAAGGTTGCTCTCCTAGAACAAAATGATGAAGATGACGAAGATGTAAATTTTTTAAATCGCTTCTTCCCCATGTAAGACAGCTTCCGTCCCTGAATAAATTGTCGTTTAGAAGTCAGGTTCAGAATCTTTTGGCTGCTGAAATATGTAAAGTACAGAATAATCGGCATGCCGATAATTCAAACGTCGGATCTCATCACCAGCGTTTGCAATTTTCTAATAATGTTCCCTCTCCTGCTTCAACCCCTTCAACCTGCTTCTCCGCACCAATCTCACCAGCCGAAAATCCTCAGGCATCAACTTCTGAATATCAACAATATCAGTTTGAAGTGCATAGAATTCAAAATGATGGTTTTCTTGCTCTTTAATATTTTGATATCGATTTTTAGTAATACATAGTTTTTGTTAAGTACTTATAGCGATGTGTTAACATACTATAAAATATATAATAATAATAAAGTAGTATGTATTTTGCTTACCTTAAAGTTAACATTAACCTCTCTGCAACTGAAATTGGGCGTTGAAAATTGGTTTCTGAATATTTCATTTCAGGGGTGATTGCTTTACAATGTAGTCAAACGTTTCGGGTAACATTCTGCTATAACCGCGAAATAAAACTGGACCTCTTGGACAAGACCTCATTTTTCGTATAAATGGTGAAATTCCCCGTACTTGGATCTTTCTAAAAATACAGTATTCGTCTTTTGTCTTTTGTTGAGCCTTTTTACGCAGTTTTAGTATTCTTTGATAGTATGTGCTCTCAGTTAAAAGAATCTTGCGGTTCTTCGTCCAACAAGACATCTTGACAACTGATGCAAACGCTGCAAAAGCAGTGTTGTTACTGACATGCCCATGATGGCACGTAGGACACACTGGTCGCGTTAACCACCTACGCCGCAGTTGCAGCGTCGGTCGCGCCGACCGCGCCGGCCGCGTGTTGCCGCTCACGTAGGACAGCGCGTTACTCCAATGGGCCTCTATGTGTGTTGTTTTGAACGTACAATTTTGTCTATGTGTAGAGTGTAATTTGATCTTATACGACTTTTGACTGACGAAAAGATAAATCTATATAAAAATTAATAGAAAGAAAAAGACAAAAAAAAGTGCACGCATTTCTGTTCATTTAAATTAAATTAAATTTCTGAAAATATTGTTAAATAAAAAAAATTGTCGCTAGATTATATAAAAATAATTAAAAATGAAGATAACATTTACAAAAACTTTTTAAATTAATTTTTTTTTAAATAGAATGTTTACCATCAACAAAATTTTTATTTTTATTTTCTATATTTATTATTTTGAGAATTTTTATTATTACTATACATTTTTATGATGATAATACATCCAAGTTATTAAAAAATACAATTTATTATATTATATGAAAATCTTAAGACGTTATATAATTCTAAAAATCATTTCAAAATTTCTCAAAATTTATATCTGTTTGATCAAGTAAACTGCTGTCTCTAACAGCTACACTTGAATCGTGTTCTTCTTCATCTTCTGACGGAGTCTCGTCTTCTTCTACTTACATTTCTTCACAATCATCATCGTCGATAGAACACGTGCTGATTTATTATCGCAGCGTTGACCACGACAAGACTTACAAAAATTATTACATTTCAAGCAATTCTTTTTGCAACTACATCTCGCTGATGCACAGTTGGTCTTACACGTACAAAAATCGGTAAAGCACACACGAGAAGATTAATATAATTTCACCAACTTAATAACTAACATAAAATAAGAAATTTAGAGTGTAGAATTGTTTTTCAGAATAAAATTATACCTTTTGTGTGGATACCTTAGAACGAGTGTTTTTGGTAGTTAGTCGTCCTGTCTTAACAATTCTAGCTGCATTGTTCTCATGTTCTCTGCTTTTAGTAGTATTTTCTTCTTCTCCATCATCGTCATAATCGTCATCATTATCATCATCATTATCATCTTGTTCTTCTTCTTCTTTTTGTAACTTACTTTTTCTATCAATTCCTTTGGTACTTGTTCAGCAGTTGACATGATAGGTATCATCATGAATAAGGTTCTCCTCCAACCCCAATTGTCGGGATTTAGATTGTTACTTAACCACTGTTGGGTCTGATAATATACCCGTTTAGTATGTTCTCGTACGGCTGATTATGTCATTGGTAAAGAAGCTAAGACGACTTCCTTTTTAAATGCAGCAGCTGATGATGAAAACATTTTATATCTTAAATTGCCATTACTTTGACCGTACAGATGGAATATTATTTTTCAGATACAGAGTACAATTCATCAACTGATCGATTTGGCTCATAGAACACAGAAATTGACGTTTGTAGATCTTTTTTTCAATAGAGAGATAATACTTTTTCCTTTTTTAAAAATTGCGCTGGTAGTATCGCAACCATCGAAAGCGTGTGCAAAAAGTACGAAAGGTTTTAAATTTTTATCATTCTGCGTAGAATAAATTATATTTGCTTGCTTCCCTAGAATCATTTTATAAAAGTATATTATCTCGTCGTCGGAGACAAGTGAGATCAGGATAATTAGTAAATCAATATCATTGCCCACTATCGTCACTGATTCGTTTCCGCTTCTTTTAAAGTGCATTGCAGTTTTGACAATCAAAAGATCAGCGTCTTCAGAAGCTATACTTGTGTTTATGCCGCGTTTTGAAGATGGTTACTCATTAAATCTATAAATTGTTTTTATTCGCAATGTTAGACAGAATTTTTTTTTTGGGTTACAGTGACGAGATTTTCTTCAGAAATATCAACATCTGCAGCGACACATTTTTCTTTTCGACTATATCTCTCATAGGATTTGATTCCAATTGTTTCTCTCGAGTAGCCATCAAATGCAACCGTCACCTTGGATCCAAAATGTTTATTTATGAATTAATAGTAAATGTGATAAATATCAGAATACTTTTTCCGTGTGGCCAAACTACACTATGCAACAGTCAACCACCATCAATCACAAAAATTGTTCCTGAAATTACAGATAGCAATTGAATAAATGGCTGAAAATATTGTACAACTCTGATTTTACTGTTTTTCTCATTAAACCATGTTCATCAAATAAGCTGAGAGGAAAGGGCGATAACTCGTATTTCAATGCGTTTCGCGTTTCTTCAACATTGCCATTGAAAAATACCGATATCCTTTGAATCAACAAGAATGAATCAACAGCAACAAAATCATCACCAATATACATACAATATTTTGCATTTGCAAGGGTTTTACCTTGAATGTATTAGATAATAAGACATTGTCGACGTTTTTACCAACCATTGCAGCTATACCTTGCAATCCTACTTCAACGGCCATATGAGAATTAATCGTTGGTCCGCCAATTATCCCAGTAGACAGTGATACTAATGATGCCCTAACATC
Organism: Abscondita cerata; assembly: GCA_030710515.1. Classification (NCBI taxonomy): domain Eukaryota; kingdom Metazoa; phylum Arthropoda; class Insecta; order Coleoptera; family Lampyridae; genus Abscondita; species Abscondita cerata. The sequence continues at coordinate 51,092 of JALBCR010000934.1, forward strand.
AAATGGATTTCTTTCATCAAGCCAAAACAGAAATTTTTAATTCCTGTTTCATCTTTTGTCATCCTGCTCTTTGAAATGTCAACATGTTGTTCGCTATTACTTGACTCAATGCGGCAGTATGCCTCTAAACATTCCATAATTTTGAATGCTGCTGGCATTGCTATTAAGTAACGCGTTACAACACTTGCAGTTACACCTCTTCCATGTTTCAGGTCTGTCGCCGCTCGAGAAATCTTTCAAAAGGTAAATTATTTTATACCGGCTTGAAAATGACAGGAAAAATAAAGTTCCGACGCATATGGTCACTTTATGAAATAATAAAGAAATAATAAAAGAAAAAATTAATTTTACCGAGTAAAGCTGTTTTAATTCGGTCCTGAAAATTTTGAATTGTTGTAACTTTGTTATGAACAATTAAAAAAATTATTTCTAGAATTAAAATTTATTTTTCTGAGTAAATTAAAAAAATATTAAAAATATCAATTTTTAACGACTTATGATTTTTAAAGTTGTTACTATCGTTCCTAAGCTTCTAACCGCCCTATCTCGGATAATTTTAATTTTAGCGAAAACATTAAGAAATCATTTCTTTATAAAATTTGATGCCCTACAACTTTTATTTTAACTTTTTTTTCTAGTTCTGACAGTTTCTCCAAAATTTGAAAAATTACCTTTTATATTTTTTACCCCTTCTCGGGGTTGATTTTAAAAAAACCTTCACACTTCGTTTTTGATTTGTTCAAAGAAACTTATATCAAAAATTCAAGTATTTACCTCAAAATTCGTATTTAAAGGCCTATTTTCTTGGACTAATAACCAATGTTCAAACAAAAACCTTGGCTTGGCAGTTCATGAAATGTAAATGATTTAATTATTTTGTAGTGTACATAAGAATACAGGAAAATAACGTGTGACGGCATTAAAACGTCATATAAACATAATATAAATATAAAATAAATGAATGCACATTCACTACACAACTCGAATTATCACCTGAGTTTGTATCAACAGACTATTAAAAAAATTTTCACAAGTCAAAAAAAATTCCATGATCTACCCAGCTCAGTTTTTTTATTTGAACACCCGTTACTATATGACAATAACTATAATTTCAAATACTTAAACCAAGATCATCATACATACCCCCATTACAATATTATTAGGTTTTTTTAATTACGCCGTATAATGGTAATCTCATAGTTTCACTCTGGTAAACAATTGTCAAATATAATACTGATGAAATCCTGATTATTGGTAAGCACTGCTTGAAACACAAAACATGTTGTTGTTGTCAACAAATATTACGAGTTGTATTTGGCACATTATATCACAAAATAATAAAATAACTATTAACCTAGTAAAGTTGTGTTTACACAGCAGTTTGAAACTAAAAAATTGCAGCTTTTGAAAAAGTTTGAAATTTTCTATAGTACGATTTGTGGGAAATTTTTATTGACTAAATAAACATTTTGATTTTACAATAAAATCTGAAACTTGAATTTAAACAAAAAATGCAAACTTTTTTTTAACGCTATTTAATTTTGACATTGCGTTTAATAACAAAATTTCCATTTAATTTACATAGTACTTTTAAACACAGTATTAAACACGGTTCGATAAAGTTGACAGGTAAATGTTCTGTTATTTTCAACAATTATTGCTCTTGCTCACCTACTTTAGTAGTTGTGTTACTGCGGTCAAACGATTTGAATGGTTTTGGTAACTTTTATATTTTTAGGAAACAAACCATTTATTTGAGGAGCTTGTTTTCCTAGTAGGAAATTCTATCACCAATTAGACATTTGGTTTAAATATTGGGAGTATTTTTGTCCCACACGCAATGTATTGTTTCTGTTTCGTACAACTATTTCTAAATGTTTGGGATAAAGTGATACCACGGTATCGTTTTATACTTTTTTTCACTACTAGGCAAATTATTATTGGCTCATTTTTAACTTGTAAAGCTGCTTTTGTCTACTAAAGATCAACATTTTTTTATTATTAACTAGCAGCTTGTTGTTACTTACAGTAAGATTTTCTAGTCTAAAAATAAATAAACGGCTATCACTAATCATTTCCATATATACGCATTCACAATAGGTGTAAGCTCATTATGAGAAAAAGCTTCACACGGAATTCCAAAGTTTATAATTAAAAATCTTCAAATTTTATCACAAGTTGTATTTCTATAATCCTTCCGGTAGAATTATCAATGATATAGCCAAACTATCAATTTCTAGTTTTTGGCGACGTTTCGCACCCGTTTATTAGTGGGTGCTTCTTCGAAACCACTATTTATTGATCAAAAATCAAACATTTATAAATACAGCATTTACGGACATTTATAATAAATGATATCATAATCATTTAATAATCATAATCAATAAATAGTGGCCCGAAGAAGCACCCAATAAGCAGGGTGCGAAATCCTCAAAACTAGAAATCGATAGCAACTATAAAAAAAAAACCTTCCTTCAGAGAAAAGGGTTCAAGCGCTTCGTCGTCCTTGGCACATATCATTCAAATTTTATACCCCAACAGTTCATTTCAAATTATGTGTTACATTTTCACATTATTATTCGACAACATCCATACCACGTTGAAAGCACCCGTTCTCGTCCTAGGAATTTCGATTGTCATCACTTTATAAACATTCATTAATTGTAATTCCATTTATGTTATAATTGAAAAATGTATTGTTTACAAATTTTGTAATAAGATTAAGTTGAGTTTAGTTGGTTCTCGCCCGATCATCGAAGTTAAGCAATGTCGCGCACGGCCAGTGGTGGATGGGTGACCGCTTCGATCATATTTACACAAAACAGTGAATTTCTTTATATTATTAACTAGTACTCAATAACGAAATGTTTATTTACTATAATTCCAACAATTATGTTTCATGGGTACTAAATTTTTATAGGTATTTCATATTTGAGAATAAACAATACATTTCGTATTTAATTTTCTTTAATATTTTTGTGTAAGATTATATGATTTTATGTTGGTAGTAAAAGAAATAGTATATACATTCAGCTTTGGAACTAATGTATACACTACTCAGTCGAGAAAAATTCTTCTCTACCTAACAAAGTTTCTATCAAACAACTTGAAGAAAGTTTCGGATAATTTGAAAGTTTTACTCATTACGATAGGTTAATACGACTGTGTAAAAAATAATCATTGTTATTAACCATACAGATTTATTTATACTGATCGTTTGGGACACAACTTATTACATTTACAATAATTGAAATTTGAAAAGTAACAGTACCAATAAATAAACGTCAAGTAGTTAATATTATTGACACTCCGTGTTTCACTCCTATTAGCCAATAACAAAACTTCATTTGCTTACCGACGTGATTTTAATAAGTAAAAAACCAAACTTAGCAATTGTTTGACAATTTTCAAAAATTTATTTGTCGGAGTCTATTTAACCGATTGACCTCAACTTGGACTCATTTGATTTGTTGAAGCCACTATTTTCGAAAAGAAGTTATACCGAATTACGATCAAACGCACCCTTTACTAGAAGAATGTAACTAGACCGTTAATTTTATAAAATTTAATATATTTTTAATGTACTGTAAGTTTAACAAATAATGAGATTAATTTTTTTAAAGGTTTATTTGTTTGTTTTGATTCAAAATTTTAAGATTAACATACAATTTTATTACTTTAAAATTACACTTCGAGATATAGGTAATCTCTCAAAATTAATTAAAAAGAAATAGTTACATATTTTCAAATATACTGACTTCCAGAAAAATTGCAACACCTAGAAGTTGTCGAACGATTTTAATTAAATTTTCAGGAAACGTCTATTTTCATTAAACAAAGTGCTGATTAAAATTTGAATAAAATCTAGCCAGTAGTTTTGTTTTTTTGCCTGTTGTTTCCATAGCACATAGTAAAAATATATAAATTTGAAGTATTAGACCATTTAGTAACTGTCAAGTTAGCACAAATTGTTGTTGTTTCTTCACAATTTCATTCTGAACTTGAAAACAATGCCGAGAATACGTCAACATCAACATTTTGTCCAATTAAGTGATTTTGAACGTGGCCGTATTATCGGTATGAGAGAGGCCGGACTTTCGCTAAGAGAAATTGCTCGTCGTGTAAACCGAATGTTTCATCGGTATTGAAATGTTGGTCCAAATGGTCCGAGGAAGAGGTTCAACATCGTCGCCGTGGATCTGGACGTCCTCGAAGGACTACAGATCGCGAAGAACGTCGCTTAAGAGTTTTGGCCACAAAGAGATAGATTTTCAAGAACTCGATCAATTGCAAATGATTGGATGAAAGTACAGGACTTAGGATGTCAATGTCATCTGTTTATCGCCGGATAAGATCTTATGGGTTGCGTTCATATCGTCCATTTTTATGTCTTCCTCTTACACCACTTCACCGTCTACGCAGACTAGAATGGAGCAACGAAAGGGTTAATTGGGCAATGGAAACTTGTTGAAATAAGTAACTCTTTGCTTGAGGTTCCCCAGTGGCACTGATAAGTCTTTGTCCTAGCTCATCTAAAATATTCAAAGTAACTTTGCAAATCGAACCACGAGATTTCAGTGAAATTGGAATAAATATGTCATCTATCGAAATTTCACAATACGTATTGACCTTCGTGAGGGCTGCATTTTCGCTAACTTCTAGCTACTTATTTGGTGAATTTAAATATGATTTTGTAGTCGTGTCACTAACAGTCACATCCCAAACAACGTTCTTTCCTGCGACTAAGGGACTAATGTCATACCGTCTGGGCGCTTTCCATCATCTCTAAACAATCCCGTTGGTTCAAGGACTGACAGGATCCGCACAGTGTCAGAGCATTCTTCACTAATTTATTAATAACACCGTGTCGTGACCATCGCTCAACACCCTTTGAACATTCGAGCATGATAAACCATGTAAGCCCCTCTCGTCAACTTTGTTTCCAAATGATATTGAAAGATTTAAAAATAGTAAAACCAATCCTTAGCGCCACTGCGGTCTAGAAAGTATTGTCGTCTAGGTGTGACCCGATCGTCTTAGATGGTGGCACATATAACCATCCATCAGCTTCTTTAGTGCAAGTAGCGAGATAACCGGCTTGATCCACTTTTGATAAAAATGATAAAAAAAGTTTGTTAAGTCTGGATTATGATCGCGTCCTAATTCCTTTTGAAAGATGGCTAGACAGGGATTTGAAAATGTTTCGTTTCAAAAATTCAAAGCTTTTTATAAAAGTTATCTGAGACTTGTCTCTAATTTCAGGGTAGGTAAGATTGACAAGTTGGTAGACACTATTCACGGAAGACAGAAAGGCTGGGAGACCACGTCGATTCAACAGGCTCTCTTCAAAACTACAATTAGTAATCTTCTCCAATGTTATCTTTATATAGTTGTCCAGGCTCCTTATCACATCCATAAATAACCAGCAATGCATGGTCCGGCAAATATGTAAACTTCGAAACTGCCAGACAGTGCTTCAGAAGGTACTAAGCAGTGTGTATTAGAAGCTAACAGTGAAGTAAAAAGTTCAATAAATTTTGCGACACCCTTTGTCGACGCGTGTTAACAATCACGTACGGTAAATGCATACGCATTAAGCAACTATGTCGACAGATAATCGTTAACACGAGTTGACACTAAGTGTCGCAAAACTTATTGCCCGAATATGATGTGCTCTCCAGTAGAGAATATAGTTGACAGCACGCATTTGTACATTAGTGAACTTACACTCGAGTTCTCTCACTTCTGAAGAGTCCCAAAAAGACGAAACAGCTGTCGAGTGATTCTCGGTGTTTTGTTGCTATTGTACAACTCTTGCGAACTTACAGCAGGCGATTTGTGATTTTATTTTGCTAACAGTTGGCTATAATTATCAAGTATCAACTTATGTAAACAGTTCAAATCAGCAATTGTAAATTTTAAGAGTCTTACCTTGGAATATTTATGATAAAACCTGCAAGAATAAGTAATGTGTAATCAAGCATTGTCTTTAACTGTAACTGTTAAGATGGTTGCAACCCACAACTGATCGTTTTCATAGACCCCAACTGTACATACTCATCCGAACACAAATCCTGATTAAGAGCACACCGGAGGTAGTGATTTGGAAATTACTAATAACTTTCCTAGTATTTTGCAGAAATAAAAAAAAATATTGTACCGTGTTATTGTTTGGCAACATGACATTGGTGAATTCAGTAGAATAAGGAAGGAACGAGAAAGAGAGAGTGTAATTCTGCCACCGTCCGGTTTGCTCTTAAATTTTTCGTCTGGAAAAAATTAGATTGATTTATTAAAATACATTATAAATCTTATCATCTGCATCTGAAATAATTATGAATAGCTATAGGTATTTGTAGTGTCCAAAAGCTTCACGTAAAATTCATTACTGTGAAACAGAATGATAGAATATTATAAATATATGTTTATAAAACTGTTCATTATTTCTGTTTAAAACATATAGTTTTGAATAACAATAAAATACGTCAAAAATTTTTTACAAAGCGACCCCAAATAACAGTCTCCCAAAAACGTATCATATTTCAAAAATAAAGATACAATTCATTAAATTATTATAAAAAATGTAAATTCTTATTGTATTTCTTGAATCAAAAACTATCCTATAAATATTTAAACATTATTTATAAATTTTCTAAAATATTTGATTTTGTAGGCGGTCGTCCAACCACAAATCAAGCATGAATTGGATTCTGTCATTTTGTGCCACTAATCACAAGAAACCATTTTCTTAAAAAAACATCGGTTTTGTGTTTATGAGATTAATTCAGGTTCTTAATGAAGTACTACAGAAATTGGGATCCAACTTATGTTAATGGACTTGAAAGTTACACGTGTTAAGATGGTGCGCAGTGTTGTCACTGTCACTTAACATGGTTGACATCAATAATTATCCAATTTGTGGTGTTTTAATCAACCGTTGTTAAGGTTTTTATCTTGTAACTGATTTGTTCGATCTTTTAGATCGGAATAAAAATGAACATGTCAGATGATGATAAAAGAATGCAGTTAGACGCAGGAGTGTCGCGTGCTGAAGAAAGATATGAATCAGGGTAACGTGCATAACTCCAAAGAATTTTAGAATGGAATTTTTGAATTCGGACGACTCTGAAATAAGATTTATTACATTTACATGGGAAATCAGTTATTTATATGATTTTAATTTTATTGTATGAAATTGGCGTTTAATTTAAGTCTTAGAAGAAATAGTAACAGAGTACAAAGAAGACACGAAGCAGCAACATTCTTGAGATTTTTATAACCAGCTTGATCGGTAGATGCGATATAAGTTGTATTAATTTAATTTCATTTTATTGTGACGTTACTCGATAAATTTTAAAGTGGTTCCTTAAAAAATAGAAGCTTTTAGAGACGGCGCCAGTTCATCGGCGCCAATCAGCATACACGATTTGTTTATAGGTTTTTATAATAACCTAACGTTAATACACCAGTTATATCAAATATATGCTTTGTTTCATTTTATCTTGATCATTATTATTAAATTACACTGTAAATGAATATGCAGCATCCCGTCGTACGATATTTCTTAAAATATTCGACACAGAACGTTATTTTGGATAATTCTCCGACAGCAATTTATTACTATATTTTATAATGTTCTCATCGAGAATTTAAAAAATTTTAATTTTTAGGGTGATTAAAATTATAATTTTTGACGGTCGCCTCATTCAACTGCTAATACAAGCTTCTTTTAACGTTTAATATCTTAAACAACCTATTACTTTACATTTAATTGAGGAGATTTAGAAACTAATTAGACGAAATTACATTCTTCAAATCTTTTGATTAAAATATTTGTAATTAACAACGTTATTATTTATATAATAATGATGAACAATATTGCACAATTTTAAATATTATTTATAAGAAAGATTAGATGCTGACGTGCAGTGCAGTGCAGAAAGAAAATTGATTAAAGCATACTGAAATATATAAACAGGTTATGTTTATTTGATTTCAGTTACAAAACTTAAAGATATTTTATTATTTTTTTTTGTAATGACTGTTTTTTCATGTGTTCAAGTTCACTGATATTGAAGTTTCAATCGTTTATTAGCAAGAAAAGAAGTTTTGTTCACTTGCTTCTTTTTAAAAGTGATCACCATTCACATTCAATTCACCACCGAACCTATATTGACATTAACGTAGGTATACAATTCCTAAACCAACATATGTTTTCAAGTTTGTGTAGAATAATTTCAATTGTTCTGCAGTTTTAAATATTCATCCCTTTTTTGTAACATCTAATAACTATTTTTTTAAATTTTTAAACTTAAAATTTCTTTATCATCCTCAAAATACAGAATATGACGCGCATTATCTATTGTTAAAACTATACTGGGATGCATTGAGCACGTTAAATTACGTTTGTCTTAATTAATGCATATAGATTCTTTGTTATTTCTGGAGAAGCAGATCTTTCTATCTAGTTTTTGCAAAATACTTCTTCCAACCTTTCGTCTGTGTACAATGTACTCTACTAAACTAGAAATGCCACACTATAGTTTATGAAAATATTTAGTGTATTTATAATATTCTAATAAAAAGTCCTTCTTCACAAAAAAGCTAGTTCAAGAAAAAGTGAAAATCAAGGTTACATAGAGTTTTGAAGAACCTACTGTACTTAAGGTCGAATCTTTAGCAATATAAAAATTCTGGGTTTCTATTAATATCTCAATGTGAAGTCCTTATAAAGAAAAAACATATGATGTTGGATAATCTACAGCAAGAAAATAAGTATCAACCACTTGTTTCGGTACCTGTATTACAAAGCTTGAGTTTTATTATTTCCAGGTTCCTTGCGTGAATTTCTTCTTGAAATGTCTTCATAACATCAAGGTTGGCCTTCCGAATGTCAGTTGGTAAAACTGTTCAAAACGTAAGAGTGGAGTATCTTGAGTGAAAATCATTGATCTCATATAATCTTGATAGAAAATCGGCAATATGTCTAATATGATGTTCTAATGAAACCTCTGATGGTCTATTTTGAAGTCGGATGTTGCGTAACTAACGAACTGAGTTTCTAAGTCAAATTTTCAAATTGTTCTTTGTCTTGCTCAATACTTTGTTGTTTTGCGAAAATTTACATTTTGCTGTGTTCTAAGGTATACCTTGCGTAAGTCCTCATAAATAATGGCAACTCTTTGAAGGTCTTTCAGTACACCTTTCGATATACCTCTGCCACTCAGCCACACTAAGGTGTAACCAAACAATGAACTGTTGACATTACAAATCTTTAGATACGTAAATATTTTTTTATTTATTTATTTGTATGTATGTATTTTTATTTTGTTTAATTCTATAAAAATTTACAAAAGTAATTCGGTTTCAATTCCATAAATATAAAACAATATAAAACCCTAACCCTCTCCTTCCCCTACCCTATCTAGTCCTATTACTATTTCCCTCCTTATCACCTTCTCCATCCATCGCAACCCCTCTCCCCCTTCTCTTAATAACTCTTCCTTTTGTTTTCCTCTTCCCTTAGTTCCTCACATTTTCTACTCAAGTGTTCCAAATTCTCCCACCCTTTTCCACACATTGTACACTTCCTCTTCTCGTTGTCCAACCAGTATCGATTTTCCCTCTCCTCATTGCCACATCTAAACCTAGCCACAATTTTTTTAAATTCATGTTTCCTTTCAACTATTTAGGTAATCCCTCCCTCACCAGTCCATCATACTTCTCATTATATTTACCCGTCCTGATCCTTTCCCTCCTTTCTTGTTTTGCGTATCTCTATCTCTTTGCCTAATCTCTTCCCTTATTTTTACTCCTCTCCTTTTCTTCTTCTCCTTTCTACTTCCTCTGTCGCATAACCCTCTTTTCATAGTATAGCCTCCTTGCTTCTTGTCCATATTTAATCCTTTCATCTTTTATCTCTTCCACACCTTTTTACTATCTCCCCATCTCTTCTTCTCTCCATACCTTCTTCATACTTCATAACTATCATCCTCGCGTGTATCCTTATTTTCTCCATTTCCACTTCTTCTTCCACTATATACCCCGGTGTCTCCTATCCAACCCTAATACCCCTTTCCAATACCTATCTTGCACTTTCTCAAGTCTTTCCCATTCATTAATTAATTTCTTAAATAAGCACCCCCTTCTCACAACATCCTTTCCAAATGTCCTCTCTCTAAACCCCACACCTGCCCTGTTATTCTCTTTCCTTTCCTTTCTAAGTCCTTTATGTGTGCCTCGTCCTTATTGTCATATCTCATCCTAAACCCTAAATATACTACTTCATCTACTTCTTCCATCATCTAATCCCCCCCACTTCCATTCCTCTTTTTTCTTCTTTCCCTTCCTTTTTGTAAGATAACAATTTTTGTTTTTCTACATTTGCTTTCATTGTTTTCTTTCAATGAACTTCTTCACTGTCTCTCATTCCAATCATTTCTTCCCTAGTTTTTGCCACCACCACCACATCATCCGCGTACGCCAAGACAAACACTTTCACCTTCTCTATTACGATTCCTCCTCTTTGATGTCCTTTTAGTGTATCCTCCAACTCACCTATGTACACCAAAAATAAACTCGTGGTAAGCGGACACCCTTGCCTCAATCCTCTACTTGTCCAAAATCCCTCACTTAATTTCCTCTCTAACCTTACCCTGCACTTTGTTTCCTATAAATGTCCTCCATACCCTTCACTATATCCTCCTGTATGTTCTTTTTTTTTAATAGTTCCCACAATTTATCTCTGTCCACATTGTCAAACGCGGTTTTAATGTCCACGAACAACGCATACACTTTCTCACTTCGCCTTTTAAATTCTTTATTAATTAATTGTTTTAGTACGTACACATTGTCTATTGCCCTCCTCCCCTTTGAAAACCAATATGCCACTCCCTATTACTCCTTTTCCTCCAGCTCTTTATTCAGCCTTTCCTGCAATATTGATGCATACACCTTATAACCAGCGTTAGTTACACTAACTCCCTATAATTCCTTACATCTTTCTTTCCCTCTCTTATGTATTGGGCATATTATTGCCTCCCTCCAATCAATAGGAAATTCTTTCCCCATCCCTATCCTATTCATTATTCTTAGCATGTTCTTTCTTGCTTTCTCCCCGTGTACTTCCACTGTTCCCCTTGTATTCTATCGGTCCCAACTGTTTTTGCTTTTTGATCTTTTGTATGACTATTTCCAATTTTCCTCCGTTATTTTCATCTCCTTCTTTTCCCTCCACTTCTTTTTTTCCATATTTTTGTGCTCTCCTCTACATCCCTTAATACCCCTTTACAAGGATCCTCCATTTTCATTTCTATTCCTTCCCTCTTCCTACTTTCGTCCTCCTTTTTTTATTTAAGAACCTCCATACTTCTCCTTCATTTTTAAACTTTTATCCTCTTCTCTAGCGTTTTTATACTCCTTATTTCTGTCCTTACAACTCTTTCTATACCGCCCTCTGCACTCTTCTACCTCTTTTATATCAATTACTCCCCCTCTTCCATTTTCTTATTGCCCTTCTTACCTCCCTTTTGCTTCCGTGCATTTTCTATTCCACCACCTCCTTTCTCCTCTACCTGACGTCTGTCTTTTACAATACTTCCTTTTTCTACCGTTTTTTCCATCTTTCCCTCATCTCTCTTAACCCCTCCTCTACTTCTTCCTCTACCTATTTTTCTTTCTCCAACCGTTTTCTGTAATTTATTATGCTGCTTTCTGTCCAAATTTTTTTCAATCCATTCTTTTCTTACTTTTACTTTTTTCTTCTCCCTTTGCTTTTAATGTTAACTCTAGTGGTAGGTGATCGGACTCCTCCTCGTCCCCCACACTTTTCTACTTCCTCCACACCTCCTCATTCACCAGCACATAATCTATAGTCAATTCACCCCTACCTTCTATGTATGTATATTCTCCTCTACCTCCTTGTTCCATATCTCCATTCATGATTATCCACCCTCTTTTCTCGCACATTTCTAGTAATTTTCTGCCCTGTCCATTTATTTTCTTATCCATTGATGTCCTATTCTTTATTTTTCCATTTATCATCATTCCTCCTTCCTCCACTATTCTGGCATTAAAATCTCCTATTATTATTCCTATTATTTTTTCCTTCCTTTCGTTCGCTAATTGCATGCTCTATGCTTTCCTTAGTTCTTTTCATTTCCTTCAGTAGACTGTTAATATTTCATGTTTCTCTCCTTTTCAGTTTTACATATGATTTCATTATACCTTCTTCTTGTTTCTCCTCCATTTTTCTGTGTCCATCCATTGCTTTCTAATTCCCACAATTATTCCTCCTTTTACCCTACCTCTTCTCTCCTTTCTTGTCGCAAACTGTGATGTCCATGTAAACTCTTCTGGCAGCTTTACCTCCCATTCATTCCAATCTTTTTCTTCTATCCATGTTTCCACTAACCCCACCACTTTAAAATCCCTTATATAATTCTAAACATCGTTACTTTAACTATAATATTGTTTGTTGTATACTGGGTTATTCACGGTATACGACACGGAATATACAGCCTAAACTATTCAATAAAATTGGAAAAATATATTTGGGATGGATAGAAACCTATCGGAGGAATATTTTAAAATTATTTTCGAAATATACAGGTGTCCCAAAATACACAGCACGTATCAAAGTTGTGTTTATTCTTACAGAATGTCCTGTATATTATTACATTTTCAGTTTCTACGAGCAAAATAAGAAAGGATTTTATAGAAGTTTACCTTACTTAAACCTAAAGGTTTTGAAATATTTTGAATTTTATGAAAAAGTCGTTACAATTTTGCCGATTCATATCTTAGCAACTATTCTCTTTCTAAATGAATTCACATTGAAGTCTATCAATTGATGTGATTTTATGTAGAACTTGTGAAAAATCCATTATCATATACATGATGTGTACAAAATAAGATGAAATAATAACATGTTTTGAACTGCAATAACTTGCTTAATTTAATTTTATATCAACAACAAATGTAAAATGTAATTACCTATCCAACAATACTATAGTGTTCTATAGCTAAATGTTCAGGTTGCCATGAAAAATGAAAGTTTTCATAATGAAGACTGATTTATAACAATTTTAATATTTATCAAGTAAGCTATACAACTTTGACAGGTGAATAGTATGTATTTGTAAGAAGCCCGTTGATTGACGGGCAAATTTTATGCATGAATTTAATAATGCTAGACTCGGCGTGCATGTAGGTTAATCCCATTATTCTTTGAATAATGTTAAACCTATAGCGGACGAAGACCCCTTGGTCCTGCCCTGTATGAAAATTTCCGGTTTTTGGATTTTTTCCGTTTTGTGTAGAATTATAAAAAGTAATGGTCCTAATATGGACCCCTGCGGCACTCCTCTGTCAAGTAATAAATAGTCAGACAGTTCTCCGAATAACCTAACAGCCTAAAATCTGTTAATGCTTAATTGCTGACAACATATTATGATCTATTGTATCAAATGCTTTTAAGAAATCTAACAACGCCAAAATAGTTAACAAGTCTGTGTCCAGATCTAAAGTCGGATTGTAAATCAGGTAAAATTTGGTTTAAGGTAAGTGACGCCGAAGTTGGGAATCTATTACTTTTCCTAAAACTTTAGATAGTACTGGCAATACACTAATTGGACGTACATTTTTGTATGCTTGTAGTGTCGCAATTTTGGTAAAGGTGTAACTGAAGCCTTTTCAGTTAGCTAGAAAAACGAAATTAATAAGACAAAAATTTATTAAATGTGTAATTGTAAAGTAAAAGATACGGTAGACAATATTTAATTATAACTATATTTGGGTTATATACACCTACAGCTTTAGTTTTTATGCAATTAATAATTTTGACAATCTCAGCATCAGTTACAGATTCAAAACTTAGTTAACTTATAACAGTGTTAGCTTTGTTGTTATTATAATAAAATAGTAACTCTTAATTTCAATTAACATCCCTGACAGTCATAAAATCCCTCAAATCACTTGTTAACCATGGTGCCAACGGCTTTGTGATCCTCGACGTCGTTAGCGGAGCATGAATATCTAAAAGTGTCATTATATTTACTTAAAAAAATTCATTTGTTATCAATGTTGTCCAGATCATATACAGGGTGTTTCTAAATTCATGCGACAAAACTTAGAGGTGATTGCTCGTATGAAATTAAGATGGGTCTTTCCTATAACAAAATTTCCTCAGCTAACCCTTTTCTGAGATATTACCCTTAAAAGGAGGTGACTAAAATTGAGTTTTATATTTTTTTATAAAATTTCCGTGAAAACTAGAAATTTGAAATTCTGTAGTATATTGCACTCGCAAAGGACTAACGGCAGCTATCTTTCAATATTCCTGTTATATTATACGCGGGTGAAATTAACTAACCTTACTTTATTTCATATCAAAACTTTTTTGAGATTAAGTATTATGAAATAAAATTATAACAAATTCCTTGTTCTATTTAAAATTTTTTTATTTTTATATTTTTAACAAACCAATAGCTGCAGAGGAAAAAATAAACCTCATAATTTTAAATTTTCCTTGTTTCTTATACCTTGTTATTTATTACAAAGTTTTGGAAAAGTAGACTGCTGTCACTTCGACAATTCATTTACTGTCTTTATTCAAATTGTAGTAGGCTGATGTCAAACACTGTTGTGATATCTTGGAAAGGGGTGGGCTGAGGAAATTTTGTTATAGGAAAGACATATTTTAATTTCTGACAATCACCTCTGAATTTGTCATGAATTTATAAACACCTGTATATTTCATAAAGGTAACGATGCAAATGTTCATAGAACTGTGTATAAGTAGTTAAAATGCTTAAAATTTCTATAAGCTATGAATTTGTGACTGGATTTTACACTGCCTAATTTTAAATGACATAAATTAAACCGTGATCAATTGTATGCAAATTAATAACACCACTGTTAGCAACCATTTCCTTTGTATGAACTAGTATCAAATCTAACAAAGTTGCACTATGTTCGGTGTTGCAGTTGGTTCACAAGTAATCTGTTTAAGTCCAAAGCCAGTAATTAATCTTAAAAAACCATATGTAATCTTACTATCAACATTAATTAAATTAATATTAAAATCTCTAAGCACACAATTTGATCACCTATTGAACTATACTAGATAAAATATTTTAAAATCATTAAGAAATTGTATAATATTTTTGAGCTTGAAGGATGTAAATAACTCCAAAAAACATATTTTATCTTACCAATTGTATGATAAATCCATAAATATTCTATTGACTTATTTTGATGATTTTATTGTAAATTACTTTAATGTAAAGGCCACTCCACCACCTCCTCGTCAGACGATCACGCCTCAACAGAATATAGTTTGTATATTAACTACGTCACTATGTATTTTGTTAGACAACCATGTTTCAGTTATACCCACTCATTATAGTCACCCTTAATGATGCATTCTTTGATATCTGCAAAATTTGCTACTAAAGACCTTGCATTAACATGCACATTTGAATAAATTTATGTTAACAGATGTAATAAATTAGTCATAACAACAGTTATACAATATTTATTTTAGAAAATAATTAAACAATTAAAAAAAAGAAAAGAAAACTAATCTAGTAAACTCTTTCGGCAAGCGATATACATTACATAAAATCAAAATTAAAAAATCATTTATCAATATTTAAACATTGTTGATTATTATTCAGAGTTCTGAAATAAATACTTTTACCATTTGACGAGAAACATTTTTCCATCAGTACTCCATACGTTTTTTGCGCCATGTACAGTAGCTGCATCTTTAAGGTTTTGTAATTATAAACGGTAAGATCGTTCGTAATAATACCAGTACCTTGTAACGGTTGTGGCTCTAGAGGAACAACCTAAAAAAACAACAAGAAATTCGGCTCGATGTAGCGCACTAAGTTCGTCGAAGATAAAGTATTTATAATAGTTAGAGCAGAAGCGTCCGGCTTCGTCGGAGAGTCGCGTAGGTCCCTGAAGAACTATAAGAAATTAGACTGCTGTCTAACAAAACGCCATCTGCTGGGTAAAAGAAAGAAATAAAACCGACCAACAGGAAATCAACAGGTTTTACTTGAAGCCTAATACTCTAAATCGAAACAAATGAAAAGACAGACAATTCAATACAACAACAAACAAATCTTAAAGTACTAAGGGAATGTAAAAAAAAATAGAGAGACTGTCGCATATAGTTCCGTGCGTTAGCAGCAGCCTCGTTTAACAATAAATAAAGCTCTCAATTAATGTGCCGGATTTCAGGTAAGCTTTAGTTTCACTCAAATTAAAGTTAACGTTCAATTGAGTTGGCTACTAAGAAGGCTCTGTGTACACAATATTAAACCCTAGCAGATTAGAAAGAGGTAAGTACCTCCCACTAAACCCAAGGCATTTTGTTTCGCGTCGTTTGAGCTGCTTAAAAACGTTTGGTTGTGGAGTGTACACCGAATAAAATTTACTTAAATACTAGAATCAAGCTGTTCTATGTGATATGTACTTCAGCTTCATACGCATTATCACTAAATAAGTTACTTAAATAATAAAACTTAGCTGTAATCACCAGCAGGATGCAGTTCGAGAATGAAAGTTTCCTGCTCGCGACGATATCGACAGTTTGGAAAGTTAGGTAACCCCAGGATTCCTCTTAGGGGAGGTGTGCGAAGAAGAACGGAAGGCGATAGGCTCCCTGGATGAAGTTATGAAGCATAACCAACCCTTGTAGACGTAGTATCTAATGGTTGTCTGCAGCTTAACTAATGCAGAAACAGTGATGTAGTTTTTAATTTATAGGAAAGGTTCTTAATCCGCCACTCCAGCATCTTCAAAAGTTATTCAGCTATAACACACCACGAAGAACATAGGTCACGCAACGTGGGTGAATTTAACCGGATTTAAACTTAACCACCAATTTGAATTGGAAATCTTGAATCACATCAATAATTTTTGTGGAAATTTCAAGATGTAGGTCGTAACATATTACTTGCGACACACGTTTTAAAGGCGGCTCTCGACACACGTCCTACATTCCGAAAATAAAACCGTAACAACCTTTTAGTCTACGCTTGTTTACAAATATAAACTTACGCGTTTTATATGATAGGAATTTTACTATTGCTGCACATTTGTTATTTTAGATATTACCACGATGACATCGGTCAATTTCAGTATCTGTTACTGTCTAAGCCCATTTTGTTTCGTTAAATACCTTTAACACTTTATCTTCTATTGCTTTGTTGTCCGCTTCAATGTTAACTATACGAATAGAATTTCGCCAGAATACTGTTCTAATTTACTTAATATCACCTGAAGGTTCTTATTTTCTTTTTCTAACTTCACTTTTAAACCAGTTTAATTTGCGTGTCAAATTTTTCCAACCGTTCTTCAAGCCTAGTCATTACTTTATCTATTAAATCTTCACTTAACTTTTCAACAAAACTTCGCTTCTGTACAGGAACTTGTACAGTATTAGTAACTGATTTGTTGGTAATCTTGTTTCTGCGCTTGGGTTAATACCATTTTGGATTTATTTTTCGATTTACGTACGACGCTATAAACTTATTAAAATATAATTATCGTAAAGCCGAATGAGCACGTCTACTCGATACCACAGTACATTCGGAAAAATCACCATTCGTGCGTAATGTGTTACATACAGCTCTTGTTATGTGATATACTATGCAATCCCCAAAAATAGTAGCAACGGTTAAACATACAACCTACTGTGATGATGGACACATTTAGTGAGAGCAGAAGGAGGAACTAATAAAAACAATTCGCAAAACAGGACCAGAAAAATATAAGAAGAGAGATCCAAAGTAATAAACAATAGTTGTTATTTACTTAATTAATCTATGTATAAATTACTTTAAACTTTATTGTTCTGAAATTTGGGTTCAAATAGCGAGAACACAATGATAGTCAAATAACGGCAAATTCTGCGACGTCATCACTCGGTTTTTGTTGGTTTTAACTTCTAGAAGAAAAAAAGAACCAAAAAATAATACTAAAAATCTCTGGTGCACACATTATTGACTTTAATTATGCTTTACATCTTCTACGTGTACATTCTTTTTCGCATGACTTTGCTTGGGCTTCCGTTAAGATTTTTAGTGCGACCGTGGGAGTGAGAAGTCTTAAAAATTAGCTCGATGTTCTACAATATTGGTTCTGAAAGTCTGGTTTTTGTCTAGTAGCTTCCTCCTTTCAGACGTATTATATCTACACTAAACCAATTTGTTTCTTGTAGAGATGTGGATTTTTGTACGATGAAAAGCGATGAAAATAAATAATCAAACGGATCCTTGCATCGCGTAAATTTCCTCTGTATTGAATCTAATGGTATTCCAATAGTACGATTCTTAACCTTGTAAGCGAGTGTTCCATTTTTATGGTTCAGCTTTTTCTCTTGCTACTTTTACAAAGTACCATTCATAGTGCGACTTAAATTAAAGTTACTGTTTGAATACCTCTATTCTTCTTCAAAGTATAATGACAATCAAAACCTTAGACTCAGATTGTTTTCACAAACTGAATCGCCATTGCCAACACAAATTCTAAATGTAAACACATCAACGTTGTAAATATTTGACAGTTTAAGTCAGCCATAAGGCAACGTTATTTGTTAGACAAACACATCCAAATTTTTGTTAATTTTGCAATATGCCACCCATTTCCTTCTCTGAA
This sequence comes from Abscondita cerata, assembly GCA_030710515.1. Classification (NCBI taxonomy): domain Eukaryota; kingdom Metazoa; phylum Arthropoda; class Insecta; order Coleoptera; family Lampyridae; genus Abscondita; species Abscondita cerata. The sequence goes on from JALBCR010000934.1 coordinate 69,764, forward strand.
CACTAACATTTTTACCATATTTTTAAATGGGAACTTTATCAAGTTGCTATTTATTTTTAAGTAGTATTATTGTAAGAACTAAGAAATCGTGATTCTGGATGCTTTAATGTTTTGATTACTTCTCCACCAATAGTATCTGCTGGTAATGAATGTATCTACTATTACTAGATGGAAAACCTATACATAAATCTGTATCAACTTGTACGACTTTTAAATCTATATCCACTAAGACTTTTGTAAGGTAATGTTGTTTTGTTTTTATCACTAGTGCATAACTACTATTATTACAAAAAGTAACATAAAGTCACCATAGTTTTCACGTAGATTTAGAATAAAAAATTAAAAATATATATTTCTATTTAAAATGTGAAAGATAACAAGTGGTCCATGAAAGTGGGACACCCGGTATAATGAAAATATTTTTAATTGTAGCCACTGATTTTGAATAAATCCACTTTTTAAAAACAATATTAAAATTCCGCGTGCTACACGAAGGCTGATGGTTTGTTCAGTTTTTTGTTTATTTCTTTTCTATATTTTCTGTCGTACTTTTGTTTCATACACTGCTTGTTGGCGTATTATTTCCGATTAAATTAAATATCAGTTTATTTTAATTACTTTCATATTAAAAACATTAACAGTCATTTACGACTGTGATTGACTTATTGGTTATATTCCAATATTACAACTAAAAATTAATAAATTTTATCAACACACAATTCATCGATATTTTAAAAATATAAAATGTAAGTTCAATTAGAAAAACCGGCTTACGTTCATACGCTTGATGCTCATACAAGAACAGTAGATTTAACAATTTAAAATTTGGCAAATAAAATGGTATTTCTTATCTAAAGCTGTCACGATTATCAAGATAAACTGCCAAAAAGTGCTTCTGCAGCAGACGAAGTTAAAAAGAAGTGGCTTATTAAATTGTAAGGCTTAAGATCTTTGCAACGATACCAGTTGAAAGATACCACATGGTGCAAATTATCGCAGTATAAAGTAGTAATAAAGTGTATATCTAATTTTAACGTGAATTGCATCAAAGATGAATGAATATAAATGTTATAGTGATTTACAGAGCAGTTGCATAATGGGCTGTACCCTGCAATCGATCAGGTTAATTGGAAACCAAACCACACGAGCCCCCTGTAGAGGTTCCACCCAACTCCTGTGGCTTTAATACCCTTCGTTCCCTACACATACTATACCAGCACGGGCCTATCGTAATTAGCGGAATATGTTAATATTCACATTCCGAGCATATTTTCAGTTTATTGTCTTATTTGTTACCTAAAACCATCCCGTTTTTTTCTTAAACGCCAATGAATCAACAAATAACATAATTAAACCAAAACAGAATTTTATTGTAATTTGTTGAGAACATAATTTTACTTTCAGAAGACACTTTTATTTTTGTTTTGCTCATAAAAGAAATTTAAATGGACTTGTCATAGATTTATGTACAATGCGTTAACTGCATATTAAATATGTATAATTTATTTTAAGAACTTACGAAGATCTGATAAAATTTTGATAAAAAAATTTATTCCAATCGAATTTATCAAATATGTTCTTGGCTATTTTTTAAATAAAATTAATTTCTTTTAGAAACTTACTAATATTTCACCAAGCAATTAAAGTAAATTAAAATAAAGTAATGGTTTCTCTTTAAGCAATGTTGAATTACATCAGTTCACTAATTCACAAATTCCTTAACATATAATTTAATAAGATTTTCTGCTGTATTTACAAAATAGTTTCTAAATATATATACGACATAATTTACATTCCCATCTAAGGTATGTCAAGCTCATCAAAGTTTAATTCTACGACGTATGACACAATAACGAATTTTCATAATTTTGAAAAAAAAGGTTGGTAAATATATTAAATTTGCAATTGTTATGTTGGTTAATTTTGAAGTTGAAGAAATGTGAGTGTTGTTTACTATTGATCTCAATTAAATGATATACCTTACTACCACTATCAATTAAAATGTTCTAAATCAGTTCCATAAATAAATAGGTTTTCAAAAACTTTCATATATTTAACAAATAAATTATTCGAAAGAAATATAGTACATATTTTGATTGTTAATAATTCAAAAATTATTTCGTTTTGTTTAATTTAAGTAAGTACCAAAAGTTTTGAAGCAAGCTATAAATATTTCATTTTAGGGTTAGTGTAGCTATAGCCATATATCATGTATATAATATTATTTATTTTTGGTACCATTGAATCATCCTACACTCTCACCCCTAACGCCCAACGAGAACATATACACAGGGTGTTGCGTCTGGACAATACGCTCTCAACTTATATCAGTTTTTTATCCATTTTGTTGGCAGGCAATAAAGACGAAGGACCTAATTTTCGGGTGAAATATTTGCTATTTATAACAATGTTGTAACCTCCTTTTGGTTATTACTTGAATTAGTGTTAATAAATTACATCGATAACTAAATTAAAATTGTTTATCCTGTAATTCATTTTAGTGAAGCTGCGTTACATTTATAAATAGTGATGTGTAAGTTCTTGTACAATTGTTTGTATGTGAAATAACTTAATAAAATGAGTAAAAAGAAATCGATGGATTTCAGGAACATCTTCTATTTTAATATACAGAATTAACTTCTGCTAAAACATGTAACTTTACTCTCGATCAATTACAAAATTAGGAACAAAGCCAGTCGTAATAAAAGTTCACAAATGACGTGTATGCAATGTGTTCATAATAAAATGAAGAAATTCGATTAAAATTCAGGTGGTGTTTCTCAGACACATCAATTACTATTTTTAACAGCGCAAATGTATAACTGGGATGATCAGATTCAAGTGCTAACACAAGTTTACCTTTTTTAAATGAAACACCCGTATATTTTAACATATTTGGATTTTTGAAAAGTTTTAATTTTTTTCGTGTATAATATTCTACGGTCTAGGACGTTTTGGCGTCGACGTTTTGGCACATAGACGTTTTAGCTACAGGACGTTTTGGCGCGTGATATCTTGGCGCCGACCCATTCATAAAAAAACCAATTTTGTATGTGCTTCTGCACGTGTGTAAAAGCGTGTGTGCGTGCGTGCGTTGTCGTTATGTTGTACCACTTCCTCAAGTTTTGAAGCCAAGATATTCTTCTTCTCCCTAGACCTCGTTTACCACGAATTTTGCCTTGGAGAGTCAGTTGTAATAGTTCGTATCTTTCACTATTTTTCATGATATAGCCTAGCTATTCTAACCTCCTTTTCTTTATAGTTCGCAGGATTTGATCCCGTATAATAGTACTGTGGCCCATTAGCGCAAGGTAGGTAGATATCTCGGAAAATACTGGAGTTAGAAAAAACATATTGCAATGAAAGTTGTGCAAATAAATGAGCTGCACATTTTAGAATTATTTTTATTTATACAGGGTGTTCCATAACAGTGCGACATACAAAGTTTTGTTCTTTTAATAGAACCACCCATTTGTGATTACAAATTTGGATTTCTTGGGGAAATTCTAATGTGATTTTATGCATTATACATAGTGTCTACAAAATGAGGGGTTTCGCATTATTTCACTTTTTCGGAAAAATTGAAAATTCTTGATGAATCTCCCTAACTTCAAGAAGCATGGATAAAGCTCGTATAGTTTAGGGTGAAACGTCGGTCTATTAAAACCAGGGTATATAGACTGTCCACATAGGGATGAACAACATGGGGATCTCGAAACGGTAATAGATACAAATCGCTTAAATTAAAAAAAGTTGCGCAATTTAATGCAAATAATAAACTGTTTTATACCGGCTAAATTCGAATGGTTACAAAATATATCCGGAAAAACCCAATTGGGTGGTTATGGTTTTTCAAATAACAGCTTATACGGTTACAGTTAGACAAATGAAAGTTTTACATTATTAAAGACACTTTTTGAGAACTTTTATAGCAGTGTTGCCAGTTTTTGTTAAGTTCTTACTTTCGAGATAAATTGTTAAACTTTTGATTTTCTTATAAGTGCAATATCAAATATGTAATTTTTGAAATCGTCATAAAATTCCTTTTCAGCCATGTATAACATTTGGTATTTCTCTCAAAAACTCCAAAAGTTATCGCCATTAAGACATTTTTGAGTAGTAGGCCATGATTTTGACTTATAGTAACGGCAGACAATAAATAAACAAATGCTATAGAAACGTCAAAAATATTTTAACGTTGTAAATGTTTAAGTTTGTTTAAAGTGTGTATAATTATGGCTCAAAATTCCTTTCCAATGAAGAAAAATTTGATATGTTGTCGTGTTAAATATTATGTCACAAAAATTGTGTAGACGCTGAAGTATGTATCTAAACCAATTCCCAGAAAGGAAGCAACCCGGTAAATCCATATTTAGAAAGCTCGTGTCTAATTTGAAGGATTATGGTTTGTTTAAGCAACCTGGAAATACTCGCCAAAAGAAGCCCACAGAAGATGTCTAATATGCTGTTTTCCAATCAGCTTAGTAAACCCAGAAACATCATGTAGGCAGATTGAAATAAATACTGGTGTTAGCTAAGTCAACGGCCCATCGTGTTTTAACAAAGAACAATTTTCGTCCGTCTAAATATAAAAGTTTGTCATGGTCTTGTACAAGGTGACAAAAGTTAGACGTAGGACATTTTGCGAGTGGTATACGAGAAAATGTGAGGAACAAATAAATTTCCCATCTAAAATAATTTGGACGGATGAAAGCATGGTGATCAACAATGGAATTTTAACCGACACAATTCTCATTATTGGTCACAAAAGAACCCACGATTAAAAAATTTTAAGACACCAATTAATATGGGGTGTGGAATATTTGGAAATAGAATTTTCGGACCAGTTTTCTATCACAACTCTCTCACTTCAGACCGGTATATCAACATACTGCAGCATAATTTTGGAAATGAATTCGATAATTTACCATTGCTGGAAATTCGTGACTGTTGGTTTCAGCAAGATGGAGCTCGGCACATAATGCGAAGATCGTGAAAGATTATCTTACTGGACAGTTCCCAGGAAGATGCATTGGGACTCAAAATGACATTTGTGGCCAGCTCGGTCTCGGGATATAACTCCATTGGATTTTTTCTCTGGGGTTACATAAAAACAATGTGTACACTCAAAGTTTTGAAAATGAAGAACAATTACAAATATGTGTGAGAGAGGCATTCAACACGATTACCCCCAGAAATGTTAAACAGAGCTTTAGATGCAACGGTCAAACGAGCATATTTATGCTTGGAAAATAATGGTGATTTATTTAAACATTTGTTATAATTTATTAGTTATAATATTAATTACAATATTTTTGACGTTTCTATAGCATTTGTTTATTTATTGTCTGCCGTTACTATAAGTCAAAATCATAGCCTACTTATCAAAAATGTCTTAATGGCGATAACTCATAGAGTTTCTGAAAATACCAAATGTTATAAATGGCAAAAAGGGAATTTATGACGATTCAAAATGTACATATTTGATATTGCACTCATAAGAAAATCAAAAGTTTAACAATTTATCTCAAAAGTAAGGACATAACAAAAAACTGGCAACACTGCTAAGAAGTTCTCAAAAAGTGTCTTAATAATGTAAAACTTTTATTTGTCTAACTGTAACCGTATAAGCGTTATTTGCAAAAAACCATAACCACCCAATTCGGTTTTTTCCGGATATCTTCGTAACCATTTGGAATTTACCCAGTACAAAAACAGTTTATTAATTTGCTTTAAATTGTGCAACTTTTTTCTTATTTAAGCGATTTTGTATCTATTACCGTTTCCGAGATCCCCATGCTGTTCATTCTTATGTGGGACAGCTTGTATATACACTTTATTTATTTCCTAAAGTAAAAACAATATAGAAAAAAAATAAATATAATATTGTGGTTTGAATTTCATTATTCCGCCCCAAAGAATTGTTACGATGATATTCAACTGTAACTAGAAAATTAAAATATATTGTGTTAAAAATAAGCCTCTTTCATTTAGTAAATACCTAAGAAGGCTGCATGCAGGCAAGGAGGTTAGCAAGTGGGGCTCCAAAGGCTCTTCAGTGGGCCAGGAGACCCTTAAGCTTGATATAACAACTTTGAGTTGGCGGTGGCAGGGCTCTATCAAGGCCCAGCTTTCTACCAAGCTGGCAGTAGCTTAAAAATGCAAATATAAACCAAACTGTAGCAAGGAGCATTTTACACTTTCGCGTGCTTGTCCCATATACAAGCAAGAAATGGCCATTTAGGAGATAAAAGCTTGGATAACTTATTGTACCTAAAACCAAGAAGAAAGTTGTTTAGTCATCCGTCTCCAAATGTATCATATGCCAAAGCAACGGCTACACCAGTGAAAGTGAATACACAATCTTTGTTGAAAGATTTGATCCCATATTGGTAGAAACACTAAAATCGTGTTTGTTGTAAAGAAACCCGTTAAGTACGTCAGTCCATAAGCACAATTGTCACTGACACAGACACTTGCGTTTTGATACAGAAGTGGAAGAAGACAGCTCCTCGGTTACTAAAACTGGTGGTGAAAAACAAAAGGAGAGTTCTCTATCTCCCAGTATTACCTCAATTGATGATGAGGTAACACAAAAGATAAATCTAAACAACTGAGATAAAAGCTAAAATTATAATACTTATCTGTGATATATTTATTTATTTATTCGTGTTGTATTAGTTATTTACATAGTTATTTATTTATTTAATTAACATCAAAATGTTTTGCATATCACACATCTACAAAAAAAATCGCGATTTTTAATAAAATACTACAATGGAATTGTAGAGGGTGTGTTCATAAATACTGTTATATAAAAATGTTGTTGCAAAAATCAACCAATGTGTCTATGCCTACAGGAAACGGACAACCATACTCTCTCAGAAGTATGCTGTAGTTAGGAGAGATGAGTGAAGTTAACAAAGGGGGTTAGCGGAGGAGTTGCTATCCTCTTAAGGAATGGCGTTAGATTTCGTAAGATAGCTTGATAGTGCACTCAAGTGGTCGCTGTTGAAGTCATCCTACCGATTGAGTGATGATATGTAATACCTAATCGCAATTGGCATGTCAAGACATCCAACAGGTTGTTGAAAACTTTCCCCCTTTTAATTATACTATGTGATTTTAACGCCCATAACACAGTGTGGGGTTCTTCAGAATTGATGACAAGGTTTGCATTTTGGCAGATTGGCTAGAAAGGGATAAAGTAGTACTACTTAATAGAGGCTCTCCGACGCATTTTAATGAAAAGTCCAACAATTTCTCTGCCACTGATCTAACAATGACGTCTTGCTCACTGACACCATCTCTAAAATGGTGGGTTGAAGATGATCTGTTCAACAGTGACCACTTTCCGATTATCATCAAAAAGGACAAACATAACGTTGTAAGACATGTCAGTCCTAGATGAAAAACTAAGAAAATAGACTGGAATGAATTTCGAAAGCAGTTGTTTGTTTCAGAATCTCCAAGTATAAACAATATAAGTCAGACAGTTATAAAAGGGGCAGATAATAGCATCACAAAAACTGCAAGTGTGTACTGTTAAACGGTCTGTACCTATTGGTTGTCCACAGGTCAGCAGGCAATTCTGCGAAAAAGAGCCTTTAACCGCTTTTGAAAGAACCCACTCTTGCAAATTTAATCACTTTTTAAAAAGCTTGGGCAGAATCAAGAATAGTCGCCTTAATATGCAAAAGGGATAACGGGAACACATACACATCGTCAGTTACATCAGACACAAACGTGAGGATGTATGGAGAAAGGTCAACGTTATTGTGATTGGTAAACCAGAAATAAATACACTTACCAGTATGTAGATGAACAATCGACGGTTGAAAGACGTAGAAGAAACCGCTGAACCTTAGCAACTCATTTCCAAAGGGGTCAGCTCGTCGGTAAGCACAATCAAACATTTATCGATTCTAAACAAAAAACGCGAACGAAAAGAGAAATACCTATCTAATAAATCCTACGACTACAACACCTTTCTCCATTCCCAGGAACGATTGGGGCTTTAAATGCATTAAAGTTGTCGTCTCCGGCAGCAGACACAATTATAAACAAAGTATTGAAAAACGTGTCACCTAAAATGAAAGAAAAGTTATTAGAACTTTATAATAATCTCTGAGATGAAGGTATTTACCCAATAGAAAAGAAGCCGAAGTACCTAACGCACTCTTCAAGCGAGCTATCAGCTGCTGTAAAGAATGATGAACGGTAGACTGCAATAGTTCCTGGAAAAGAACAATTGTTAGTTTCTTATCAGGTGGGTTTTCGTAAAAACATATTGACTATGGACTACTTCGTATTATTAGAATCCAGGATACTTTCAAAAATCGGAAACATCTGGTTGTGGTGTTCTTCGACATAAAGGATGCATGGAGATACGGAATATTACAAAAAATGGAGTACCACAAGGGTCCATCCTTAATTGTTTGTTACGTAAGTTAGACACTGTACATCAACTAGGATTGCGCTACTGTTTAAAACTTTTCCCACCAGTCGGTCAAGAGCTTATACAGGGTTTTAAACTAAAGTCGGCACCATTGCTAACTTTGTTATTATTAGAGCTACATGAAAAATCAAACATCGCGTTCTAAGTATGTCAATTGTTCCATTTTTCAAATGGGACACTCTGTATCTAATATTTTCAATAGATAGAAAATTGAATACTGAATTAAAAAGTGTCGTATTATTTTTATCCTAAAGTCCAAAAATGACAGAGCTATTGATGTTTTCGAATAAGTTTAAAAAGTGGCTATGATTTATAAAGTACAATCGTTTGTTGTATAAATGTCATCAGGATTAAAGTGTCAAATTGAAGTTTTACTAGTAAACAGTTTACAGCCACTAAAAGCGTTTACAGGCGAGACTCAAAATGCTTGGACCAAGACGGTGCCGTTTTTGAGCGTCTAATTTGATTTTTTTTTTTAATGTTCACAGAATAAATTAAACTAACCATATCCTTTCGCTTTATAGATATTCCACTTTTTTCATTTTATTTACAACTTTTTGCTGGATATAGCCACCGTGAATCCTCATCACGAAATAATTTTTGTAAGTGTCTGCCGTGAACAAGATTCAAACCGCCTCGACTAACGGTCTTTCGACTAGTAAACTTGCTACATTCTTGGCATTACTACTCGACCACCCGCGGGTCTGATATTCTTCCTACTTTCTACTTTATGGTAAAGGCAAAGTTCACTAACTACCACGACCACCTTAACCAATTTAAGAAAATCATCAATAGCTCTGTACAACTTTGACTTTAAGCTCTATCATTTTTAGGATAAAAAACAATAGAAAACTTTTGTTCAGTATCCAATTTTCTATCGATTGAGAATATTGTATACAAGGTGTCCCATTGAAAAAATGGAACAATTTGACATAACTCGCTTACGCGATTTGTTCGATTTTAATCTGTTTTCACCATTGTGATAAGGGGAATCAAATGCTACTAGTTTACCTATTTAACCAAACTTGTAACTGTAATAATTAACAAAGTTAGCAATAGTACCGATTTATGTTTGAAATCCCTGTATTGTGAGACGGAAATAATGTCGATGCCCCAGTCGAGGGCCCTTTTAACTGCAGGTTACATGACAGGGTTACGGGCACACCCTAAACATCAAAATTATAATTGCCTCTTCCCTCCTCGAAACGTATACGCAGTGAGACTAACCATAACCATACCTAGTGGTGTCCGTTTTCAGGAATATATGAACTCGCTTGACGTACGCATTCCTAAACTAATTACAGAGGGTCTAAATGAGATACCACCGTGAACTGTCCCGGATTTAAAACTAAGACTGGACTTACAACAGCTGGATCACACCATACCACAAGCACTATATCACCAGATATTCAATGAACTTTGATACCGTGGGGCAAATTTCATTTACACGGATAGTTCTAAAACCGAAGAAGGTGTGGAATGTGCTTTTTTTGTTAATAATAGCACGCACTGGTAAACGTTGGACGAGAATACATCTATTTACACGGCAGAACAATATTAGATCTGGCAAGCTCGTCTTTATTACCTAACACAAATTAATGTAGTTGTATGAGTCATAGTCAACAACTCGTTAAGTGTTCTATTGGGATTAAAGAATTGTATTCAATTGATCAATGACCCAGAAGATGCAGGTACTAATTAAACATTTGCATTAGACCTGCCAAGTTACGTTTATTTGGACCCAAAGTCATATTGGTGTGACTAGAAATGAGCAGGCCAATAAAGCTCACTATTGTGAAACCGGTTGGACATACGACATTAACACATCAGCATCTGTTGAAAGCAGAGATCTGCCTTTTATGCTAAATGTGTAGGGTAAATATTACGTTAAGCATATTTTGTGTGTATGTCTTCAGTTTAATGTCCAGAGACGACTGTATGGTTTGAAACTAGATCTTAACAACAATCTCTCTTGCCTCAAAGGAATACAGAATACCCTAACATATAGCTTATACGTAATGTGGGCTACCCTGTAAGTGAGATGCAACCTAATAACCATAGCAGTTGATGCTTCTTAATTAAAAACGTAATAATGTCTGGCAGTGTGAAAATAAATGGTATAGAATTAAGAGAGGAATTTTGATCTTAACCCATCTTTTTCTTTTTTTTTACTTTTTCTACTTAACGGTTAGTTGTTCCCCGGTGTTCTTTATCTTCTTAATAGACTTTTTTTTACCCATTTGGGTTATCGTTAAGTCATAGGTTGTCTTCTTCTCTTTTTTTTCCTGTAGAATTTTCTTTTCATCTTTATTCTTTCTCTCTGCCGGTAAACTGCAGAAATATTTTGTGTAGCTCTTCTGTTGTGTTCTTATTTCAAAGTTTATTTTCGTTAGTTTTCGTATTGCTAAAACAATGTCTATTTATTTTTAAAATTTACTTCCATTAGATATTCTGCCACAATGTCATTTTAGTCTGCTTTCCCGAACTGAAAACATCATTAAGAATTATGCTGATAGTACCCGTCGATGTAGCTTTAGAGAATGCAACTTCTCTAAATTAAAGTTATTCGAAAACGATTAAAGGAATAATATCATACAAGACAAACTTAATGTCTATTGAAAAGAAATAAATCTTATCACCAAGAAATAATTGACAGATTTAAGGAGAGCAAGACTGCAAAGTTTTACTTAAACTTAAACTAAATATACTATCTTAAAAAGAAACTTTATGTATATAGTAGTTCCTCAAGCGAGGTAGCAATGCTAATAAAATATTTTTGTATGGTAATGTTTCTCTTGAAGGGAACCAGCTGTAATTTAGCGATTGATGATTTTGCTACCATGTGTGAAGTACTGATGAGAAGCTGAAACTAGGCAAATATCGTATAACGAATCAATTAAATTAAGATTTAATTATATTTAAAACATTACTTTAACGTTACATGGATGGAAGGGGAAAAATGCTATAATAAATTTTTTGCGTTGCGTAATTTATGGAAGACTAACCGATCACCGTTTGTCCGTATGTAAACACGATACCTTAAAACGACTTGTTACAGTTTTGAATACAATAGATCGATCTTAAAAGACCTTAAAAATAGACGGGCATATTTTGTTTTTAGAATGTTTTCAAAAATTCTGTAAACATTTTTTCTGTTATTGATTTTGCTACATGTGAAAATAACGATGTAATCATTGCAGATGGCACGACAACAATGTTGTAAATATGATTTTACATTATACAAAGGTTTTCAAACTATCAGTGCAATTTTAAAGATTTTCACAAACAGTTTTGTAGATATGGTTGTAGAAAATACACGACCATTAAAAAAAATGACAGTGGCAAATTTGATTACCTTCAAATTGGGTTTAGAAGATCAGTAGTTAGAATCTTAAAAATAAAGTTATTGATAACATTCTCCAGTAAACTTCAATACAAATTGGTATTCCAGAAATAGTTTTGGTTTTATACCAAGACAAACAAATTCGTTGTGTATTTTGTCACAAATGTGCTATTACATCTGTCCAAAGTGTGAAGCAGTTCTTCACCGTCACGAAACATAAGTTAAAAATAATATTTGTGTAGGTGTTTTCCTACGCTACATCAATGTATTCGGAATTTTAAGCACTATCCAAATATGACATAAAAGTATGGAAAGACACTGAAAACGGTTGACTATAGCTTCACAGTATGGAAAGAAAAGCCTATCTGCATGCAAAAATATCAAAAAATTGACGTGTCCAATAATTTTGGATGAAGTCTAATTATTTTCACATTACCCAATTAGTTCCAGAGTTTTTACTCACTAAAACAGAACACAATTTTAAATATTTATAAAAATGAGATTCGACGGAGTTAAATTAGTTGTAATTAAAAAAATGTAAAAAGTTTACAACTCGTTTTCTAATGCTGTGATGAACCTCACTAAAACAAAACGCCTTTATGTGGGTGCTGTTTGTAATTCCGTAATTATCACTCCCCTAGTGTTATATTCGTTGGGACAAATTCTACATGTTAAAAAGAATCCATAGATGGCATTAGACTATATACAGATTTCTACAATAATGTTTCAAAAATCGGAGGTAAAGCTTCTGTAATCCCCAAACTTCTCAAAATCGCAATTTAAATAAGCACATCATTGAACTACGGAAAACTGTCAAAGAAATCTACAAAATGAATCAACGTTGTTTATTCAAAGGTACTAGAATGACAACGCAACTACATTCAAGCTTTCGTCAATCGTTTCTGAACACAATGTAGATACTACTGCTTATTTTGTTACATACAATTGTAGGTAGGTACTTTTCAAAGAACCTACATTGGAAAAACAGAAATATGAGTACTTTCTACATTTTTACTATATGTTTCAAAATTGATTTTAATGTTAAATGCTTTAATAACACTGTTATTGAATATATAAGCGACTGCTATGTGTAAAACCTGCTAAAATATTGTCAATACTTACATGCATTTTACTAACTGAACTTCTTTTGTCCTGCTGGACAACTGCGTCGGCAATGTTGATCAGCGATAACAATTGACTTATCGTTTCTGCAGTAAAATTTATGCGATTTACAGGAAGTGCCGTCAGCTGATGCCGGTTGAGATTACAAGCATTCAAGGGGCATTTGTTCCTTATTCCTTTGTCTTCTTATACACTTAAACCAGGCAAAATATGACCCGTCCACTTTATAATTCGCAACACAACAACATCTTTTTATGTGCACTATTTTATTTAATTTTAATGAGCTTAATATTTCCGTGTTGTTAATATTATTTCTTGTAGAGTATGCTTTTTAACTTCTCAACCTCATTTGCCTATCGATTTTTAAAGTATTTTATTGCTAACAGAAACTTGCCTATAAGTTACAGAAGGTATTTAGTATAATCGTGGGCGAAATTACCCCTATACTAACGTTCCGTGTTTGTTATTATTTATATCTCTCAACCTTATTAGGATTCATTTATTCATTTTACTAATTTTATAGTTCTCATTACAATTAAGGTTTTATATTCTTAGGTACTTAACCGTTTTGCTTGGTTGCTTTCACAAGCATATTCTAATCAACCGTTTTAAATTTTATTTTTATAGCAACAGTCCGTTTTAATTATTTATTAAAGATTAAAGTGAACATAACATATTTTCAGCCGTTGTCTGCAAGTTTGCACTCTCTATAAGTGGGATTTGTTTAATTCATATATTCCAGAGTAAATTCTTGAGAGGAGCAGCTTAACCGTTATTCTTCAAAATATCTTTGTTATTACGCTCTAAGACGTTATGACCCCGCCGTTTTGGCACTGGTATGTTTTGGCGACAAGACGCCGACCAATTCACATAAACAACGCAATTTTTTGTGTGTTCATAAGTATCGGGGCGATGTAGAGTCTTGTTACAATATTAAATAGATATACTAAAAATACACTTACAAACGGATTAAGTGGTGGAGTAGAGCTTGTAGTAGCATCCGAACTTCTCCTAGAGGGTTAATTTCTTGCGACATTTATTTCATGTAAATACAAAAATCTCTACAAATATTATAATGCAAAAATTTAAACGACTTTTCTGATTACTCGTCATTATAACAACTTTATTTGTTTGTAGAAATCAAAGTTGATACACAATTAACAAAAGCAAAAAACATCCACGGTCCAAAAACGATTTGCGCCATGCGTCCGAAATTCCTAACACTAAAATAACTAGGTGCCTAAAAGTGCTAGAGCCCAAATGTATCAGCGCCAAAGCGTCCTATTCCGCCATTATCGCAATACTTCTTCCTCTATCTTTTTCCTCGATCAGAACTATTTTTTGGATCGTGTAATTTATCCACAACAAGAAGAGTTCCGGTTCAGTAATAAGAGTAACACTCCTCTAATACCAAAGCATCTGCTTCCTTATTGCCTTTTACTTAGCACGTCTTAGAATCCAGATGAGCTTAACCTTGTTAAGTTATTTCCAGCAGTTTTACATCTTCACCATCTTTGAGTTTACGAAGTGCTACTCAACTTTAATGGCCTCTTGGCTGTCAGACATAATAACTATGTTTTTTTTTTAACATACCTTCGATCAGATTCAACTGGACGCATCGTTCAATTGCGTACACTGCCACATCAAAAATATTATAAAAATTGGCCCATAAGGTTTTGAATATGTGGTTTTAGCTCAAATACTCTCAGTACTTTGGTTTCTCTACTGAATAAGTTCTATCGGCAGTAGTAATTTAACCTCCGTTCTTTTCTTTTTCGTATTTTCTCATTTGCTAAAGGAACAGTTTGACCTTTCTGCAAATAGCAATGGGTTGAAGTCAGTCACGGTATGCGCACCATTCTTGCGCATAGCTCTTGTGATTCAAACGTATGCTAATTTCTATACTTTTTCAAGTTTTCTTTTGGAGTTATCGGTCTCGAGACAACAGCATAATTAATGGTTTACCTAGGATTACTGATATTTGACCAAGGAGCTAACTTCCAAGACAGTATTATTTACAGTAAGTGGTTTAAGTTAGTCAAGTTCCTAATTGTGTGTAAAGGCCACAATTGAGATTCTGTTGTGGTTAATTCCCAGCCGAACAACTACACCATTCCTCTGTTTTCTTCAATCCGTCTTGGATGAGTACCTTCAAATTTTCCTTACGCTATGTTAACAATGTCAACTGCGTAGCTTGGCGTGGTATTTCCTCTGTTAGATAGAGAGGAGAGTAGGTCATATACGAGTAGGATCTACATTAGTGGTGACAGTAGTCTTTCTTTAGGGCATCCTCTGGTGTTTCCCATTAACACCTTGGGGTTACCTGCATTGACTTCTATTCTCGTTGTTTCTAGAAGTCCTGCCATCCATTTTAAAACTATGGAGTTTACTTGTCTAGGAAGGCACACATAACGATCTCTTTCTGCTGTGTTGACTGACTGTGTTTGTGCTAAGCTGATACAGGACCATTTCCGTGAATCTGTCCGCTCTGTGTAAATGTTCATCCCGGTGTAGTAGACAACGTGCTAATATCGTTGTTTTAATGTAGTTATCTATCATCACATCTTGTCTAACGTCTTAAGAAGGAGTGACGTGAGACTTTTCGGTCTGTAGGCTTTCGGATTGGTGGTGTCTTTCTTCCCAGGTTTTGTTATAAGCACTCCCTATACGTTCTTCAGTGCTAGACTGCTCCTAAGGATCTTTATGAGGGAAGTGAGTTTTTATGTAGATAAGGAATTATTCTATCTTTACCAGTAGTTTTATACGGGTTTAGGGTGCTAACTTGAGTGCAAATAGTGTTAGTTGTAAACGAAGTAAAAGAGATCTTTTCACCAGAAGGTCTGTTAGCTATTGAGCTTTGCCCTTCTGTAGTTCGCGATACAATTGCTTTATTAAAAAGCCTTCTCAGTTTTTTCTGAGCTTACTTTGTCTTCTTGTCTGTTGATTGTTTGTTTAACGCGACATATATTTCGGCCGAAACCTTACAACAAAGACAAGTCACTGCAGAATAATTTTGACGCAATACAAATTGACCGAGGACTTAGTTAGATGCATGTTTAATTGGCAGCCGCTTATGATTTTCAAGATACCATTAGTATGCAATAGGTATTTCTTGTTGGAATTTTTATTGTTTGAGGAATAAAGAATAAGTAACAGGGTGCTTTAATTACCTTAACCTAACTATCTTCTACTATTCTAATTATGTTACGTACATACTTTGTTAAAAACTGCAGGTAATTAAATCAAGAGTTCTGAACAT
The DNA here is from genome assembly GCA_030710515.1 of Abscondita cerata. NCBI lineage: Eukaryota > Metazoa > Arthropoda > Insecta > Coleoptera > Lampyridae > Abscondita > Abscondita cerata. The sequence goes on from JALBCR010000934.1 coordinate 85,946, forward strand.
TAATGGTAGGTTAGGTATTAAAGTTTAGGTATTTTTAGAAAATAAAAAGAGTCCTGATCCATGAAGTATTGGATGAGATTAAGAAAATTAAAATGAAATTAATGTCGTTGGCCAATAAATATAATTTGGTTATAAAAGGTATAACTAGTTTCCGTTCTAAAAATAATAATACACAGTAGAGCCATCATCAGATAAAGTAACAGAAACTGTGAAAAAAACAAATTTAAAAATTAAGGTGTAGAAAAAGTTAAATACTTACAATATAAATGTTATAACATAAAAAATTTTAAATTCATCAGCACATAATAAACAAAATTTAAATTTTTAAAAATTTAAAGTCATAGAGTGGTGACAACTTAGATAATTTTAAATTAAATTAAAATGTTTAAAATAGTAAAAAATTGAAAATATCTCCAAAAGTAGTAGCCGTAATGGTAACAATGCTTTTATAATTTGAAAGAGAATTTTAACCTGCACACTACACAATTCCATTTGGCTTAAAAAGTTATTGCTCTTTGAAGATGTCAAAATGTAACAGTAAATATAAAAACCCCTAGTATTACATTTTTTAATCTATGGACCCATTTCGTTTGTTACAGTCCATTCTGTTTGTACAAACCAAAAACTCCAAAAACTAAGCCGATATGGGTTCCCGAAAAAAACTGAACATTTGCTTCTGTGAAAATTTTACTAAAAATTAATATCTCGAGATGTATAACTCGTAGCTATAGGGAATGTTATACAAAGTGACCCTAAAATTTGATGTATAATCCAAAACAATTTTTTTTTAGTTTTCAGGCTGGATATTCTTTAACGTGTGTGGTAGACTTTTATTTTTCTTTAATTTATTTATTTGCTTGTATGTTACATTTTTAATATTGTATTGTGATGTAAGTGTTATGTGTGGTACCCCAGAAGATCAGTTTAAACCTGTATAGTGTGGTGACGAAACAGTGTGCAGTTGTGGATTAGTACGTCTTGGCAAAGCATTTGCTTAAAGGTTTAGGAAAACCAATAAAACCTAAACATACCCTTACCCACCTTAGTATTCATATGTAATAATATTAATTAAATGTGTAAACATTATAGAAAGTAAATAGGAACTTAAAAATATAACAGCACAGCGATTGCATTACGACATATAATGGACCGGTCTAAGAGCCAGTAACGACAGTAACGGAACAAAATGGAAAAACAGATAATCAGAACAGAGAATACAAAATATTGCTTAACTTCAGATGTTTTCAGATCGGTAAGCCATAATGTAGCTTCGTCCGTTAAATTATAAATGTTTATAAACCTTCCTTTAAACTTTGTTAGTGACAATCCTCGTTATGGGAAATTTTGTTACCGAAAGTTGGCTACCTGAAGTTTTTGTTACCGAAACCGTGTTACAGAAGGTTTGTTACGTAAAGTTTTTGTTACATAAAGTTTTGTTACCAAAAGTTTGCTATAGAAGGTTTGTTACGGAAGAAGTTTTTTAAGTTGTTTTCATGTGATTGGTGGTAAACGGTGTTGGTTGGTAGGTTACAGTTATTACCATTTCTTTTTAAAAAAATTTTTTTTATAAAATTTGTTTTAATCAATTTAAGTTGTTTTCATGTGTTTGGTAGTAAACGGTGTTGGTTGGTGAGGTTACAGTTATAGTCTATTCCAAGCTATTTGTCCGGTAAAGTTAACCCCTCTTTACTTTAGGCGTACACCGTGGTTTAAACTATTGTGAAATGTACAGCCTTGAAATCATTAGCTTTAGGGAGACAAGATTCGTTATATTGTAGTACTAAATGGGTTAAGGAAGGATAGAAACATTTAGAAAACGCATACATTTAAGTTGAAACAATATACGCCCTTACAGTATTTTTTAACACGGGTAACATTTGTACTTCTGAATTAAATGACAAATGCCGAAAACCAGCGTAGAAAAACTCATTTTTAGAATTTTCGCCTTATTACCCGTGTTAAAGAATACTTTAAGGGCGTATATTGTTTCAACTTAAATGCATGCGATTTCTAAATGTTTCTTTCACTTATTATCTAATACTACAACATAACGAATCTTGTCTCAATAAGGTAATGAATTGAAGGCACATGTCACAATATTTCAACTGGGCGGTTTGACGCCTAACAGTAAAGCCGCCGTTAAATTTTACGGACAAATAGCTTGAAATACAACATACAGTACAGTTCTTTCTTTAAAACAATATAGCAATATAGTGGACTAAGCATAGTCGAAACCCCTATTATGTAAAAAACTTTTATGTAACAAACTTTATGTAACAAACCTTCTATGTAACAAAACTTCTTCCGTAACAAACCTTCGTAAGCAAACTTTCGGTAACAAAACTTCAGGTAGTCAACTTTCAATAACAAAAACTCACCAAATCACAATCCTCCACAATATGTGATAGTGGTTTCTGGTTTATTCCATATTTACAATTTGGATTAGAAATCGCATCCCATTTCAACAACATGGAGTTGCATTTTGAATGTCCTGTTCTAATACAGATTTACTTTACTAAATTTTTCTATTTTTATCAAAGCTCAGGATTTGTATTGTTGGATCATCAAAGAGATATTTATTGAAAACATCAACTCCAGACCATAATTTTTTCCACTCTTCAACTTTAGAAAAAGCCGTAGTTAAGTAATCTTGCAACCATACAGGACTTCAAGATTTAAGTATTTTAACTGGACGGTTCTCAATATCATTCCAAATTGGTAAGTTTTGCTAAGTTGGCATTTATCCCATTTTTGTTTTAACGCAACCTTTTGTCAATTGCCAATTGAGAGAAGTAGATTTAATGGTTCCACAAATTATACGCATAGTGCAATTCAACTGGGCATCTATTTTTTCGTATGATAACTATTCAACTGACCGGAGCATAATATTCTGCAGTAGAATAAACTAATGTCAATGCAGCTGTACGATGTGTCTTTGCATCCGTTCCCTAAGTTGTTCCTGCTAATTTTGAATGACATTATTTCTTGTTTCATTTTTGTTTGACTTTTTCTAAATGATCTTTGTAAATTAAAACGTATCTAAAGTTACTCCCGGGTAAACTGGGTTAAAATTATGGTTTGTATTATTAAAGATAACATTAAGTTTTCTACTTTTTTCTATTACTTAAATGAAAACAAGAAACCTCTGTCTTTTTACGATTGGGGCATAATTGCCATTTTTTTAAATAATACGCAAAATCATCAGATAGCTTTGTTTCAATTTCGAAAAAATCCAAATGTTGAAATGAAATTACCATTTCATCGGGATAGACAATTTCGATATTGTAAAAAAGGACGATCAGAAACATACAAGGTGACACAGGAAAGTGTCAATATCTTTTTTCCTATTGAAGATAAAAATTTGAAATTTGGAGCGTTTACTAAAGACGACCTTTTAAGTTTAATGGGATAAAAATGATTTTTATGTCACTTCCAGTTAAACCGGAAGTGACCCAATTTTTGGATTTTGAAATGAGACACCCGGTATTTTTTGACATTTTCGGAATCAGCGGATCATTTTATACACGATCTAACTATTTTTAAAAATTTTTCGCAAAAAAACTTTTTAAATTAATTTTAGGAAAAAAATTAAACGCCGCCTATTGTCAACACTTATTAAGAACCTTCTAGTTATGCCTAGAAAATTAAAACCGCAATTTTTTAGCACGTGAATTAAGTTATACCTCTTTAAAGTTTCCTAAATCACTTTTATCAAATTTACTCAATTTTTTCAAATGTAAACATGCCGGGTACATCAGACAGGAGTGAAGACGATTTTTTTCCAATTTTTAACTCCAAATTTTTGAAAATCGGCCGAGAAATAACATTACAGTAAAAAAATACAAATTAAAATGACAACAATGAATGGACCAAAACAATAAGAACATTTCGAAGAAAAAAAAATAGTAACCCTTGGAATTGTTGACAGCTTAGCAACGCGGGAAACAAAAGAAAGTCGCGGTTTCTAAAACTCAATAATAATTTATTTATCAAAACAGATTGTCATTCCCGTTTTAAATTTGCATTTTAAAAAGTTTTTTAGTTTGATTGTTGTTGATAATTAATAATAAATTCACTAAGTTATCATTATGAATAACATTAATGATAATAGGGGCTATTCTCAAAATGAAAAAGTTGACATGTTGTTAATTTACGGCGAGTGTAGGAAGAACGGCCGTCAAGCGCAACAACTTCTACGCAGAGCGGTTTCCCGGTAGGCGCCAACCATTTTTACGTACTTCCAAAAGCTGGAAAATTTGATGAGAAGGAATCTGATAAGAGAAAGGGAAGATCGCTTTGTTGGTTGTAAAGATTTGGAAATTAACGTGTTGGCGTTTGTTAATATGAATGCTACGGCGTCGTTAAGAGAGATTGCTTTGGAGGTGGATGCGTCAAGAGAAACTGTGCGTCGAATTCTGAAGAAGCATAATTATCGCCCGTTTAAGTACAATTTACACCAGCATTTGTACGATGGTGATGAAGACAGAAGACGGATTTATTGTACTTGGCTTCTACTAAACAAGCATAACGATAACGATTTTGTGAAAAAAATTCTGTTTACGGATGAATCCAGGTGCAATGTTTAATCGGCAGAATTGCAGGTATTGGTCACAAAACAACAGGCGCATTATTAGACCTAGTCGATTTCAAGAAAGATTTGGAGTCGATGTTTGGGCGGGGATTCTTGGAAACCCAATTATCGGTCTGATTTTATTCCACGGTGCTCCCCATAATTCTAGAGACGTCACGCAGCATTTGTTGGAAAGTTTTGGAGAGAATGTCATATCTACTCATGGGCCAGTGCGTTGGCCAGCACGATCCCCAGATCTCACTCCTCTTGACTTTTATCTGTGGGGTCACATCAAGGGTATTGTTTATGCTACACCAGTTTTCAATCTTGCTGAACGCATTTTAAATGCATTTAACGCCGTCACTCAGAAATGTTGGAAGGAGTAGCAGAAAACAATATCAGAAGAGTCAGGGAATGTCTTGCTCAAAATGGTGGTCACTTCGAACAATTGCTGTAAACGGTTTATGCCAACACAAAACGGTTCTTTTCAGAGCCACAGAATATTTTTTAAAAAGAATTTACAATCCAAAGGTTGCTATTTTTCTAGGAATTATTTTATGATGATTGCATACCTTAGATTTTTTATTTTTTACTGTGATGTTATTTCTTTCGCCGATTTTCAAAAATTTAGTGTTAAAAAATTGGAAAAAAAATTGTCTTCACTCCTGTCTGATGTACCTGGCATGTTTACATTTGAAAAAATTGAGTAAATTTGATAAAAGTGATTTAGGAAACTTTAAAGAGGTATAACTTAATTCACGTGCTTAAAAATTGCGGTTTCTAATTTTTCTAGGCATAACTAGAAGGTTCTTAATAAGTTTTGACCATAGTTCAATTTTTTTTCCTAAAAATTAATTTAAAATATTTTTGCGAAAAATTTTTCAAAATAGGCAAATCGTGTGTAAATAATACTCTAATTCCGAAAATGTTAAAAATACCGGGTGTCTTATTTAAAATCAAAATTTGGGTCACTTTCGGTTTAACCGAAAGTGACACAAAAATAATTTTTATTCCATTAAACTCAAAAGGTCATCTTTAGTAAACGCTCCAAATTTCAAATTTTTATCTTTAATAAGAAAAAGATATTGACTGTACAATTTTACGTCACCCACATTAAAAAGAATAGGCGCAAGAACCGATCTCTGTAGAAAACCATTATTTAAAAATCTAAATTTATTGCTTTATCTCCAACAAAAACTCTAAACTTCCAATTAGATAACATTTTTTTAATAAAAGAAATAATTTTGGACAAGGAATAACGTTAAACAATTTAAAAAGTAATATTTCTTTCCACGCGGTATCTTATGCAGCAGTTAATTCCAAAAACAGAACTCCTGTTTTAAGTTTCTTCTGAATTCTAGCTTTGACATTTTGTTAATGCCAATACTTCATCACAACAACTTCTACCGGATCAAAATCCTGCTTGTTCAATTGGTAATTTCTCTTAAATTAACAGATTGATTCTTTAGAAACACCAATATTTTCAAAACTTTATAAATTACGATAAGTTTTGCGACAAAGTTGTTTATAAATTACACTTGACAAACTTATTGGACGATAAGAAGTGGGATCTGTGGAGATTTATTTTTCTTTAAAATTGCCACAACTTTACATTTCTTTAAATATGTTGGTAACTTACATGTATTATAAATATTATTGAAAAACATAAGTAGCCACTTCAAAGAATAATTTTCCAATTTTTCGAAATTTTGGATATACACATTCTATTAAACCCGACAGCTTTCTTTGATTTTGTCTTTTTTAATGCAAGTTTTAGCTCTTCTACAGTAAAAGGTCTGGATCTCTTCTGAGATAGATGAAGATTTTCTTTTCTTTTGTAGACAGTTTTTCATCTTTGTGAAAATCGATTTTTCCACTTTTATTGAGTATGAAACATTAACCAACCGAGAAGCAATAGAATTTGGAGAAATTTTTGTATTTGTTTTAGCAAATTGATTTGTAGAACCTAATTTATTTTAAAGTGCCCAGTTTTTACGACTTGAATGTACGAAATTCTTTCCATTAATGAATTCCATTTCTCTTTTCTAACATTATTTAGAAATGATAGTACAACATTCTAGTTTCCTTGTTTGGATTTTCTTGATAAGATTTGTACAAAATCTGTTTGTTTCAGTCGTCTAACGTGGGACATATTCTTTTAGAAAACCAAGTAGAATTGATTTTTTGGTGCACATTTAACAGCACCTACAAACCTAAAATAATTATCAAAAACCGGTGGCATATATCTAAGAATAGAATCGAGAGATGTTCGAGATTTATTCAATTAGCTTTTTGAAAATTCCATTTTATTGGAAGTCCAATTTGTAATAACGAAGGTCAATGTTGACTTCTTGCAAAATCATTTTAATACCATACGTTTTATTGTAATGGAACCAGGTCTCGATCCATTGACACTGAACACAAGTCCGGGCTGTAATCGTTTTGCCATCAACCGGAGTAAAATGTTTTGATGTCTTTGGATCGTATACTAAATGTATGTTTGAAATTCCATCCACGTTTGTAACGTTATTCTATTGGTATAATTGTCTTTGTAGCCTTATTATATGTTGTGACAATCAAAGTGGCCAATATATAACATGGATGAGGAAAATAACATTAAAACTTTCTGGCCAAGCTATTGGAGGAGGTTTGTAAATATTTACTACGTGTAAATCTCCTATTTTAGTAGCTATAACAAAAATTCCAATAATATATATATTTTTGTATGTTTTCGTATTGGATATTTTCTTTGACATATGTAGCTATTCCATGAATAGGGACTCTCAACAAATTCTACTAATTGAAAACCTTTTACTATACCTTTATTGAGTATACTCCCATCTCCACAATGTGTTTCCTGTAAAAGTAAGATGTCGACCTATTCCTGAAACAAAAAAAATCTGATTTGTTCTTACTCAACCCCTCAACTCAAAGTAGCGATTTTCGGAAACAACATGTTTTGCTTGTTGACCATAGAGTACTATAAAGTACTGATCACCTTCTATATTTTATAAATAAACTTTATATTACAATAGTTTGTATAAATGGCCCCCTAATTAATAGACAAAAATGCGTTAGCTAATTTTTGGCGATTAAGTGTAATTAATGTACTTAAACCATACTAATTTCGCAATCAAATTCATTTAAATCAATAATCTATAAAAAATAGGTATAAGGAAGCCTTAATAAATTGACATTATTTTGTTAAGCATTCTTTAAAAATAAAATAAAATACAGAGTGTTCCATTAAAAAAAACATAACACTGATATAGCACGCATTTTGTAACACCCTGTATATGTCCGACTAATTTAAAAAATGCTAGTCAGTTACTAACCTACGTACTCCTGCCAAATAACTATTTCATATCATTTTTGTTTTCCCAGTAAGCTTTGTCCCGTTGAGCGTGGCCCACCCTGTATACTAAAATATGTATCATTATTCACTAATTACCTATCTATTCTTTAAATGAATACATTTGAGGCGTGGATTTCTGCTCAAACTGAATTCATTAAAACGCATTGTAATACTTTAGTCACAAAATGATGCGATAATAAGAACTCCTTCTTAACAGTTAATCACGATTTGGCGTTACAAAACTATAACAACACATTAAATGCACCTTTCGTTAAGTTTGAAGAATAATTACTTTCAACAGGTTACGCCTACAAATAAACCAAACGAATAAATTAGAGTTGGATTTATGTTTACGACGAACGATTTTGAAAAATATTTGGTATTCGCTTATCTTCCTACATACATAATTTGGATGAGCATTAACTGAACGATTTTTTAAAAAGGTTGCTGAATTAAATTAGACGATAAATAATGTTGTTTTTTGTAAGCGGGCAATTATGAAGTTGTCCAGTCTATTTTTATTTTTAGATGTTAAAGATTTTTATTGTTTCGGTTTGTAAAAAGTAACACTGATTGTCTTATAGATGTATAAATACAATGTAGGTAACATCAACATATAATTACATCAAGTTCCATACCTTACATAATCTAGCAAAATTTTATGAAACTACTTAGGCCATAATTAACGTTATAAAACATTTAGATAGTTGGACAACTTTTCCACTCAATTTGTAGAACACGTATGTACCGGGTGGCCAACTAAGAATGGACGCCGGCTATATCTCAGGGAATTATAAATCTGACAATATTGAAAAAAATATTTAATAAGTAAAATCGACTACGTGAAATCGCGGGAAATTATTTTCAAGTTTGTAAGATGGCCGCTAGGGGCGAAACTGTTATGGCCGATCATAAAATTGGCTCTTTCTCCAAAAATATGCAAATATAAATATATTTTAAATATTGCCGTAGTAAAGACTGCAAAATTTCTGATTTTTTTGTTTAGGGTATTTTACTCTGTCTTAGAAAATGTAGTGGTGGGGAAACGTCAAACATGTTTTATTTAAATGCAAATAACTCCGGTATAAGTTAACGGAATTAAACAAACTAGGTATCGTTTAAAAGAGCTCTTCTTACTTAATAATATTCAGTATAAAGATAGTCGGAATAAATTTTGACGTGATAGCTAGAGGGCGCTGTTTAACATTACAACAATTATTGCGCATTATCATGAGATTTTTAAATAGCACCTATGTATCTTTTACACAGTTAAATAGAGGACAAAATTCTAAACAGTCGGCGCAAACCGCAACTTCCTATCTTTTTTTCAAACCGAAGATATCAATAAAACAAATGTTTGACCGCTGACTATGCAACATCTATTACATATTTTACGTAGAAAATGAATTTAAATTAATTGAAACCATTTAATTAATGCCGCCCTAAATGTTCAAACAGTCGTTCATCGTTTTCGATGCACTTATATCTAACCCAACAATGTATGCAAAAGAAGAGAATAAAATGGTAAATAATAATCAGTTCTTAGCGAAGGCACCCGTCATAAAATTAGTAGGCTGTGAAACAAAATTGAAAGCAATACGTCAAAATATTGGAACAATTGAATTTCATGTCAATATCATTTAGTTGCTATTTTTTAAAGCTTGTTCTCGATTTTGTTATTGCGTGTGATTGTTTGAGTTTTCGTTAGTTTGAGTTTACTTGTTGTTTGTGTTACGTTACTGTTAGTTTGTTAGTTTTTCTTGTCGTTTTTGTGTTACGTTATGTTGTTAGTATTAGTATTAGATAGTCTTAGTGCCGTGCTGTTAGGTGTTACAAAATGCTTTTTATACCGACGAAGAGTTATTTGACATGATGTCTATTTTGAATGCATGAGAAATGCTCAGTTGCTGAAAGGGTATATGCGCAGCAATATCCCGATAGACGGCACCCGAATAAAAAGGTTTTTCTGCGAGTTATCCATCGTTTACAAACAACTGGAAGCGTCCATGTTTACCGTATACAACACGGGAGACGTACCGAAGAGAACATTATTAATGTTTTAGCTTATGTGAAGTTTAATCCACACCTAAGTACTAGAAGTATTGCACAGGATCTGGGAGTAACTCGATCTACCGTTCAAAACATTCTCAAAGAGCACAGGTAAGCGAATCTTCAATGTTGAAACTCTACTGTAAACTTACAAAGGTTTACTTAATACTTATCCTACTGTTGAATCAGTAGTGATCATCTTACATCTTTCAGGTTACATCCATATTACTTAGTCCTGCATCAGACATTGACTGCTGCAGATTTTGATCTAAGACTAGACCATTGCCACTGGCTCTTGGGTATGATGGCAGACGATCCCCAAATTCTATCACGTATATTGTGGACAGATGAGGCCACTTTTCATAGTAATGGCAGTGTAAATGTCCATAATATGCACTATTGGTCAAGAACGAATCCGCACTGGATGCAAGAAGTTCAGCACCAAGGTCGTTGGTCTGTAAATTGTTGGGCAGGGATTGTAGAAGGGCAAATTATCAGTCCATTCTTTTTTAATAACCAACTAAATGGCCACAATTACCTACAGTTTTTAACAGAGCAATTGCCGATTTTGTTTGAGGAAGTGCCCTAGAAATTCGAAGACGAATGCTGTTCCAGCAGGATGGCTGTCCAATCCACTTCGCAGTGAATGTTTGTCAATTTTTAGATGCCAACTACCCTGGTAGATGGATAGGACAGGGCAGCATTTTTCCATGGCCGGCTAGATCACCGGATTTAACATGCCTGGATTTTTATTTATGGGGTCGAGTAAAAAATATAGTTTTTGCAACCGGACCCACTACACGTGATATTTATGATTGGACATAATTATGCAAACTATTTCAGTAGCTGAACTAGAGAGTGCAGTTTGGTCTACGCGGGAAAGGATGCTTAAGTGCATCGAAAACGATGGACGGCAGTTTGAACATTTAGGACGGCATTAATTAAATTGTTTCAACTAATTTAAATTTGTTTTACGCGTAAAATAATAAATAGTCAGCGGTCTAACATTTGTTTTATTGATATCTTCGGTTTCAAAAAGATAGGAAGTTGCGGTTTGCACCGACTATTTAGCAATTTTGTCCTCATGATAATGTGCAATAGTTGTTGTAATGTTAAACAGCGCCCTCTAGCTATCACGTCAAAATTTTTCGACTATCTTTATACAGCATATTATTAAGTAAGAAGAGCTCTTTTAAACGAGACCTAGTTTGTTTCAATTCTGTTAACTTATATACCGAAGTTATTTCCATTTAAATAAAACTGTTTGACGTTCCCCCTCCACTACATTTTATAAGAGAGTAAATACTGTAAGCAAAAAAAATTAGAAATTTTGCAGTCTTTACTACGGCAATATTTAAAATATATTTTTATTTGCATATTTTTGGAGAAAGAACCAATTATATGATCGGCCATAACAGTTTCGCCCCCTAGCTGCCATCTTACAAACTTGAAAATAATTTCCCGCTATTTCTCGTAGCCGATTTACCTATTAAAAATTTTGTTTCAATGTTGTCAGATTTATAATTCCCGAAATATAACTGGCGTCCATTCTTAGTTGGTCACCCGGTACATGTCGACAGTTAATCGATTGATTTACTAAATTAAACTAGCTTAATAGAAATTTCTTTGACGTGTATCAGTCTAAAATACCAACAATCACTATTAGTTTATTTCGCCCTACTACAAAATAGTAATTTACTTACTATATTACAATAAAGTATGCAAAGAAGCACATAGTAAATGTTTGTTAGTGTGTGTTTGCTACTTGACTTTGCAATTCGGTCGAGAAGGTTTCAACTTTAGAACTCAAATATAAATATAAATAAATCAAACATAAATATATTGTAACGATAAGAAAGGGTAACTGGAAACCGTATTTAAATAGTGAAATTCGTAGCAAACCGCTTATATCGCCTCTAGTAGCTACCCCATGAGTTAATAATGTATTCAAGCAATATTCTCTCAACCCTCTTTAACATTTCTAAAAAAGTGTCTATTTCATATTTTAAAGCGTATATACCATAAATTGTTTGGGTTCAATTGAAAACATTTACGTCACTTAATATAGTAACACTGAACGTTATCCCTTACAGTGCGGCTGCGCAGTAACACAAGATTAACGGAATGCATTAATAACCGATAAAGTGTTTCCCTTAAATCAGTGACATTGACGTTACCTTAACAAGCGATGACGTTTCTGTCACCATAATAAGGGATTACGATTATGTGATTTTGATACGATTAATGTTACTGCGGAGTCGTAGTATAAGGGATAATATTTATCGTTACTAAATTAAGAGAGGTTTTACGCCATTTAATTTAGTAAAGCTTAACGTTATACCTTATACTGCGGCTGCATGTAACATATATGGTAACGGGAAACAATAATAGAAGGATTTTACCTTTATATTGCGGCTGCGCAGTAAAATAAGATTAACGAAAAACATTAATACAGAGATTTTACGCCACTTAATTTAGTAATGCTAAACGTTTTGCTTTATACTGCACTTGCGTAGTAACATAATATTAACGGAAAAAATTAATTGAATCAAAATCACACAATCGTATTCTTTTATTACCGCGACGTAAACGGCATACGCTTATTAGGGTAACGTTAATGTTACCGTAATATAATAATAACAATAATCTTTATTTAGTTAATAATTACTATTAGCATCATACATTTGACATATATTAAGTTACAATTTTTTACTAACTAAAATTTGTTCTTAACATATACTTTAGCTTCGAATTTGGGGAAGCAGACATAGTACTACTATATTTTTATTTCGTTGGGGAATTCATTATATAACTTTAATCCTTTATAGTAAAGTAAGTTTTGGGTACTAGTTCTATTTATTTTGGTAATCTAAAGTTGCATCTTTGTTTGGTTTTATAGCCGTTAAATATAAGGGAATACGTTATCGGTTATTAATGTTTTCCGTTAATCTTATGTTACTGCGCAGCCACAGTATAAGGGATAACGTATAGCGTTACTTGTTTTTAAAAAATTGACCGATCTGTTTGTAGCGAAACGTGTCTTTTTAACATACTTTTAAACATGATTAACATCTGCAATAACAATCGAAAATGCACCAAACCATTAGTGAAGGTGTTTGTTACTTAAATATTTGATCCGTCTTTAACAATATTTAAATATTTTTATTTAATATTAATACATTAAACAATCATCTAATATCCAAATTGTAAAAAATAATAATTTACAAACAAGCCCAGAATTTAAAACACTGTAGTCAGTGTGTCAAATTGGTCATGAGGAGAAAACTAGTCATGGTGGTTAAATAAAAAAAGTTTTAGACAATAATGAGTGCTTTAAAATACCATTTCTAAATCATGACTATCTCAATTAGTTATGAAATAATTTGAATAAAACTGAAAATGCCTATTTCTACTTTTGGCTATAGGTATATTTATTAAATTTGAAGAGATATAATAAAATAAATCAAACTTTGCCGTTTGCTACTTTATGTACACTCATGAAATTTAAAACTTGGACACCACAATTTCTGTAAACAAAAGTTTGCACATTGTGAAGCGGGCTTAAGGGTATCATTTACAATTCTAACAGCAGGTAGTCTCAGCAGGGGTTATCTTATAGAAGGACTGTAGAATGAATCATTACACTAAGCACGTTTTAGAAAATAGGTAATTTACGTTGCTTACTTAATTTTTTCTTTAAAGAATATATTTGAAGGTATCGCTAATTAAACACCATAGCTCGATTAATTATCGAATCAAAATTTTGTTTAGGAAATGTTTACAAAATAAAATTAGAAATAATTTTGATTTAAAAAACGTCTACAAGCAATAACTTTTAAATTAAATCAAAAAACTAAACATGGTTATTTGGGTTGACTGATTATTACTTATTTTTAAATAAATCTAACCTACTAATTATTGTAAGTTATTAAAAAAAATCATTAAACTCTCTATTCATAATATTTAGTCCTTACAAAATGTATATTTTATGACGTTTCATTTTTTTCTGTAGTTAATATAAAAGTGAAAATAAAAACTAAGGCAATTCTTATTGTCAACGTATATATTTAGTTTTTTGACAAGAATTTATTACATAATTATAATTAAGATACCAAGTTATAGTTTAAAATTAAATGAAAACTTTTTTTAAATAAAGGTATTACTATATAAATAAATATAAGAAATCAATAATGGGTGTGACCTCCATTATTATTGATACATTCTTGGAGGCGTCTGCTCATTGACGCTATCAAGGTATCAATATAATTAATATTAATCGTTTCCATGCGGTATCAATGGCTGCAATTAGTGCATTACGGTTTACTGGTATAAAATTTGGCCCTTGTTGTCTTCGGATAACAGCAAGTATTCGAGCCCAAACATTTTCGATAATGTTAAAATCTGGGCTTTGCGCACAACCCGCGAAGTATGAATAGGGGCGTTGTCCTTTAACAACAAAAATACATTATGAAAATGTTAATTCAACAGATCCCGAACTATTTTTGGAGAAAGTATAGTGAAATAAGAATACTTACTTGTTGGAAAATATAATCTTCGTCTGGATAAAACACTTCGACTGAAGGTTTCATAATAGTTTCCAAAATATCTAAATACGCAGCAGAATCAAGACGTCCATCGATAGCCCAACAAACTCCTGGACCCCCGCGCTAACCCAACCCCACACATTCACAGAAAAATAACCACTTCGTTTTTAGGACATATGTGATTATTTTCGTAACGAGTTCCTTCCATTCTAAAAACTTTTAGTGGTCCATCGTTGCGGCTATTGAACGTTTTTTCGTCGCTAAAAATCACTCGATTCCAAAATTCCAAAGGTTCGTTCACATATCGCTTTGCAAATTCCAGACGACGTCTCATATTTTCGTCACTGAGAACTTCTTTCGCAGCAGCATTATACTTCTTTATTCCCATCTCCTTTAATCTTTTTTGTGCAGTTATACGGCATCCGGGAAAATGTGTATCTGCTATAGCCCTGGAGTATGTAGCAAATGGTTGTTCTGTTACGTAATGAAACAACTCGAGATCTTGAGCACGTGTAGATACTTTAGGTCTACCACTTCCGATGGCTCTTTCAAAGTGTGTTCAAGATTCCATTTTACTCGGTAATGCCCTACGGTGCTTTTGGTATATCTAACATACGTGAAATTTCACGCACGCTACGGCCCCGCTAATTCCGAAACAATCCGCGCTTTCAAATCAGCACCGAGATGAGGTGGCATTTTCACAACACTTGAAATTTTAAACTAAAATGGAATTTACATTTCTTACTTTATTTATTGGTTCACACTACCCCTTCTCAAACAGTAGGTAATTGTTTATTTATTACATACTTCTAATGACCAATGTAACAACCCTTAGAGCAATATGACTCAAAGGAAGTAAATTAAACAAGCAAGGATATTCTATTGTTATTGAAACTTATTCATAAAGTAAAAGCCATTTCCTTATAATGCTAATGGACAGGATTTTCTTTTAAGTATTAAGATTACAATAGAGGACTTATAAATTTTCAAAAATATTTGCGCTTTTTCCTTAATAATTTCTTAGCAATAACATACACGTTCTTGGTTTTAAGTTGTCATAAATTTGATATGATATAAATTTGTGTTTCTAATATTACATCACAAACTAATCTTTATTCGCCAAAAATTGTTGCTTAAGTTGTAAAGCTTCGTACACACCTGAACAACAAACCGAGCAACAAACATAACAACGAACCGAAAGTCAAACAGAACGACAAACGATCTTTTATGATTTTCACAATCCGAACAACAAACGGAACGTTTGTGCTGTTCCCATAATTATTTTCAGTAGTTTTCAGTTCATATATATTTATTATTGAGAAGAGAAAATTGCGGAAAACAAGAAGATAGTGCCAACCAAATTTTTACGCACAAAGAAGAGTAAAAATTATAATTTACTTCGCTTTTTTTTTATTTTGGAAATTTCCGCCCAAATGATGCTAATAGGGACATCATTTTTTTCTTGCATTCTTAAACACTGATTAATTTAAAACATTTTTCTTCTGTCAACTCCATAATATTACCTAAAACACAACAAACCCACAAAAGGGAGGACAAAAATAAATAATTTAATTCTCCCGCATAAGTTTGTTCGCCGTTTTGTTTAGATTCGTCCAAACCTGCAAACGCATTCGCGCGCATTTTCTTTGATGTCGGAGAAAAACCGACAAGTTGCGGGAACGCCGCAAACCGTTCGTGGAACAATCAGGACTTGCGAATCTGTTCTAAAATTCGTACGTAGCACCGTCCAAATTAATGTTCCGATTGCCGTTCGGTTCGTTGTTCTGTTTGTTCCTCGGTTTGTTGTTCAGGTGTGTACGAAGCTTTACAATAAGCATATTAATATGAACTATATCTTATGAAAGGAGAGTTATGTAACTATAATTAACGACTTAACGTTACGTTAGTAGATTCCATTTACTATTTACACATATTTTCTTGGAACATTCGATAATTAACTATCGGGATATGATGACCCTATACTTCGCAGGTTGTGCGCAACTGGATACAAGCAAATAACTTGGAGCTGTTACCCTGGCCAGCAAAAGCCCAGATTTTAACATTATCGAAAATGTTTGGGCTCGAATACTTGCTGTTATCCGAAGACAACAAGGGCCAAATTTTATACCAGTAAACCGTAATGCACTAATTGCAGCCATTGATACCGCATGGGAAACGATTAATATTAATTATATTGATACCTTGATAGCGTCAATGAGCAGACGCCTCCAAGAATGTATCAATAATAATGGAGGTCACACCCATTATTGATTTCTTATATTTATTTATATAGTAATACCTTTATTTAAAAAAAAGTTTTCATTTAATTTTAAACTATAACTTGGTATCTTAATTATAATTATGTAATAAATTCTTGTCAAAAACTAAATATATACGTTGACAATAAGAATTGCCTTAGTTTTTATTTTCACTTTTTATATTAACTACAGAAAAAAATGAAACGTCATAAAATATACATTTTGTAAGGACTAAATATTATGAATAGAGAGTTTAATGATTTTTTTTAATAACTTACAATAATTAGTAGGTTAGATTTATTTAAAAATAAGTAATAATCAGTCAACCCAAATAACCATGTTTAGTTTTTGATTTAATTTAAAAGTTATTGCTTGTAGACGTTTTTAAATCAAAATTATTTCTAATTTTATTTTGTAAACATTTCCTAAACAAAATTTTGATTCGATAATTAATCGAGCTATGGTGTTTAATTAGCGATACCTTCAAATATATTCTTTAAAGAAAAAAATTAAGTAAGCAACGTAAATTACCTATTTTCTAAAACGTGCTTAGTGTAATGATTCATTCTACAGTCCTTCTATAAGATAACCCCTGCTGAGACTACCTGCTGTTAGAATTGTAAATGATACCCTTAAGCCCGCTTCACAATGTGCAAACTTTTGTTTACAGAAATTGTGGTGTCCAAGTTTTAAATTTCATGAGTGTACTCTAAATTTCACATGAGCGAAAACGTAAGCCGAATCTTGGCGAGAGTGTATGATTTCTATTACATATTCTAATTCTATGAATAAGATATAATTTAGATCTCGATTTGTTTGTTTTCTTTGAATAAATTTACGTAAATCGTTCAAAACCGACTATGATTACAAGAACTGAACAAATTGATGTTATGTTGTACGATTTTTGATTTGTATCTCTCACTTTAAAAATTAATTACTCGGTCATTCGCTAACCGATTTTGAAAAACTTTGCAAAATCAGTTCTTTAAAACTACAAAAACATATACCGGTTGTTTCATGAAAATGAGTTAATAAAAAAATTATTAAATATATCTAATTCCACGAACTGCCCAGCCCAGGGTTTTATTTGAACACTTGTTACACTTTTGTTAATTGGTTTAAATATTTCTTATACAGGATTTGCAACGCCGACGAAACAGAACCAATTGCAGCCACATCAATAATTTAAAAAAAAACTCAGACCCGTCAATTTTATTTCTGAGGTGGACATCTTTTCAATTTTTTCAATTGCATTATTAAATTGTTACTGCAATATCTTTTTGTTTTTGTTAAACGACAAATCCGCGAAATCATATGAGGGCCGCTTAGGGTTGTTCTAGCCGAACGGCCAAAAGAAACTAGCAACATGTGAAGTTTTTTCAAAAGCATTTTTTGTCGTCTATCCGATTTTGCACAAAAAATTGTGTGTTGCCATTTAAAAGTTTTGATTTGACGTCATTTCCGTTAAATCCAGAGGTAATAGTGGAATGCTGACAGGCTGAAAAGATGCCCCCCTTCAGAAATAAAATTAAGTTTTTTTTAAATTATTGATGAAGCTGCAATTGGCTCTGTTTTGTCGGCGTTGGCCTATCCAGTATGACTGGATCATTAAAAACACTTTTGTGCGGTATAACTATATTGTAATGATAAAAATTGTTGTGAAGAATAATGCACAAAACTTGTAATCGAAACGATGTAATAAGCTTAACATATGGAGTGTTAGTTTGCATCTCCTGCAGAAGACCCACATAGAATGAATCAATTAAAAATTAAAGTACAATGTAAAACTTATAAAAATACTAAAATAATTTTTAATTCTGTGGATTTTAACATTTTTTATCTAAAAATTAAAATAATAATTTTTAAAATAAATATTTTTATTCATTTTTTTTTAACAATTTCTACTTTGGGGTTATTACAAGCTATTACATTTGTGACTTTAATTTTAACGAATTATGAAAATTTTGGTACCATAAATTATTTTTATTAAATCTATAGTAGTACCAGGTAGTACTTATTATACAGATTGCTTCATTTGACTAAAATAAAAATTATTTTATACCAGATAAAAAGTGCCACATTTTTTTTTATTTTATAATGTAAAATGATAATTTACATCTTATTCTCCTTTTTTATTATCTTTTTTTGTGTTGGCCGTTTTGGTTGTCCTACAAATATTCCAGGTACGGATGATACATTTCCTTTAGTTTTTACGTTCTCTTTGGAGAAGTTTTGTATGTGGTGAAATAGAGAAAAACAAGGAATCTAAAAATTTTAAAATATTATTATATAGGGTGTCATTTGAAAACCCAAAATTGTATTGTTTTAGTTAAATTAGAATTGAAAAAAAAATATTTAAAATTGCCATCAAGTAATGGACATCAACACAATTAAAGTAAACTATTTAATTATTTATTGTTGTAAATTATAGATAAAAAGTTACTTTTGTTACTTGTTCCGTTTTTATTGAATGACACTTAATACTTCGGAGATGATGACGTATCGCCTACCGTTACATATTTTTTTTCCGTCATTTCGCACCTACCGTTTTTTTCTCAGTGGTTTTGCTTCTGATGTCAAATTTCTCTCGATCTACTTCGTCTCCAGGTTAAGTAACATCGTTCACTATTGCATGCCAAAATTAATAATTTTAATACACCGGGTGACCCAACCAAACTATAAAGTTCGATTGTTCCGTTATTAAACAAGATATCGACTTCTGGTTTTTTATTTAATACATATCTATTAGTTTTTTTAAATATTCTTTCCATATACAGGTGGTCCTAAACTAGGTAATTGGACCAAAGTTGTTTTTTTAATGAAACATCCTGTATATCTACGTATATTTGAATTCTCTGTTAAAAACAACTTTAGTTTGTATACATGATTGGGTGTCTAGCAGCAACTGTTATAGCGTTAACTGACATTTACTGTGAAAGAAGTCCCATCTTTGACAAATCACAGTAAAAATTTTGTTATTTCTTTTCCATATTTTCTGCAATTGGTCGTCTATTATAGTCAGAAATTTGAAATGTGATTCTTGCTGACGTTTTTTTTAATACTATACAGGGTGGTCAAAAACACAAAATTATTTTTCTCAATTTTTTAAATAGAACACCCTTTATACCTATCAGTCATTGCAGTTTTTAAGAGCTTTTTAACGACACACTTGGAGTACTAGCGCCCGAACTTTTTGAGATATTCCACAAAGAGAATTAAAAATATCAATTAATGAAAATGCTTAATTGTAATTAACATTAATATTTTTTTGCCGAACTTTCACTCAAAATAGGAATAACACTAAAATTTGTATACACACATTTCGAGTAAAACACAATCTGTTTTTGGTAATAATTTTTACAAAAAGTTATTGCGGTATTGTATTATCGAATTTAGGTCTTTAACATCATTTAACAACTTCAATTTTTAATAATTTATTGATAACTTTCAAAAAACAAAAAAAAACAACATTCAACTTCTCCATAGTTCAGTAAAAAATTTCCGTGTTGTTCTAAGCACATTTGCAAACGTCGGACGAACGAAAGCTTAACGCGCCTGAGAACAAGTAGAAAAATTAAACGGAAAACATCGGTTATTCTTATTTTCATTTCTTCTGCTGTTGTTGGTCGATTTCTGTAAATTTGATTTTTAAGGAAATGTTTTTGAACACTTACTGAACTAGGGAGAAGTTGAATGTTGACCTTTTAAGTTTTTTTGAAAATTATCAATAAATTATTAAAATTAGCATTTGATGTTGTAAAAAATTATTACCAGAAAATATTCTGTCTTACTCGAAATGTGTGTATACCAATTTTAGTGAAAGTTCTGCGAAAAAATAATAATTGTGGAATATCTCAAAAGTTCCGGTCCTAACACTCAAGTGTGTTATATTGTTAGAAAGCTCTTAAAAATCGCACTAGAATGACACATTGGTATATAGGGTGTTCCATTTGAAAAAATTGGGAAAAAGATAATGTTGTGTTTTTGACCACCCTGTATAGAATTAAAAAAAAACGTCCGCAGGGATCAGGTTTCAGAATTTTGATTATAATACGGGACCAATTGCAAAAGAAGGACAAGAAATAACAAAGAGTGTAGGTACTGTGATTTTTCAAAGATAGTACTTAAGTGTCAGTTAACGCTGTAACAGTTGCTGCTAGCCCCTAAAGGGGCTTTTTCGAAAAGGGGGTTAAAAATGTAAAAGATGTGTAACCTTTCATCATTAATTAATTATTTTGACACATTTCATCTTATTAAATGTTCAAATTTGACACATGGGTTTGTCTAAATATTTTTTGAGGTATTCTAAAAAATTTAAATTTTTTTTAAGTTTACCACCCTGTAACTTTTTAAACGAAGCTTTCCTGATTAAAACTTCATATGAAAAATTTAAAATTTTTATCAAGTAATACGATGGGTTTATTTTTGCTCACTACTAGTGAATCACCTGGTTTATCAGAAATTGCTAATATCATTATCGATCACATTTTTAGGAATTTTAACTAATTAATTACTAATAATTGAACTAGAAAGTATGTACTGTATTTGGAATGACACTAGATTTTAATGTGTTCTGAATGATATAATTAGGGGAGAAATATGGTATGTAATTATAACGATAGCCTAACTAATGATTATTGTCATATCATATCGGTATATCATAAGGTGTACTTACGCTGCAGTATTGAGTTTCATTGGAATGGCATCGAGTCCTGAATTTATTCCAAGGAAACGCGTGAAGAGGTCTGCGCTTTCTGCCAACGAAAAAACTATTGTGCTCAATGTGTACAATTATTTGAAATGCCATAATCCGTTGAAAACAGTTCAAGAGACAGTTGATATGTGTTCACATATGACTGGCATTGGAACAACAACAATATTCAGACTTTGCGTGAAGACAAAGTTTCTGTGCGTGAGCCTAGTTTATCTCATGGTAGAAAAAAACTGAAATACCCGAATATGTGAAAAGTATAATTAGAAGAATAGTGCATTCTTTTATTTTAAAAAGAAATACCCACATTAAATAAAATTGTGTCAGTTGTGAAAGAGGAAGAGAGTATACCCAATTTAAGTAGAACAATGTTGTGGCAAGTTTTGCACGAATTGAATTTTTTATGGGAAAAATGAATAGGAAATCAGCTCTCATTGATAAGGAAGAAATTGTATGTTGGAGAAGAATTTACCTACGAAATATCTCTAAATTACGTTCTGAAGGCAAGAAAATTTATTATTTAGACGAAACGTGGGTAAATGAAGGTTATACTGTGGGGAAAATGTGGCAAAACAAAAATGTAACCAGTGGACGACAGGCTTTTTAGAAGGATTATCTACAGGTTTAAGACCTCCCTTCAGGAAAAGGGTGACGCTTAATTATTACGCATATTTTAGACAAATCGAACGTTTACCTACAACTTCCTGGAAAAAACACGTTATAATGGAATGGATTTCCTCAAAAAATATTGCTTTCGAAAATGATATGGTAAAAAGGAACTACTAAGTCTAGTACAAGGTGTTAGGACAAAGTTTAAAAGATATGCAGTTGACAAAATGGCAGCAAAACGTGATATTTTTTTGTACGCTTATCTCCATACCATTGTGAATGAAACCCTATAGAATTAATATGGGCGCATATGACGTTCGAAAACTTTTAATGATTTTTTAAGTGATGTGACTGCGAAAAATGGAAAAAGTGTATAGAACACGTAATGAAAGAGAATCAAAAAAAGTGGGAACTTGACAATTTGATAGAAGTTACTATAGAGCCTATTGTAATTTCAATAGGGTCAAATGATACTTCTTCCGAAGAAACAGATGAATTTTCAGAATAACTATATTTTAAAATTATATATTTATTATTTTTCTATAAATTTAGTTTGTTCTTGCTATATTTTATTGTACCTTAAATTTTCAAACTCTATAAAATGGTTTCTAACAAACGATATGTTTTATAATTACAATGATATGTTTAAAATTACTTTCAATAAAACGCAATCGTATTTTTTTCAGCATAACCCATGTTCACGCCTATGATCTTTAGTTTAGACCTCAAGAACAGGTACGTCCCATTGTTAACGGATTAGGAGCTATTCATAAAACTAGTTTTAAAATCTTTTATGTATTTTATACAAAATCGTATACCGCTTATATGTAAAATAAGTGAACTATTTTAATTTATTACTTCGCTTCGTTTCTGGATAGACTTTTAGATATACAGAATGTTCCATTCAAAAAAACCCAACTTTGGTCTAGTTACCTAGTTTAGGACTACCTGAATATGGGATAAATATTTTTAAAAAGTGCAACTAATGGATAACTATTAAATAAGAAAACCAGAAGTCGATATCTTGTTTAATAACTGAGCAATCGAACTTTGCAATTTAGTTGGGTCACCCGGTATATTGACTTTAGGAAATATTTTTGGAAATTTTGTTGATAGTAGAAAATTATGTCATAATTCATAAAATTCTATACATTTTTTGGATTTTATAGTGTGTAATTTACTTCTGAATTATTCATCGATTAAAAACCAACAGCTTCTACCCATATGAAAATGTTATAATTATTATTGAGTGTAGACCAAATATTAACAAAAAATATAGTATGATTTCCACAAAAATCAAAAATGTTAAAAAGGTTATGGTAGCATAGATACTACGGATTATTTGTTAGGGATTACTTACAATTTCGACTAAATTTTTTTGTAATATTAGGTATTAATCAATCAAAAATCTTGGAAACGAAAAAGAGTTTTTTCGAACACCATGTAAATATACTCTAAATTTCCCACCTTTTTTGTAATTTGAGCCACCTTGTGAATCTTTTACAATTTTCAAGATATCGATGCTGTTTTATTTATCTTACACCACGTGTATTATATTCATTAGTTCGAGATGGGATAGTATTTTGTTTATTAAAGACGGTGGCCTTTGAAAAAGAGGTGTATTTTTGGAGAAATCAGTTTTGTATTACGGTACCTATAGTGTGTTTTAATCTTAACTATGATGTAATATAGAGGATTTTCAATATTCATAATTGGTAAAAATAACAAATTGCAAGCACTCAAGAGATAGTTTTGTACAATGTGTTATTGTTAGTGAAATGCATTGTTCAATTTAAAGTGAACAGTATTTTAAATGATTTTTAAAAGTACACATCTTTATTAAATTAAAAATTTAATCTTTGTTGAAAATATCTAAGACACACCCCAATAATGTTGCGAATATTTATTTAATTGTACTGTCATTTACAAATTATTTTTAATTTATCATTTTGCAAGATGTAACCTTTTCTTTGGTGTTGAAATTGATTGTTTTATAAGCGGCGATGAGTGGTTGTGATGATTGGTTACGTTTACTATTACTTTTTACTATTTATTATCTTCGCAATCTACAAGTTTTTGTCAATTTTAAAAGCTACAATTTTTCAGTAGCGTAATTTACAAAAAATTTTAAAAAACAGAAACTTCAATATTATTATTTACTCATTTTTTTAGTTTTTAACATTTCTAGAGTTGTCACAACAAAATTCTAATTCATTGAGTTACAGTATTCAAAACAAATGCTACACATTGTTTTGAAATCTTAATTTCTTCAAATTGCTTTTGTTCACGAAAATTAACGTACGAAATAGTTTACGTATCCTTCATAAATCTCGATAGTCATCGTAGGCACAATTTTTGGATGGCTTTCAAACGAATATACATACGTACTACGTATACGTAATTCAACTTATGAATAAAACATTTTAAGGGTGTCAAACCTTTATAATTAGTCTCAATTAAATTGTTTTAATAATAACATTCGTTAAATAATCGTAGTTATACTTGCGCTTTAGGTGCATGTACGTCTTTTTACTACAGGTGCGTCCGTCTCACGCGTAGACTGTAATTAATTACTCTCTCTTCATTATCATAGCCGGCGTGGGAGGCCGCCTGCACCTTTACTAACACACTGCATAACAATAGCTTTTGCCTTATTAGAATATCTTGATCTCCTAACGGGTATTGTTTTTTAAAATTTTTGTTAAATATATGTGCTTTTCAAATTAGAGATAAAGAAATGTGCATGCCAACAAGTTAATCTTAATTATTTACTACTACTACCACATTATTGAGAGTTAGGAATGAGCTCGACTTTTAGTAGAAACCTCACGACTACAAATTTGTAATGTTTTCTAGTTGTTATTTTCCGCATTAGCACATAATAGACCTCATTAAATACTCCCTCAATGATTACAAATAGGCGTTTAACCATGTGGATATTTTTGTTAATCCGCCTTACAAATACAAACACGTACTAGACTTTTGCATATGATTTACACAATTAATTAGTAATTTTGGTACAATAACGGTTTAACATAAA
Source organism: Abscondita cerata (assembly GCA_030710515.1). Classification (NCBI taxonomy): domain Eukaryota; kingdom Metazoa; phylum Arthropoda; class Insecta; order Coleoptera; family Lampyridae; genus Abscondita; species Abscondita cerata. The sequence continues at coordinate 111,082 of JALBCR010000934.1, forward strand.
AGCATATATGTATACAGTGTGAGTGTAAAGTATGGAATAAAATTCATTTTTTATACAATTTTCCTCAAACAGGTCAATTTTTATTTTAAATTCCCATGTTTTTGGTATAAATCAACCTGTTTTATCTCCACCAGTGACGGCGCAACAGAGGGCAACTTGAAAAATTTAAATGGCAATGAGAGTCAAAAGTTACATTTTCGGAAAGACCATTTCATCCTCTATGCAGCATTGTAAGCATCTTCAACATCAATCGATTAAAACAGGAAAATTAGAAAAATTACTTTGAATATTTTTCAGCATTAATATTAATGTCTGCTTGTATTTTCTATTAATAATAATCGAAACAAGCAATAGTTTCCTGAAAGTATAATCCAAATCTTTCTTTAGGTATAAATTATACATTTGTATACTAATCAGTGGCGGCGTATCGTGGGGCAATTTTAAAAGTTTAAAATATAATAAGGATATAAAAGGTTGTTCTAAACGCCAATTTTAGAAACAATTACATTGTTAAATAGAAGATAAAAAGATTATTCTTAAAATGTAACTGTTGACTACTAGTACCATTTAAAATTTTCAAATTACCCTCCGTTGCACCGCCGCCACTGGTTGTGATAGAAATGTATCATTTATGCGAATAGGTGAGGATTCGTGTAATGCTTTCAGGGAACTGTTATTTGCGTCGATTTATTAATAGAAAATGCAACCAGAAATTATTAGTGTAGAAAAAATATTAAAAGGTTACTTTTTTCTTGTTCTAATCGACCGATGCTGAAGATGCTTACATTGCTGCATAGAGGATAAAATGGTCTTTCCAAAAGGTAACTTTGACCACCATTACTCATTTAAAATTTTAAGTTGCCCCCTGTTGCGCCGCCACTGGTAAAGATAGAAAGGGTTGATTTATACCAAAAGATGGGAATTTAAAAATAAAAATTAACCTGCCCAAGGAAAATTGCATAAAAATAAGGATAAAAATTTAATGAATTTTATTCTATACTTTACACTCACACTGTATGTAATCTCTTTATTGTTTTACTTCTATACTAAACAATTTGTTGATCTTTTTTTTTCATGTGTTTTTTATCTTCAAATTACACATTCTAACGGTGGGTTATTGGGAAAATCTATACTTGCATGTTGTTTACTATATTGTTTTTTTTTTATTTATTGATAAGCTTCTTTTAGACATTATAAAAATTTCTTTTGTTTACTTGCTTGACAGAAAATGCAGTTAAAATAGCTTGATTTTGTATGGCTAGAAAGTTTATTAAAAAATATATAAGCACAAGATACAAGGTTAGATAAAAGTATTCATGAACGGAAAATAATATTTAATATTTAACAAGTTTACAGAACTCATGGGGTTTTGCCAGAAGTATTTTTCGCACTACCTTAACATAAACCGAGTAGATCAGCAAAATGCAATTAATTTAAGTTTTTTTTAATTGAACACCTTGTATTTGACATTATATTTAGATCGTTTGGAAAATACAAAGTAACTTTGTCAACAACATCTATTTCTAAATTCTACAATAGTAAGGTGCAGTATGCAGTAGTTTCTAATTTGTTGTGACAATTCTCGATATGTTACAGTAACTCACATATAAATGGAAACTCGAATTGCATGTACAGAGTGATAAAAATTTTCGTGCCAATGTGAACAACTTTCGACCTCACGAACTTGCTTAATACAAATGGGACACCCTGTGTTTGTAACACATTTTGTAGACTAATCTTATCGTAATATTTTTCTCATTGGTGGATCGATTTATTCTCAATATCAATCGAGACGACAGGCAAACATCTTGTGACTTTCTTTTCTATTGGGCGGTGCTTCACGAAGCTAAAAATTACACGTAAAATATCAATGTGGCTTCAATCATTCCAAGTTAAATTAGTGTGGAAATATAAATTCGACCGATTTCGCCGTAAGTGATTTTTAAGTATTTCTTTTGTTGTCTCGTGGTTGTGTTAATTTCTAATTACAACGTATGCTTTAGCACGTGCCTTGACCTTACTTGTATATTACTGTCTGGATAAGTTCTGGAGGCGCTGGAACTAACAATTGGGAATCCTTCGCTATAAAAACGTGTCGACTACCACGGTGTCGCCCACCTCAAAGCTGCAACGGCCGATTATACTCCACCGGTTGAGGGTCGCTCACGCTGCTTTCCTGCTGTTTCAAAGGAAACTATCTGCATTCCGAGCTTCGTCGTCTCGTCCTTCTCAGAAAAATTCTACCGATCTTCAAATGCTGTCGTTAGCAAGAATCTTCCTTATCAGAACTACATGCATCAGTACATAGCTAAGTTTATTATTTAAGGAACCTATTCATTTTTTACATGCGTTTGGTGCTTACGTATATGTGACATTAAACGGTTTAAATCCCTAGTGTATAAGCAAATTGTTATTCGGGTAGACTCCACCCATCGACGTTTGGTTTTGTTTGCACTAGCTCCATCAGAGCTGTGGCGCTTTCAATAAAGTGGGTGAAGCTAAAACACAAGGTCTTTTAGGTTGGCGGGAGCTACGTACCGCATTAGTCCGAGTTTAATCCTAGTTTTTAAGTCACAGTGTGTAAGTGACATGTGTACGTCAAGTTTCCTTAATCACCAATCTTAAATTGGTACGCTAACTTTAATTTGGGGTGTAACAAACAAAAACTTAACTGAATTTAGACATATTTAATTGCGAACTCTAATTATTTTGTTGTTGCTAATGCACGCAAGTTTCGTGCGACAGAATCTTTCACTTCTTCAGCAGTTTATTTCTTTCAGTTCCCTCAAAAACCTTCCCAATTTACCAACTAAGCCGGACACTGCTGTGTTAACTCTTATAAATACGGGATCTTCCACGAATGTAGTGCGCTATTTCGAGCCAAATATTATTGTTCTTTTTTTCTAGATTGTATCGCTAGTGCCGTTACTTTTTTTTTTTTTTATTATTTGTGAACTACAACCGTTACAAGGCCTACGTAATTTTATGCTTGACACTATACTAAAACTAAGTTTCAAACCAAAATTCAAAAAATTTTTAATTTCCACTCGTCTTGTAACATCAATCCTGGATACGCTGTGTACAGGGTGATGCATTAGTAAATGCGCATACGTTAGGATTAGATAGGGGATATTAAATAGATTCTGAAAAATATATATTGTACAGGTCTCAGATCTTTATAACCAAGAGACAGGGTGTTTTATTTATTTATTGTAAATTTTCTTTACATTCGCAACATATTTTCCTTCTACGGTAAAGTATAATAGCTTATAATGTTAATACAAATACGGACTTAAAAAATTCAAAAATTTTGTTTACTTAAAAATGACACCCTGTATGTCAAAATTTTGAAAAACTGTTTGCATATTTGGACAATGTTTAGTATGGGATGCAACTTGCACTGACACATTAGCTCCATCACGGTTAAATGAATTGGCAACAACAGCGTGGTCTGGAGCAAATAGTGCAGCCACAGCCAAGAGAAGAAAATATTTGCCAATGAATGAGTTTAATTTTCAATTTCTACATTTTGCTGTTGATACTATGGAACCATGAGCCGAAGAAGTTTTAACATTCGTAAATAAACTTGAGAAACTAATCATGGACCAGTCAGGGGAACACCGCTCACGGTCATATCTTTTATCAAAGGATTAGAATAGCTCTATTCAGCGTGGGAATGCAATATCAGTTATGGGGACATTTCCTTCTTCAGAATATTTATCAGAAATTTTTACATATTAAATACTATTTCTTAGTTACTAATTTACTAGTTTTGCAATAGTTATCAGAATAATAATTATATTGTCAAATTGTCAATAAATGTTGAAAGTGATTTCCGTTATTCTGAAGACAATGATAGAACCTGCTCTTGTAATTCGGCGACATTCTGCAGTAATTTTTCGCCCTAAGTCTTTAATGTACTTTGATTGAGTTTTGAAGACAACAGATTTCAAAAGACCCCACAGAAAACAATTTGGCGATCTTAGGGGTCATTCAATTAGTCCTCCCCGATCAATACACTGATTTGGAAATCGGTCACCTAACCCTGCTTTATTTATTTATTTATTTATTCGTATGGTACATTACACAAATATTATATTGTGATGTAAGTGTCATGTATGGTGCCCCCAGAAGATCAGTATAAACCTGTATAGTGTGGTGACGAAACCGTGTGCAATAGTGGATTGGTTCGTCTTGGCAAAGCATTTACTTCAAGGTTACCATACTTAATGGTCAAATATAATGAGAAGGTTTTCCATCTTGTTGAAAACAAAGTAAATCTTTTTTTTTTTATTTCTATCCACTCAAAAATAATTGAAAATAAAAAATTTAGTACGCCACTAAAATCCTCATTAAATTTTCTAAAAAATGACGTATCACAAGTGGGGTCATGCCATTTAAAAATCTTAAGCGTAGTATCTGAGAGCTAGGGGTTGATTCTACAACTGTCATTAATACCTCAAAAATCGCATCCTTTAATATTAAAATTGAGGTGTTTTACCATATTAATTATGATTTCCATTACACTAGCCGATTTGAAGAAGCTCACATTTTGTGAGCGAAACGTCACCTAATTAAAATTTTTTTATTTTGTCTTACTTCAACTCTAGGGATATGACATTGAATCCTAAAATTAGAATTTTAAAATTTATAAAAACATACATTGCATTTGCTGCATTAATTAAAAAACTTTTTTATATCCATACTTTTTTCTCTTAAAGTTAATGGTATTCAAGTAAAATTCAATGAAATGTTATGTATGTACATCTTCTATTCATTTTATGAATATTTTTTAGTTTTTACTGCATGATTTGCTCAGAATATTTTCGAGTAAAAAACGGCATGCCACAACTTTGCCTAAAACTAAATATACATTTTTAAATTTATACAAGCCCCATTATGTTATTCTTGTCGTTAGCACCTATAACGATTATCAACCGTTTAGCTTATAGAATGTAACCCTGTTCTAAATAATAAATTAATAAAAAAAATATTTGCTTCTGAACAAAAATAATTCCTTCATGTTTTTTTGTCCGACTCATTGTTTTGACATAAAAACCATTTTCTTACATGGCCATGTGTGATATAGTCCAGTAAAAATGAAATAGTTTTATTAAATCAATTGACATTAAAAATCAAAGTAAATGATCAAAATGTCTTTCACCTATCGTTGCAAATGACTGTGCTTTTTTCTAATGGGACGATTAACAGAAACAATAGAATTTTGATCGGGCGATCATGGTAGTTATGGTCCTAATCTGCCCATCCACTGTACAGGGTACGTCTCATTTAAATCATCACTAAAATGGGCAGAAGCACCGTCAAACATAAATCACATATTGTTTTGAACTTGAGTGGAACATCATCCTTCAATAAGGGCAAATCATTTCCGAGAAAATTACAATACGTTTCGCCATTAAGACACAAAAAAAATCGATGTTGATGTTAGGTATTAGTTATAGACTGTGGGTTTTTATCGACCGATATGTGATTATTGAAAAAATTCATTATGCCATCACTAGAAAAATTTACCTCGTTAGCGAAAAGCAACTCTTGGAGGAAAGTCTTAAAATAAGAGATCTTGTACCCTCTAGATATGATATACGTACATAACATTTCAATACATTTTTACTAGAATAATCGTCTTTATTAGTTTAGAGAAAATACTAAAGATATAAAAAGTTTCTAAATAATACCGCAAGTGTAATTAATGCATATTTTTAAGTTTTAAAATTTTAACCAACACAAAATGTTTAATAAACATATTAAAAGGGGTTATTAAATTGAACCCCCCTACAACCTTGGGGAAATTAAAGTTTAGTGACTGTATGTCACATGTTGATCCGTTGTCAGAAAAAAAATAAAAAACTTAATTTGGGTCACTCATTTGGTAGGATGTGACTCAGCAGGGCGAGTTGAGTTGAAAAAAATTATAGGAATTACCCGACTTAAATATCACAGAGCGTAGGGGTGAGGCAACTAGAAGCTCGAGTGGAAAAATTAATCGCCTTCCTCACTTGTTGGACAAATAACAATTTCCTTTATACAAAAATAATCCCAAAATTTCTTTTGAAATGTTTCTACACTGACATTGTCTCTTAAAGTTGAAAACCGTTTTTGACCATTTCTTTCATAGCGGTTCTGCTGTATTACAGGAGATTTTACTATATGTTGTTTGCTAACGTGCTCAGTTTCATTGTTCATAAATTATTTTTGAACGTATGTACTTTATTTTACGATAACGATGAAAAACCACTACATCTAAAGGGTACAAAGCTTTCGTTGTAAGAACAAACTAAGTTGTAATCTTTAACTTGTAGTCAACAACAAAAAATAATAACAAAGGTACTATACTTACTGGTAATCACGGTTTAAATACATTGCTCATATATTGCTTGACAGATATATTTAAAAAGTTTCGATTTTGATTACGTGTTAGTGTGTCCACGGATTGACTTAGATATACTTGTAAATTCCTTATTTTACATTTTAGGAAGAACAGTCATTCTTCATAAAAGTTTTTGCTTTATCTAGCGGGTGTACATAGCATTAACCAAAATTTTGAAATAAAGTCATTGGCGTTCTTGAATTTTACGGTAAATAAATAAAGAAAATCTTACTTAGTAATGGGCTTTCTGTCCAAAATTGATATGCAAATATTAGGTTATCAACTTTTGAAGTCTGAAACTACAAAGGTATCTTCACGTATTTATCGTAAGATTCAAGAACGCCACTGAATTTGTTGTTTTAAAATGGCAAAATTGGCAAGTGTCGCTTCTTTGCCGTAAGTTAATACTAGTTTCGCCACCACACTATACAGGTTTATACTGATCTTTTGATGCACCATACATAACACTTACATTGCAAATGGATGAAATTCGGGATACTGGGTGAATTGGTGACGAGAAACTCAAATATTAACATTTTTGACTATTCAGATCTATTTTCCATTCAGTTTTACATACAGTATGTATTCTTAGTATTTGTCGCTAAAAGCAGCTGTTTTCGATACAAACGGGTTTGAAGTTAAACCTGCAAATATGTCTAGTTGAGACTTTTGGTAGCAACTACGGAGCTGTTCCAGGGCGTTCAAACCCGGTGAACGCAACTTTGCTTTGTTTATACGTTGACTAAATGACAACTGTAAAAATGGAGTAATCCTGCACATTAATTTGTAAATAATATTTAAGTTCAAAACTGGAAAAAAGATATTGTACGTATTTGAGGAGTGTTACGCCATGAAACTAAAAAAAAACACGGCGTCGCAAAGTGCAAAACTACTGATGGGTTTAGAAAAATGTCTCTTACTAACCTTTATAGATATTTTTTAAAGTACAAGCACTAGCATGGTGGATTTCTGGAGTAAACAATCAATTTACTTACAGTTGTTTTGTTTTCTTCTGATGAATCAAACAATCCGTTAGTTATTACACTTAATTTCTTGAACAAAAATAGTTTATTACACGGAATTAATTGATAAATGCCTTGAACGGTATTGCATTATTATAATTTGTTTGCAGGTCTAAAATAAACTCGAAGTGTCCGCAAGTGTTGCCTCGACCTTAGTCAGACAAAACTTCTCTTTAATATCGCGAACCGGATTGTTCCTTATTCTTATCATCACTATAACTTTAACACTTGCATACAAATCACTTTCAATAGTTCGTACGCAAACAACTTATACGCATACAATATTTAGCGATTGTTAAAAAATAGCAATTATGATCCGCTACAGTTCTGTACTTGTTGTTAGTTACATAGTTCCTTGTAGTTTAAAAATCTGCTTAGAGACTAATTTTAAAAATATAAACATACAAACTCGGGAAACTCGTCTCTCTCTCTCAATTTCTACATACACACAGAACCCTACAAAAAATTAACAATTCTCAGAGTTTAACCGTGGGATGTAATTTTAGAATTAAGTTTAGACTATGAAATTTACTATTAAAAACAACACGATTTACACGCTCTGTCATCGAACAAACAAAGAGTTTATTGAGTCAGTGCATTAAGGCGGCGTAATGTGGCTAAGACTTCTACAAGAACCTTTAATCAAAACTATCGAAATAATCATTTCTTTCAAGCTTAATTGAGAGCACGACGGATTTAAAAATATCCAAAGACAAAAAAAAATAAATATTGCAACGACGTGGGAACGAAAACATACGTGCTTATTAACGTAAACAAAATATACTTAAAATACACTACAACTCACTTAAAACAAATACTTCACTTAAGACCAAAAATAATTTACGCGTAAATAAATAATTTTCACCAAGCAGAAGTGAACTAATGATTTGAAAAAAAAATGTATGATATGGATAAAATGTTTAAAATTTCAGTTTATTACACAAAACAAAATTATTCTACACGTTGCCTATTAGCTTTAAACATTTTTCAACGACTGCTCATAAAGTTTTCGAACATTAGGAGAATGGTATCTCGATTTATCTTGCTCGATTTGCTTTTTGAGCAGGACAACCGTTTTGTTAAAAATTTATTTATTTATCCTGATTTGCAAACTATTTATTATTTCAAAATTAGGATTTCCTTGCGACCAATAACTATAATTTTGACTGTAAACGACTCCATTTGTTGTAATTTTTCCGAGAAAACTATGTTTTTGTAAACATTTCTTTCTATCATATTCTGTTTTTTCATTAACAATCAAAATTATAAATGAAGCTCATTATAATAAATTGATGGTTTTCTTGGGCTGTTAGTGAACTACTATCGTCTAGATTAAAGGCTGTTTTGGATTGTAATATCTTCCTAATGTTTTATCTCTGATGATTTTGCTTTGCAGCTTGTATTTATACTACTAGTTCAAAAGAGGCGGGCTTGCATCACGCCGGTCTAATGCGGATCTTCGTAAGGTGCCGTTCGGATGTTCTTGAGGATTGATTCCCAATATGATTGAGCCTCAGGATTTTTCTTTTCTGTTGAAGCTTTCTAAATGTTTATCTGTAACAAAGATCATCATCATTTTTTCAATTTTATGTAGTCTCACCGGTTTGTAAAGATGAATTTTATTTTTTGGCTAGCTGACCCGGCAAACTTCGTTCTGCTCAAAATAGATTTTTTGATTGAATTAATTTCGAACATTCACGATTCTACCCGAAATATGTTTAAATGATAATACGCCATCTACTTTCTTTTTTTTAAACCTTTGCGTAGCAATTACGAACAAAAGTGATACAAATTTATTTATGAAGAATAATTGTTTTTTCTAAAATGCAAAACAATTAAGTTGGCAACTTGGTCCATCCGGGGACATTTATGTACCTATAGTAAGAGTTATAAATAAAAAGTTCTTAAATTTATATACCTAGTATCTCCTTAAATGTTACTCAAATTTCTATGCACGTTTTTATTAATTTCTTTCCATCACTGTTGTATTTTGTCTAATTTAAAATATATATTATATTTGGTATCGATATTAATTTTGAGATTTTTTTTTCATATTTGTAGTTTTTCTTCATAAGGTAAAATGCTTTCAATTTTTCTCGCGGAGGTTTACAATTTTGCTTTTAAATTGATAATTTAATTTTTTTAATTATGTTTACTAGCACATTCACTGTACCCGTTACCTACGTGTCAAGTTTTGTAAATTAATCTTTACAAGCTAGCTGGAAGTTTGTGGGAGAGCGACGTTCATAGTTTTATTTTCACCTTCACATGGCGATTTTTAATTTATTTATTTAAATTGTTTATAAACGGTTTTAGTGCGATTTCTACCTAGACGTGGTCATAGTAATGTTTTTAATTTGTTCGTGTACATGCCCGTATTACAGTCAGTTCCTATAATTTATTGTTTAGTTAGTTACCATAGACATCAAAATGAACCTACAAAATGTCATTTAGTAAACAGTCAATTAAATTTACGGCTAATTTTTAATGTTTATTTAATATTAGATAATAATTACATTAATATTAGAACCAATATTAATACTAATCTATGATATTAATGAATTGATTTTATTTGTTGGTATACTAATGTCCATTTGATTTAACTCCTTAGAAGTTGGTGGTTAGTTTTTCTTTCCGTTACCCACAAGAATTTTCTTGGCACTCACCTTCTTATTAGTATTTACGATATTGCTGGATTTCCTACTACTATGACTTTTTATAACGCTAACATCACCACCTCCATCGGTCAGCAGAAATGTTGATGCTTGTTGAAAAAAAAGACTTTGTAAGAAAATAAATCGGTTAATTTTGGGATATTTAGCTATTTGCTTAGGCAATTCTCCAAAAAACTTTTACTTACTGACATCTAGAACATTCGTAATTTTCGTAACCTACAAAAAATTAATCGGATTATTTTCTTTGGAGAAATACTATACTTACATGATTTTTGGTACTATTTAAAGATGCCTACCAAAATAATTGATTTCAAGTCTCGAATATCGTCTATAGTGAGTTTTACCATTTCATCCGATAATCATCTAGCAATGGCGATAATCATTGCTACATGTAATATTTATTTTTCATTAAAATTTCATTTTCATTAAAATTTTCCTTTGCCATTACTAATATTCATCTGGCGTTTTCTTTAGAAATTGATAAATTTGTTCTATACTAAAAATTTGTTATTCGTTTGGTTGATGTCCAATATTTTGTCGCTTCAACAATGCAAATAATCCATAAAAAATCCACATTGTATGCCTTGAGAGTAAATGCTTTTTACACAATTTCACTTCCTTGATGTATAATGTACTATTAAACTATACTTTTTCTACATGTCATATAAAGTTTATACATGTTCAATTACTGCTGGTTTTCTTAAAACCACAAATAAATACAGGGTGGATCAATTGGGAGCCAAGTTCAATATCTCCTTTGGGTCCGATTATTAACTTAATTTACGAAAAAGTCAAAAATTATTTTAACTACATTAATAGATACAAACTAAAGAAATAATCTAAAAGTATTTCTGATTATACAGGGTGTTTCATAACTTTGTAATTGTAAATTATTTAGTAAGTGTGAACATGTGTCGATTATAGTCTACTTTTAATATTGAACCAAAATCTTTTTAAGTAAATATTTTGTTTACACAGAGTGTCAAAACTCAGATCTAACTTTTTTTAGTTTTAAATAGGACGATTTAAGTCGTATACCTAATGATATGGGTCTTATATAAATTGAATACACTTTATATGGTTTTAAAAAAGAAAACTCTTTAACATATTAAGATATTTCTAAAAAAATACTAATCTGTTTTAGTGGTCTTCTATTTTCTTGCAATAACGTGAATTTTTGTTTTTGAAAGACAACCGTAATTTGTAAGAGCAAATAAAAAGATCTAGATTTAGTATATTTCTACAAAATTAAAACTATTAAATACAATAATGGGATAGTAATCGTGTACAACTTGTATAGTACCTAAAGGTGTATGTATAAAATAAAACACGTAATCAATTGTGAAGAAAATAAGGTTCTACATTATAAATTGATGGAGTTAAAATTATAATGACAATCGGTAATGTATCAATTCGAATGTCTTCTTAATTAAAAATGTAATTTATCGATAAAGAGTTTCATATATTTTCGACCATTTCATTACAAAACCCATATTTATTACTTTTTTCTTGTAAATTATTTACATTGTTTTTTTTTAATATATACTGTTTTTAAATTTTATTCACACACACCATTACGTAAATGTATTTATATGCTGGTATTTACGTATGCTTAATCGTATTAGAATTGAGATTTTTTTTCTTACACTTTCAACAAATCTAGGGATTATGTTACTCACATAATTAAATTTTTTTGAATGTATGTTTTATAAGGGCAAAGAAATTTTATTTCTAAAAGTGTAGAGTACAACCTTGGACAACAATAGTACTAAGATTTGACTTAGTATTATTTTTATTTAGAAGACTGTAACAAAGAAAAGTCTGAACTAAACTAAGCATAACACATTTTAATCTTTTTTGAAAAAAAGTTGTGATTTTTTGTTTTGTGAGTAGTTTTGATGCATTGGTAAATGTTTTCTCGATTACTTAATTCTTATTTATTTTATCGTAGGTGATCGTTTCGACCAAATATTGCAAAAAAACATAATCAAAACATTGGCCAGGTTTGGAAAATCGGAAACATTTTGGAGATTTTGAGTCGTGTGCTTTTTCTTATGGAATATTATTCTTCATGATAAATTTTGATAGTTCTTTGAGCAATAAACAAGCACAACTCATAATAAATGTACCACTATCAGTAGAAAGCATGAACAAAAATGCAACTTATTTTTAGTTGAAAGTATACGTTTTTCAGAATTACACTGTGTCGAAATTTTAATTGCTGCAATTGCCAACGTTTCCTAACCTGCAGTAAGGAACTTCATCAGGGCTTGAAAAATTAAAAACTTAAACAAGCAAACAAGACATTCATTCTCTAGCATCTCAAGGTGTATATGGTATATTTGTTCAAGTGGTTTAGGCTAACTAGTTCGTCTTCTAGTATGCGTATTTTGGAATAGGTATGGCAGTTGTGCTGTGCTGAGCATTATTTCAACACTGTTTCGAAGGTAGGTTTCTATTTCAATAAGAAATTTAGAAACAGTATAGGAATTGTCAAGCATCTTCATAACTTCAATCGTAACCACGGTTACGAACTTTGAATATTGTGGTTCCTATAGTTAAACCTACCTACTCTCTTATACGTTTAAAAAACCAGGTCAAAGTTAACTGCCCACGACGATTTTTTTATTTATACGAAAGTATAAATTAATTACCTAGACTTCTTTCAGTCCTGAATCTGGTTTGGTGTACAAGTTGATTACTTTTTTCAACTATTATCACTTCGATGCGGTTTACTAAGTGTTTGACATTATTTATTGGCATTTGTTATCCAAAAAAATGTGAATTCGTTTTTTAAAGAACCAGTGGTCGGAAGGTACCAGGTCCGGACAAAACATTCCAATTTAAAATTCTCTAAAATGCTTGGGTTCTGACAACAAAATATGACCGGATGTAGTCATAGAAAAAACACTACACTATGGAGTAAACCTTGCCTACAATTTTGTATTAGTTTCTATACATTCCGCAATTTTTATTTTTTATTTTCAAAACATACTTACCTACATTTTGTTTATGGAGTACTTATATGCCTCCTTTTTTTTTGTTCTAATACTCCAAGTCATATATATTTCATTGTATATTCCTGCGTAGCATTTTTGGAACCGGTACAAATATTTGCGAAAATTGTTATACGTTAATAAATTTGTTCAGAATAACGTAAACATTCAAAACATTAAAAAATATACAGGGTATAAAAGAAACGATTTTTATGTACGGAACGCCGTCAATTTTTATTATATTGCTATGAATTAAGAGTGTTAGAATGGAAGAAAAATAAATTAATACATTTGATTTTTAACTAAAGTAGTTCAAAACATTTTATTGGATAAATAAACGCAAATAGGTATATCACTTTTTATCAAATTTGTTAAAAGCCGCTAGCTGCTTATCAATTCTTTTTAAATAAAACACAAATTAAACATGAGACTAATTATATTGAGATTTTCTAGTAAAATCATTCACATTAATATACACTGCGATCATTAAATGATGTCCATACGATACTACTTTCCGCCGTTGATATCAAATGTTTAGTCTGTCATTGAAGTTAGCTAAAAGTAAATGATAAATAATGGCAAATGTTTTACTTAAACTTTCTATGTTATATATCTTCCATAGTTCTATTTAATGAAATTTTTTATAATTTGTCATTTTAAATTAATCTTAAATCGAGTTATAAATAATCAAAAGGTTGTGCACCTAACTTCAGTAGAATTTTAAAAATAATGGAAGCAAATATAGATAAATTGAAAATTGAAAGTAGTTTTTTTGGACATCATTAAATGATCTCCCGGTACTATAAAACTACTCAATCAAGTTTTATGCGTTTGCGCAGATTAAACGTTAGAATAAATTCAGTGTAAGTGCAAATGTAGGTTAATGTCAATGGTACCGAAATAAACTAAACGATTTAGTAAAATTATGCACTGAATATACAGTTTATGCGAATAATTAGACTAAACACTACCTTATCTTGCGTGTAAGTATCCTTTCAATATTTATTTTAGATGGGTACTTCTTTCTTTTATTTGTAGGTTAAGATAAATTAACTCCAGACTGTTACTCAATTAATGATGCTTCCTTTTATTTCCATACCAGACAACTTTCATCTCATTCTTGTTGTAAGTTTAATTTGATTCTTGAACTTTACTTTTATGAAGTTTTGTTTTTAATTCTTTTTTTATATCTTTTTAAAAAATTAAATAACTTTTCCAACACATTTTTGTAATTGCTTACTGCTTCGTTTTAATATTTATCTTCATTTTTCCATTATTATTATTATTATAGTTTTGATATTATTTCACCTTTTAACTTTCAAAGGCAAAATTTGTACTTACAGTCTATCTCCTAATTTTTATTTTTTACTCTTCTCTTTTTATTTATTTTTCGTTTCTAACTAAAAATCCAGTCCAGTTTTTTATATGATCTCTTCTATAAATTTTATTTTCACCATCATTTCGTATGCCATCTTAGGCGAATTAATAAATGAGTTGAACTATTGGCGATAGTCAATTTCCAGCAATTTTGTAAATGTTATCAATAGTTTAGTCTTAGTTTTGTAAATGACTTAAATTTGTTACCTGATAATAGAATCAATAAAGATGCATTATTTTGCTTTTTATTTATGTTTTTCAAAAACTCGAAAATGATCTAACTTCAAAAATTTCGACAAACCCGTTTTTATCAAACACAAAAAGTTATGGTTAATTAAATTCAGGAACAACACTGTCTTCTATATTTCTCTTACTGATATTTTGATCAAATTATTCCAACTCTATTTTTGAACTACATCAGTTCTTTCCTTAATACCTTGTTACGCCTTTTTTTCTTAGATTTCTCATTTAAATCTTGCTTTTTGTTAATCTGTGAGTACTGACCGCTCGCTGATGTACGCGAGCATTGGACTAGACACAGTTCTGAATACTTTTATTTTTGTTTCTATTAATACTTTTTCCTTGCTTATAAAGTTATCCTTTAGTGCATAATAAAGTTCAGTTGCCTTTGATATTCTATAGTTCATATTTGTCTTCACTGTTCCTTTACGGTCCAATATAACCTCCTAAAAATTTAAAGTGGTTCTCTTACTCAATTCCTTTTCCGACAATCTCTGTTTTATTATTACATTTTCTTTGTTTCTCTCTCTCTCTTAGTATTAAATTCCAACAATATTTGTTTGCAAATCTGTTTTATTTCTGCTAACACTACAGTAGAATCTGCGTAAATTACACTAGATATAGTATTCTTTGAAACAAATTGGACTGTTTTGAGTTTCTGGTTATTGAATCAAACCCCATACCTAGATCCAAGTATGATAAATAAACCATCCCTACTTTTTGACTTCTCGGTGTTTAATTTTAATGTAAATATGTGATCCTGTAAGCTCTTTCCATCTGAATCTACTCTATGCTTCCTTCTTCCGATGTTTTCAGTTACTATTCTAATTCTTTTTTCTATTTTTATACAGATATGTTACTCCCCTACACTTATCATACTCCTTTGCATTTTCTTTTTTTTTTTTGATCTTTACAAATAGTGCTGCCATCCAGCTTTTGGGTAGTTTTTCTTCTATCCACACTTTGTGCTCAGTATCTTTTTCCTTGTACGTACTATGTTCAATCAACTTCTTACAAACAAGTTTAAAACCCAACAACTAGGTCTGGTAGACTAGTGTACGATTTCTTACAATGGGCTCGGGACACTTTGCCGAATGCCCACAACGGGACACTACGCCGTCGACCATTACCCTGACCAGCGTTCAATGGACTATTAGAAGTAAATTTAATAGGGACACTATGCCGACAGTGCCCACATCGCCGACGGACATTAAGTCCACTGTACCCACATCGTCGACAAGTGTACAAAGGACAACTTTCCTAAATTTTTCTGTGTGGACACAACGTTTAATAGGTAGTAAAGAGGTGATAACTGTTAACTTAGGACACTAATTCTTGTTGTTTTGATAAGTTTAGTAATTCGTAAATATTTTTACACGGATTTATGTATTTTGAAATTTGTTTAAAAAAATGTTTGGGTATGTAAGAAAAACTTTTTCCAAAATTGGACCGTAACCGTAGTCGCCACCAACCGTAAGAGACTTCTTTTTTTCTTCATTTCTTAATCTAAACCTGGTTATCTTCTTCTCTTTTATGTTTCTCCTCTGCTAAATACCTTCTAATTCTGTCCACTATTAAGTTTTGCACTTGTCGTTATACCTTTCTTGTCTAATCCTTGCTTTAATTTCCTGCATTTGGTTATCATTGTTTCTTATTACTGTCTCTTCTTTCATCTTTCTTCATTTACTTCTTTACGTATCTCTTTGATAATATGCTTTTCTATCTTCTTTCCCGTATTTTACTTTTTGTCTCTCTGTTCTAACAATCGGACAGCAATTCGTTATCTTTTCTGCTTTCAATTTATTTTTCTTCCATTCTCAATGCTCTTCTTCCCATTTATCCTTTTCTTTTCTAATTTTACCTTCTCTTCTAGTAAGTATCCTGGAATTTCACTATCAAGCGATAACGTTCATCTCCAGTATGTTTTCTGTATCCTCTAAAATCTGCATTTACTTCTCGTAGCAAGAAAGCGGATAGTTATCAAAATCATTTGTGAAGTAGTTATTACGTGATTCCTTAACAAATAACTGAAATTAATCGTTGTTTATCAGTATGTATCAAAGTCCACAGAGAAAAATTCGCTAAATTTGCACTTTGTAAACTTATCGGCGATGTGGGCACTGTCGGCGTAGTGTTTCTATTAAATTTATTTCTAATAGTCGGCTATATGGGCATGTCCGGCGTTGTCTCCATTGAACATTTATCGACGATGTGGTCATTGTCCGTATAGTCTCCGTCGACGTAGTGCCCCTAGTCTGCGATATGAACCATCCCAAAATCGTGTCGGCGTTGTGGGTATTCCGCGAAATGTCATATCTCCTTAGAATGTTTTGAATTGCAATGATACATTTTTAAGTATCGATTTATAAACGTCGTTATCGGTGTCTTTGTCGCTGAATTCTGAGCAAAACAATAGTGTGATGACATTTTTATTGTTCTTGACTCTAATGACGATTTAAGTAACAAAAGTGGAGAGTGAGGTTATTTCAAGTAAATAGCACTTTCGCTATTTTAGGTTAGAATCTATGGTTAGAATATGTCAGACTTCAAAACTGTCAAACTGTAAGCATACTTGATTAAAATGAACGATAATTATTTACTGGTAAATTTAACCATAATGTTATTTATGGTCAACCGACCAACTTCATACTGTTTATGATACAGTTTTTTGGCCATTTTGTGGCTTTTTATGGGTTAGTTTTTACTTTATGGACGGCTGTCAAAGTCAAACATGAATGTCAGAATAAAAAAAACTACGAAAGCAAAGATGACTGTCGGTATGACAAATCCCTTCTGGCGTTTATATTTGTGTGACTAAAATCTCTCTCATTCGTTGTCTCGCCCATAAAAACGTAGATTGTGGACTTGTTACATAAACGTAACTTTATTGCTATTATCTACGTCTAATCTATGATCAACACATTAATTACTAAATTATTGTGTGTGAAATAATACTTTTAAATAAATAATCGTGCGTAAAAAGATAAAATCGTGTGTACAATGTAGTTTCAACTTTTACTATTAAACTTTCATTATTAAACGATGTTTGCTATCAAGCATATGCCTGGCTACCAACACTCGAATTAAAAAACTAAACCGTAAGCGGTTATCTATTGTAGTAACTGTTTGCAAAAATTAGCTCTGACGTAGATAAAATATATAACCTGCGACTCGTGTTTTAAACTCCGCAACTCGTGCATAAAAGCCTTACTTCACATACTTGTATCATAAATAACTATTTGCCAAAACAATGACTTTCGTATTATATGTATTTTTCTTATACTTTACGATGTACTTTACTTTCAAAAGGAGCAATTTCTTTAAATCACTTGAATTTTTTAAAAATTGATTTAAAATGAACATATAAATCTGAAAACGTAGTAAATTCAATCATTATTCATGGTCATTCACCTGTAATAAGGTATTTAATTTCATTAGTTTTTTGAGAAAATAATTAAAAAATAAAATTTTACTTGCGCCTCTCTGAGTTTTACAAAAGATCTCCTACAACTTGTAAGAAGAAGCGTGAAGTCAGAAAAAACTTGTATATTTAACCTAAGGTGTCCAAATACAATTTAAATTTTTTGTTTCAAAACTTATATTTATCTTCTAAATTTACTTTTAAAACTGTATCTTATATTCAAGATGATGTACTAACCTGTTTACTGTTAGCATTATTAGCATTTATATTAGACAGAATATCAACAGTTGCGATAAAGAAGCATTGTACTATTTTAATAAATAAAATAAGTAATTAAAAACGAGAAACATACAGTCGACATTCTTATTTTAATTAGAATTATAAAAATACAGTTTAATTAAATTTTAAAGATACGAGATAACGTGAAAGATTGTTCCCTTAATTTTTTTTTATTATATAGCATTTTTAATGAATTAGATAGTTTTAATATGTGAAGTTGAAATGGGTAGTAAAGAAAGAATGCGCAACTAGGAAGGGTTCCTCATTTTTTTCAAACAAAAAACTCGAAAAAAATGTTATTAATATCGTTTAAAATCCAGCACACATTCTTAACATTTTAAACACATGAAAAAATGTCTAGAATGAGACAGCTAAAAAAGTAAGAAACAAGTTCCTTCATAAATATTCAAATTGACCCACTATAAATCTGAAAGCAAAAAATATGCGGCTATTAAAAAAGACAACATATTAATTCGATAAATATATTTTTTTATTCGTGAAAACATATAATACACTGCAGTATACATATACGTACATATAATTATTATACAATACGTTTCTACAATTTTATATTAAAACTTTTTATATCACACAATGTATAATAACATACGAATCAGTGCTATTATTTTCAGTTTTGCCTGAGGCGCTTAAATCTATAAGAGATGTGATTGTACAAAAATTTCACGCAAATAAATAATGAAAACATTAATAATGAGGCTATTTTAAAATCAACGTGAAATATTATAACCAGTGTTAGTATGTCTTAACAGGTATTTACAAATTTTTATTTTGGATAACACAGTCCAAGGTTGAAGATGTTTCTCACAGGATTGTATTATTAATGAACCAAAACAGGCAACAACTTGGCTCATTTTTAATCATAAAAACCAACAGCCATAACTTATTTATCATAATAATTTGTGAACCCTGTAGTTGACACGTCTACATTTTTTTTATTTACCTTTGAAATTATTAGATTTTATTTGGTTTCTCTTGAGACAATGACAACGGTAATTATGCCGCTGTCATCAGAGTGCTGTTTGTTAGAAATTACAAAATATTGATTTTTGAAAAAATCTATATACACTTAATAGCACAAATATCCCTGATATTTACTTTAGCTGCGTTCTTAAAGTATTTGTACAACATATTACAGGAAGCAAAAACTTTGTAGAGGCACAAACGACTTACATCTTTGTAATAAAATAATGGTGGCTTTGAAAGAAATGAGAGCGAATCATGCCACCTAGTCTTACACAATGCAATAGTTTATTGCAAAGCTACTCGAAATGTTTCATTAACTACTTAACGCCTTAATTTCAAAAATTGCACCGAATATCAATTATAATTTACAATGGTTATTCGTTAGTAGGCCGCGGCCGCGCCGTGGTGAACGTGGCCAAAATGTCCTAAACCTCCTAGTGGATCAGTCGGCGTTGGCGTTGGTTGACACACATACCATTCACTAATAGCAGTACTACACGGCACTTGCGGTCCAATTTGGGGACTAGTTGCAACCGAAATACTTCCCGCCGACGAGGAATTCGATTCCTCACCGTCACTGTCATAATGCGGAGGAGATCTTCCCGAACAACCGTGCACTTTCATGTGTTTTCTTGGAAGAAGGATGACGGCACGACTTATCACAGCCCGAAACTCTACAATTATAAGGTTTATCTGACGTATGCACGTGCGAATGTTTTTTCCTATCGGACGAGTTTGCAAAACGACGATCACAGCCTTCATATTCACATTTAAACGGCTTCTCACCTGTAAAATAAAATAAGAATTAACTTTTCGCAGATACAAATAAATGTTCGTTTGCTTTTGACAGTGTACAAAAGGACGACACAATGATGGATACAACCACTTTCAATATTATTGCAATATGTATGTATATAACCGTTTAATTCGAGTCCGGTTAAAGCGACCAATCGCTTTAGGCATACATGTGGCAATAACTTAATGTTTTTTTAACTTTGATGATCAGTTGTATTTTCTACATATTTAGCTTAAAAATCATTTGCAGCTATATGTATTATGTTTAATTCAAAATATTCTTTTTTTAATGTTCGATTGATCTCTAACAACCGCTTAGTGTGCGCTCATATTATTTAATCAAAATAAAAAAAATCATTTGACGGTGGCTCTATTCGGACAATAAGTTTAATTTTTTGAGGACGTGGGATGAAAAGAATTTACAGCGGAAATTGGACCATTGCTATGTAGTTACGATGTATCACGAGATACCAAAATGTTATAACGACTAAACTACTAGTTTTTTTTTGTCTATTATTTTTGGCAGTGTTATATATACATCGACATAGTATGTATATATAATGTCGACATATCCTGTATATAAGAAAGGACCAGAACAAAGATGTCCGTCGTAAGTCTTGGTATTAAGTTATGTTCCTTCTTTATGTTATAGTATCTTGTATAAATGTTAAAATAAAGAATATATCCTATGACCAAACAAGGATATACGACATGGTGTCAGGTGAAACAATTTAAATTAAAAATAAACTGGTTGATGCATTAGAAAACTGGAGAAGAAAAACGAGCACGCTAGAGTTGCTATATAATTGTTAATTAAAGCTATTGTGTATAATTAAAAATGGAATTGAAAAGCCTGGTATTTTGGAAATTAAAGACAAACTAGATGTGTATGGGGAATGGACAAATGGAAACAAAAATTTGAATTTTATCTGGAAGCTGCAATTTTATTGAATAAGGTTAGTACCGAAAACGAGAAACTGAAAATTTGTCTCTTTTTAAACGCTATTGGTAATGATGGAATTGAACTCTATAATGAATGTACGGAAGATGAGAAGAAAAGTTTGAAGACTATAATTGGGGCTATCGATATGAAGCTACAGCAATCTAAGAATTTAACAATTCTAATTTTTAAATTAATGGAAAGCGTGTTATATATACATCGACATAGTATGTATATATAATGTCGACATATCCTGTATATAAAAAAGGACCAGAACAAAGATGTCCGTCGTAAGTCTTGTATTAAGTTATGTTCCTTCTTTATGTTATAGTATCTTGTATAAATGTTAAAAATAAAGAATATATCCTATGACCAAACAAGGATATACGACAGGCAGAACTTAGGACGTAATATAAAACATTCCTAGAATTATTGGTCACCGATGAAATATGGACAGAAATCATTGGATACTTTTATGTGGTGTCATTTTGTTATCTTCACTAAATACTTTGAGAATTGAAAATAAAAAAATAAAAACAACAAAACTCTACAACTCGAGAACTGCCTGGGTCGACAATTGCGATCTCCGACGATTGCTAAATTTGAGTTAAATACGAAATCTTAAGGATATTTTTGGTGTGAGATTATCTTTTTACATATACATCATACATACAAATGTTAAAATTAATAATGCCACTAATTGAATTGAACAGAACTGTCTAAAATTTTATTGCAATTATTTTAATAGTGCCTTTATACTACTGTTCATAATTGTTAATGTGCGCATTTGTCTAACCGTTTGTGCCATATACGCTTTTGTGGATTCAGGGAACACCAAGCGATATAAAAATGTATACAAAATAAATTTGTGAAAATCAACGTTAATTCATTTGCAAAGCTTTTATAGGTCAGTGCAATTTACCTCCAAACAAACCAGTTAAATATGGACTGAAAATTTTGATATGTACATCACTAAGTCTACTTACACATAAATCAACAACAAGGAATATCAACCACCTAAACATAGAACACCAAGTTCATTTGTTTTGTCTATTGTGGAGGCATCCATTGAGTTCTTCTAAAGATCTTAAGTATAGATTAAAAAAAAAGGGAAAAAAATTGTAATTGAATTAAATAAAAACATGCTTGACAAAAACCACTAAACCATACATGAAGTAAAAAAATTAAATAACTATACGCCATATTGCACAGTAGTACTCTATCGGTCACTAATCGAACTAAAAGTTCAAATTTTATACTGCGCGAGCGTAAATTGTTTCTCCCGCCTTTTGTTTTTCTTACAAAAGTTTAAATTCTCACCGCTAGGATAAAAGAATTGCTTATTGTAAAATTGGGTCGACTAATACCTTAAATTATATATGTTTACTTCTTTGCGCTATATAAGAAATACTGATGAACATACAATAAATACCTATACATTTTTAAATGTATACAAATTAGTTTATAATTGACGCATCTTCTTAAAAAATTAAGTACCGTTGCATCCTGTCGATTCTTTTAAATTACCATTATAAATAAATGTGGTAAAAGTTAAAGTGAGGATGATTCAATAAAAATGTTTATCTTGGTACAACAAAGGTTTGCCCAATGCGAAGGTGTCCGTAAGATGAGTTTAGATAAACAGGTGACCAGGTCAAAGTCGACCAAGATCAACAAACCAATTGGACTATCGTTTTGTACGCTTGCAAGTTTTAAGACATTTATTTATTTGTTCGTATAATACATTTTCATTATTGTATTGTGATGTATGTTGGCCCAGAAGATCAGTATAAACCTGTATAGTGTGGTGACAAAACCGTATACAATTGTGAATTGGTTCGTCTTATGGCAAAGCATTTGCTTCGAGGTTTAGGAAAATCACTAAAACATCACCGGAAATAAGATATAAAAATCGGTTTCAAAATGACCGTTATATTGCGATATCTTCCAGAACAATAAGAATTGAGTGTAAAACACCCCACAAAAGTAATCTTTCAGCCGCAGCTTACAAACAAGCTAGGCTTGAGTTTGCTCGAGGACACGCGGATTAGGACTTGGATAACTAGAAGAGAGTGTAAGAGTGGACTTAAAATCTACCGATTGACGGTTGACGCACTTTTGTCTGGAAAAGACCTGGTGAAAGATACAACCAAGCATGTATGGTTCACCAAGTAGCTTTCCATGGTGGTTCAATCACGTTTCTGTGGAGACCCGTAATCCGAGATAGAGCGTTAAACTCACAGAGGTTCATTCAAGACATTTTAGAAGAACATGTTGTACCTTTTGCATCTCACATTGGCGATAATCTTTTATTTATGGACGATAATGCCAGATCTCACCGAGCTCTTATCGTGCGCGAATATCTGAACGAGGTCGACACGTTTAGCGTGACGAACATGTAGTTCTAACGTTAACGTCAATGAACACGTTTGGGATCATCTCTAACCACATATTCGACAACAAAATCCTTCTCCTGACAACTTGGGTGAATTGAAAAACGCGATTCTTCAATTTTCATAAATTGCACAACATTACCTAAGAATTCATCACAAAGCTTTTTATAACATTACAAGTAGTAATTAATTTCTTTTTATTTTTTCAATAAAATACTGTTTGAGAATCATGGTTAAACAATCCCTTGATTTCGTTCCTCAATAAATAAAATTAATTTTATATTATTTTATTGAAATTTCTTTGATATCAGTAGGTGGTGCGCAAATTTTGTCCAGTAGTGCAACTTTGTGAACATAGTTTTCTTCGGGTTTGATATTCATATCTTAAATGTAACACATAATATTTTCTTTCAGGTTTGAAAAGATCTCATCAACAGCTTTGAAAAACGTCAATGTATTGTACAGGGTACTTTAGGAGATACAGCTAATTATTAGTAAAAATGACACCTACTTTAACGATTTGTTAGTAACTTAAAATAATTATAAACTGCAAACATTGCTTAAACAAAACTAATCAAATTAAAAACCTTTTTAGTGGCAATATTCTATATAAGCGTTTTACGCAGAACTCCACACCGGCTCGATACTGACAAATGTCTAAAAGCGTATAAGTGTACAAGGACATAAAACATTTTACTAGAAATACAACCGTCTAAAAGCATAAAGAAAGTGTGCAAAAACCCTGAATGAGAAATAACCTACGGGCATTATACTTGCTGTTCAAGACAGTCTTGCGCTCGCTTCTTTGAAAACGTAAGAGTGGAATTTGCAAAAAAAAGTTAGAAAAAAATGCAAGATAAAAGTTATAGATAATAAAATTTGCCACAAATTTTTATGTAATTATTATTCTTAAAGATACGGTTAGATAAAAGTCGTGAAATCAGCGCGACTCGATAATTACTCTGCAATTAACCATGGAATCGAAAACAACCTTTATTTGAACAAAATGTGTATAAGTATTATTTTTCAAAATACTATTTTACATAAACGCAAAGTGTTTTAAGTCAAATGCGCTCTTTCTACCAACTTTCACTTTTTTCCAGATAAATTTTCCGTTTTTTGCAATATTTTTGTTGTTGGGTAACTGGACGATATAGATTGTCTCAGAACTCGTCGTTTTATCTGGCAATTGTTGAATATGTTAACGTTTCACCAACTTATAAAATGGAACATTAAAAAAAAATATTAAAATATTTAGAGAAACAGGAAGAAATCTTTTATCCGGAATAGAAGAAAAACTCGAGTGCAATTCGGTAAAATAATTTAATGAACAAGCAACCTATTAGATACCAACAACGCTTCTAGGATAAAAAACAACCAAAAAGGTGAATAACGTTTTCCGATTTAAAACTTATTTCGCTGTCTAAGTAACAACGGCTTATGGGAATTTTAAATTACGTATTTTCAAAACTCATGATTTTCTTGATACCGTTATAGATAAGTTTTTTTTGCAAACATTCTAACAACATTTTTTAACAACAATTTTCGGTTTGGAAACCCTCTATAAGTCATATTTATAAAATGTGGAGTAAAAACTGAAAATGTTCCTTCTAGAAGATTAATTTTTCGATTTACCAGTTATATCTAAAAATCATCAAACCTCTGACATTATATGAAAATTATTATGCGAAATTTTATTGAAATTAAACAAATAGTGGCCTCAGGACATATTGTTTATGTGTCTGTAAATAGTAATGCTTATTTGTGGAGAAAATTGAAAGAATAACGTGTTAAATTTTTCAATTTTGAAATCGTCAGCTTAATAGACAACCTCTTATAAAATATGTGTAGTAATAAAAAGTCATGATGAAACCACAAAATACATGTTTGAAAGAACCGAGTATGATATGAGCATTTACCTGTCATACCATATGTTGATATCACGCGAACACATGTAAAATCGAGTTTACGCGCGGACATCAAAATCTAGTTGACGGACACAGGTTTCAGGTAAACGGACATAAATATAAAACACTTGGCCGAAGATCTTCAAATGTCAAGTCAATGCCCACTTCACAGAAAAAACTGTAGTAAATTTTTCTTTTATATGTTTTGTTGGAGTCGAACCGCAACCGTCGAGCTCCATTATTCACAAATTTGGGAAAGAATTCGGTGATGCGGACGAAATGTGATAAACGACCGCTTTCTTTCTTTTTGATGGAGACCCTTACTCGTAAACTTACCCACTTCTCGCATTTTAAGCACATTTTTAGTTTTAAATTAGTTTGGTCGTCTGCCTTTTTCAAAAACTACTCCCTATAAACTTTTATATTAACCGAGTCTAACACGTTGACTATTTTATCTTTTATCCAGGTGTTTAAAATCATTATCCACATTTAATGACATTTTATCAATATCTCATCTTAACGTTCACGAACTTTATGGCGTTCATTTCAACAATCTATCTGGTGGAAAACCGACTCGGAAATTTTAAATTTATCTGATGACCTATAAACGCTATTTCGGATATTCCTACCAATCTTTATAATATAATCCCTATCACATTCAAAGCACCATCAATTTAACGTGTGCCGAATTCACAATGGGCTCGTTATTCCCATACTTCTTTTATTATCCGTACGTCTAAAGAATCATTTGTCATTATTGTGTTCTAAAAAGGACTGTGGCTATCGATAGGTTATTTTTTACGTATTCACAAATACTCACCGATTTTTTTTATTTTGCATTGACTAATCCTTGGGATACATTTTATAGCTAAAATCGATCATGTGCGTGTCTTCTATTTGAAGGTATATGTCGACGTCACGACAGATTATTAATCTTGTACTGACGTATATTATTTATTACTTGTAGCAGGTATATTTGAAAAACTGGTTGTATTTTAAAAATACCGATTGCATTTAGTAAATTCGAAATGTTTTAAATCTTCAAATCGTGCTATGACTACCTACACCTTAAGGGCTGTCAAGACCGATCTATATATCTTTACTAAGTCAAGCTCAGGATTAATATAAATCAGATTATTTAAAAGGGATCTTTTTAACAGCTAATCTTTAATCAAACGGTATGGCACAATAAAAGCTGTTTAGGCCCCTTTTCTAATTTAAAATTTACAACCGAAACTTATAGTATAAAGTTAAATTAAAATTTTATATTCAATTCAATTCTTTTTTAAATTACGAAGTAACATTGTTTTCATCCAATTTGTTTTTTATCATTTATCTTCCGAGAATTCATCAAAAAATTCATTCCATATTGTTCTCAAACTTCGTGTTAGATTTACCCATTGTGTAAACTGTAAATCACGAGGAAATCTTGATTGACATTTTTTCTTAGTTCTTTGTCCGAAAATTACAAATTTGTTTCAGCTTAAACGACTTTGTTAGTTTTTATTTTAATATTGTAATTTCCATTCTGGGTTTGTTATAAGTTTTTGTAAACAATTCTTTTTTTGCATTGTTTGGAACAGCTTTATGTACAATTCGTTATGTTTTAAATGTAATGCAAACTTTTGTTGAATTGAAGCAACTTAATTACAAAAAAAAAAGTTTTAAACAATATTCTATATTAACTTATTAAACAAGTAATTAACTAAATGTATATGTTTTTCCTTACCAATTTAAAGATGGCTTTTTTCATTTATGCATCTACATCAGGGCGATAAGTTTTGGTTCACTTTGAATCATACTAACAAATACAGAAAAAAAAATACACTTCAGTAAAGTGGGTAAATCACCAAAACTGATAAAGAAATATAAAAGAACCCACGAAGAAATAATAAACATAAAATTTTAGAAAAACATACGAAATCGTTAGATTACTAATAGAAAATAACAGAAAAACAAAAAAATAATTTTCGAGATTCAAAAACTGAAGAATAAATTTAATAGAAGCTTTAATAACTAAAAGAGCATTTGGAAACATCAACATTGACTGTTTGCAATAAAAACGTTGAATATCTAGGTGTATGCGGAAATATTAAACCGATTTATATTTGAACAACTCGATGTAACAGTAAATTTAGCTTAAAGTCTTTTTAGACTTTTCGTTTTTAAGATATTGTTTGCTTTCGGGTCATTAACAACAAAAACAGACGTTTCAATTTAGAATTATAAGAGATTACTATTGTAGGTATTATTGGCTCCTTTATTTAACCGCTTTATTAATTTAAAATTTGTTGATTTAAATTTATGAGGAAGTTAGGTGATGAGATAACTACAATCTTACTAAGTGGTGTTATATAAACCATTCACCGTGATAGTTTATTACAACTGCCGAGTTAACAATCATATCTTTGCAAAACTACAAGACAACAAACCATATCATTTATGTTAAATATCAAGTTTATGCCGTCCCAGTAGTTACAGGATAGCAAGTCACAGACAGAACCTAAAAAATCTTGAAACACGCGAATTTTTTATTTAAAAAAAAATTAAATTAAGTTTCGAACAATAAGACCAATAATTTCTTAATTGTATTTAAGTAGTTGAAGTTTTTGCTTACAATTTTTTTTAGATGAATTTTTCTATAATGATTAAAATAAACAAATATAATAGTATATTATACACCAAAGGTTTGAAGTCTGTCTATTGCCTTAGCACCAGTTTATTTCGCGAGGGCGGTGGCGAACACTTGCCATTCCTAAATGAATTACAAGTGTCACATTTCTGAAACCCAATATTCAAATGATGCAAGGTATATTGGCGAAGCAATAAATGCCTGTTAACATCTCTAGCTATACCAAAACTACCTCTTGCATCTCAAATAATGTTAGGTAAAGAAAATTACGGAGGAACATTCTTAATTAGCAACGTGAAAAGAAAGCACTCAATTGAAGTTAACATCTCCCAACGATTACTTCCCGAAAGCAGAGCACAAATTGTTACATCTGAAGTGGACTTAAAAAATAAACCACTAAGAAGCAGGAGATATACAGAGAATACAAACAATTTTCACTAAAATTATATTTTACGAGCCCCAAAATGTTAATTTAAAGTAGGTTTTAAAAAATTTTTTGCCAGCTCAAACTGCTACGTGATCATGGTTAGAGTTATATATAAAAAGTTAAAAAACAACCCTTGTGCTACATCTTTACAAATACGATATGCAAAGGTGACAAATTGAAGTCGATAGTATTAAACTGCATAGAAAAGCTACAACTACAATGCGGTGCCAATGTTAGGGCAGTAGTAAAATTTTCGAAACCTAATTAAAAGAATAGATGTATCGCCGGAAAACCATACCTTCTCGTAAACGATAAGAAAATCTATTATTTCTTCGATGTCCCCTATTTGTTAAGTATAACTTGATTAAATATGATATAATCTTTAATAATAAAGCATCTTGGAAAGACATTAAAATTTCTACATGTCAGACAAATCTAAACCGTTGCGATTGGCTCTAAATCAACTAATTTACATATTACTCCAAATAATTTTCAGAAAATGAAGGTGAAATATGTCACACAAGTGTTTAGTGAATCAGTTGCAGTTGGTTTATCAACGTATGTCTTTTTAATGCTTTTTGATTTATTTGCATTCCTGTGCTACCTTGATTTTTACAAGAAAAATGTTTATTTTTGATTTTTGGCTTAAATTTGGCTAGTAGTGGAAATAATAGTATATACACCATGGTTGTGAAGTCCATTATTGCCTAGGACCTCATTTCGCTCGGGTGCTAAGGCATAATGACAGACTCCACAACCTTGGTGTATAATATACTATTATGATCATGAAAATGTTAAATTGTTATTTTGTAACCATAATCTATAATGCGTAGGGAAGAGTGTCAGTGACTTTTTTTGGTACTTTAAAACAGAATAGCATTATATTAAAAGTAAAATATGTCTAACAAAAATTGAGGAATACAACACTTTTTTTAATTATATATCTACAGTGTCCGAAAAGGCGTGTACAACGTTAAATCACAAAATTCCTTAGTTTCGATGGTCTAATTCAATACAAATGCGATTCTTTGTCTTAACAATGGAATATGCGTGTTTTAAAGTTTTTTAACCGAGAATATAGACATGTACGCTCGGTGACAAAAATAAAACCCAGTCTCGAGATGTTGTTGGTGCACTTTTAGTACTTTTTAAAATTTTTTTAAATGCGTTTTGTTAAAATAATGAACGTTTTGTATGTATTTGTTATATTTTTACATAGTTATTTAACGCCAATTGTTCATATTCAAGTATTGTTTTTACCATCAAACTGGTAAAACGAACCCAATCAAGCAACCAACCGTCTAGTGTTTAATAATAATTTTATAATGACCAGAATTTAATGAGATTTAAGTAAGCATAGAAAATGAATTAGACCCTTTTGGTTTTTGGTAAAGTTATAGAGTTTTTTTTTCAAATTTATGATCAACATTTGCTTGCAAACTTATTCAAATAAAGAAAAGTGGTATATTTGCTTAATACTAATTGTGTTAGCGATTAGCGTGAAACTCCTACTAGATATTATAGAAAGGATGTCTAAACGCAAAAATTTAAAAGATTTTATGAAGAGCGAACATGGGAGTACTAGTACATAGTGAGTTTGTTTTATATGCTACGAAATGTTTTTTTTTCGGTGTTCAACCTGTCCAATGCGTTTATTTATCTGCAAAGAGTTCAAATACTGTGTGGTAATTTGCAGTTGAGAACTGACTATTTTGATTATTAAATTTATTTAATTTTTCATTTGGAATACGTATGAAAATAAATATTTTTATTTAATTATTTATAAAAAAACTTTTATTTACAAATGGATTTTTAATCAAATCCATAGAATGACTACCTATGCGTGTTTGTAAAAAATTAATCGAAACATTTATTATCCAAACCAAATAAAATAAGTACGGGGTGGGTCGTGAAAACAAGTCACCGAATGTAGAATTCAAAACGAGCAAAACTTGTTAATCCTGCCAATTTGAAGCGTTACATGAAGATGGTGGTGCTGTATTAGTCCAACAAACTGAATGGAAGCGGGCAAGGAAAAACATTAAGCAGAATTCTCCCCACCGAAGAAATCATCAAAAGCAATTTACGCAAGCCCTGGGAAAGTTATGATAATTTTTTTTCGATTGCCGAACACCTCCGCTCGTTAAATTCAGTGCACTACTCAGAAACAAACTAACAAGAACAGAAGGTCTGGTATCTGTTATGGAACATCCTCACGCGTCTCCACACTGGCAATCTGCCGAAGGGGATCTATTTGAAAAAAAGTTATAGTCACTCGGTCACACCTTAACATTAAAATTATTTCAGAAAACTTGTCTAGTACAAGTTCTACAACCTTAATTTTTTTATAATTTTAATTTTTATATAATAATTTTTTGACCGAAGTGATTGTTATAGTATTAACAATGGCTAATTGGACGTGGCTAGAATAAAAAAATCAGTTAATTATTCTTGTCACTAAACTTAACTATTCGTATATAAGAAGGTTTGAGTATACTCAGTATACTATTGAGCGCGGAGGAATAAACCTGTCAGAATTATCATCGAATCTCCCGTATTGCAGTGGCGTAGGTACCTGATACGGTCCGCAAATAATTGTAATTGTAATAAATGTACTGACAATATCTGCATTACTATTTTATTTTATATTTATGTCATATATTATTATATTATTTATCGATGAACAAAAGTTTATCTTATGAATTCACAAAGTCTGTCTGTCTGTCTGTCTGTCTGTCTGTCTGGATGTCCGTAGCTTTTTCCTGTTGACATTTTTGAAGAATTTTCTTTCAGATTCCTATAGAACATCAAAATATAAGACATTTTGATTCAATCATTTTGTCTATCTCATCGGCAAAGTGGTCAAATCGGCTCCCGAAAAAATTTTAAAAAAATTTTATAAATTTTTAAGCTAAATAAGCAGTTCTTTTGTTCATCCCGGCAATGCAAGCTTGCGCATTCCCAACTGGTTTTATTTGTATAGTAGATCACATTACAGATTTCTTACTTCTTACGTATTATATACCATTATTTTTGTATCTTGGTATAATACCCACATCTACGGCTATGATTCTTGTTTCGTCAGTACCTGGGCTGATGGCAACGTGTTTACACAGATTAAACTATTGTTCTCAGACCCTAGATGGGTCGATATGCTGCAAGAGCGGCACAATGATCGTATTTTGGTTAGAATTTATTGGTTTTTTACTTAACCGTAGAAGTACCGCTTTCACAAGAAAATAAAGAATTATTTCAAGCAATTATGATTTATTACTCCGCGCCAATAGTATACAGACTTTAGATTCATAATTTGGTCAAAATACTTAGGTTTTCCCATCTAGTTGTACATTTCAAGTACTCTGTATAGAAATTGCAATCAAAAGTATTTTCAGCTTGATATAAGAAATTTTACTCATAAATTCACATTCTATGGGAATTTAATAAAATTAAAATTTAATATTGAGGTAAATGTAGATTAGAAAGAAATCACTGCATACAAAACAAACTGGCAAGGTAAAAATTGACAGAAATGTGCAAAAAAAAAGGATATCTGGGAATTGTAGAAAAATGAAATTAAGGAAAGAACACAAATCCTATTTGTAATCATTGAGGGACTATTTAATGAGGTCTATTATGTGCTAATGTGAAAAACAACTAGAAACTTACAAATTTGTAGTCGTGAGGTTTCGCTAAAAAGTCGAGCTCATTCCTAACTCTCAATAATGTGGGTAGTAGTAGTAAATAAATTAAGATTAACTTGTTGGCAAATCAGAAATTGAAGGAATCAATGTATAGAGTTGGTGAACAAAAGATAAACCAAAAGGAGCAGGAAAGAAAAGGATACCAGAAAAAGGAAAAAAGTAGGTTAAAAATGAAGAAAGTAGAAGAAAAAGTGGAAATGAAACTGGAGGGAAGAAAGAAGAAACAGAAACAGTGAGTGGCAGGTTGAGAATGATATTCATTAATGATTTGTAATCCAAATTGTGACCGTTGCATGTATTGTAGAGGATTATTAATTAACAAATTTTAAAGGAGGGTTTGTAAACATTCATAATTTAACGGATAACGCTATATTATGGCTTACTAATTTGAAGGACAACTGAATTTAAGCAATATTTTGTATCTGATATTTGTCATTCTGTCCTGATCATCTGTTTTCTCATTATTTCGTTTGTTATTTCTTTACCTTATTATTTTTATCGTTATTGTCGTGACTGGCGCTTGGAGCGGTCCATTATATATCGTCATGCAATGGCTGTGCTGTTATATTTTAAGTTCTTATTTAGATTCTACAATGTTTACACATTCAATCAATGTTATTACAAATGAATTGTGTCCTTGGAAATTAACCAAAAATTAACTTTAACCACACTCAAATACTCGCCGTAAGAGTAAGAGGAACAGGTTTTAGTGGCTTTCCTAAACCTTCGAGAATACTTTGTTAAGACAAACCAATCCGCAATTGCACACAGTTTCGTCACCACACTATCGTGGTTTATAATTATCTTCTGAGACACTATACATAACACTTACATCACAACACAATAATAAAAATATGCACCATATGAATAAATAAATAAAATTAAAATCTGAAAAACAGAAGGATCAACAAAGGGGTGGGAAAGGTGTACAAAATAGGTATACAAAAGCAGAAAAAAATGAAGGACTGAAAAATTATTTTAGAAAATGGAAAATTACAAAAAGGCAAACGCAAAAGGGAAAGGTGTATGCAATGACAAAGACAAATCAAAAATGATAGGATCATTGTATACAGTTGTTGAACAAAGATAAACCAACAGGAAAAAGGGAAAGAAGCAAAAAAGGAAAGAAGAGGGAAAGTAGAAGGCAAATCAGAAATGGGACCGGAAGGGAAGAACACAGAAGAAACAAACAATAAGAGGTAGGTTGAGAATGTTATTTATTGAAGAGGAGAAGAATGAAAAAAGTGGAAAAAATGTAATAATATATCCGACAGGTATACAAAAGTAGGAAATAGGAATAGGAAAAAGGCAGAAGACAAGAGAACCCAAAATAATTACGGAGAAAAACATACTTAAACAAATTTGATGGAAGAAATTAAATTAAAAACCGAATGTGCAATACGAAAATAAAAGGGAAGTTTTAAGATGGGTATTTAGGCAAAGAGTGTGTTGCAGGGATACCTAATAAGTTCATATTGTACTTAGTCTGCCTAGATGATTTGGAAGAAGGGTGAATGATGCGGAGAATAAAAGTTTAAGTGTTTGCGATATAGATTGACAAGTGAAAATAAAAGAAGATGTGCTACTTGATTATTGATAAAGAGCAAATGCAGTGACGACTAAAATGGTAAATACAGGAGAAAAAATGTAAATAAATGAAAATATCTAGAACATAAATTATTATAAAAAAATTTTTAAAAACTAGTAAACAATGCGGAAAGGTATGGATTGGAATGAGTAGCAGATATTAGAAAATGTCTAAGAAAAAATTGGAGAAAGAATACATGAAAAAGTGATAAAGTAATTTTGAAAGTGTGTTGGAAAAAACTGAAGAAAAAGTACATAGTGAAAGAGGAAGGCTATTCAAGAGAAAAGTGGAAAGAAAAGTAGTAAACGGAACAAGTTTAGGAGATGTTATAGTAGTAAGAAAAGACACCGAAAAGAAGAAAGGAAGAAATGGTATAATGAGACAACTTTGAGGAAGAGTCGAAAGGATGAAAAGGAATGGGGATAACAATTAGAAAGGTAGGAGACATGGTTATTGAGACATAAGAGAAGTTGAGAAAAGAAAACTGGATGTGAGAAGCAGGAGACAATTAGATGTTGAAGGTAGTAAATGGCGGGGAAGGATAATCGCGCCAAGATAAGTTTAAGTTGTAAAATAATAAAAAATTAATTTATGTAAAAGAACAATTAAAATACTTTGACCTTTTAGATATTCATACTAAACTGCATAATAAAGTTTGGGTTCTGTAAAAAAAAGATATAAATACTCAAACAACAAGCAAAAATGTCTTGAAACGCTCGGTGACGGGTTGACAACAAATACGGGGGTTGACAAGTATTTTTTTAGTTTTTCGAAAATATATTTCTTTAATATTTCAATTTCAATTTCAGTTGGCGGAATTATATATGAAGATTCATTGTAATTAATGTGATTGCAGTATTAATTTACTAGCGTCAACGTGAATAATTAAAAATATTGACTTCCACGAACAGACTCCGATCCTATGCCCGGGTATTTCAATTTGTATGTAGTACCTATCAACTACATATCCGTGACTATAAATTAATAGGCACGTTATATGCTAATCACGAGTGAGAAATAATGTTAGAAAACAATTAATACAACAAAAATGAAAGTGCAAAATGAAAATTTCTTAAGAACGATTACAATCATAACAATAAAAAAAGTAAACTAATTTCTAAATGAATTTAAAGCAATAATTGTTGCAAGACCAGTTTTGAAAAACACAACCAAAAAAAACTTTCGTTCAATTTTACAGAAACTTTCTTATTTATTAAATAACATTATTTGCTTTATGTAATATTCAAAATTATTGTTACTTATTAGTTAATAATAAATTGTGATTAATTTTAGAGAATGCGTCGGTCTAAATTCCACAGTTGTTATTAATTATGATTGTAGTGAGATGATCAATCATATAGCCAAAAATTGCAAGCAAAAAAATCTTGAACAATTCAGCCATGTTTTGCTTAGAAATTAATTATTGCTTTACAACAACAAATAAATACGTAAAAGAGAAATATTATCACATAGTGGATGTAAAGCTGCTACCAAAATTTCATGATTAATTATTAACCTTCGCATATCACGTTCTATTTATTAGACGGCGGTTACTCGAAGATTTCATGTACTTACAAGCATTCCAAACTTAGTGAAATATTAATACTTCTTAAAGATTCCATCCTGATTATATTTTAACATTAAGATAAGACATTTAATCATTAGTCACGTCTTACACCGGTTCTAACACGCCTTCGTTCCCAACTTTATAATTGAAGCATTTACTTACAAAAATCCATTACTTTAGTGCCATTTTGTCATTTAATTAAAATTGTTATTGTTAATTGACGTTTATTAACTATTACACGTAGTAGTTTCGTGCAACATAATAAAAACTTTCGGTTTCTGAAAAGGTAATTAAGTAATAGGTTACACTGAAAGTAATTAAATTCCTTTATTTAGATTAAAAAGTGTAATAGTTCTATTTACGTGAAAACTAGACAAAGGATTTGTAGATAAATGAAGATAAATGAATGCGGATTCAGCAAAGATATTGAAAACAAACCGGAAGTGTTTTAGCATGCCAAACAATCATTTATATACGAAGAGGGTTGAAGTTTGAGTTTGTCCTCGTGATAAAGACATTTTAATAGTTGTGTGTGTTTGTGTTTGCATCTTTTTTTTCGTTAAGAAAAAATATTGAACCAGATAAATTCGATTGCAAATCGTTCTGTAACTCTAAACGTAGATATAAGGAAACTGTTGTATAATAAAAGAATCCTCCAAACGTTTACTCTAAAGCGGTAACTATTTATTTATATTTATAGTGCCAATATAACTTGACAATTGTATGAAGGTGCCTGCACGCATAACTGACGACAATAGCTTAAACTAAAATAAAATATAAAAGTTGTCATCTTTACAACACTTGATAAATAGTTCCTCGCAGGGCTGTTTAGGATTTAGGGTTCTTTTGGATCGGTGAAACTGCACGAAGGAACTTTAACACATTCCAGGAATCGCATAGAAAATTGATACGAATTTTCCATTTATAAAAGACGTTTGCTGTTTTTGTTTAGTTATATTATAAATAAGATGATAGAATGCAGAGGGTCAAACCAGAACGGAGCCGGGTCGCAGGTCACAGTAGTGACCCCCTTCCACCGAACAAACCCCTCAACTACCTTAAAGTTCGATTGGAATGTGTTCACAACACGTTATTATGATTCAGTAAATAAAAAAAACGAACGCTTTATTATTTGCATTACAGTTGCACGCAAGGTAAAATGTTAATATTTTTTAATTAATGTTCTTTGATGTATCTGATAAATCAAATGGATTCATGTATTTATAGTTTCGGATATTGTATGAAATATATGGGCCAGTATATTGTTCGGAAATAGCTGCGACTCCATGCTATGAATGAAGATTACATCTTCACGTTGTACCTTTCGTAACCTATTAAGCTCTGCAAAAAAATTACCTTTCAGGAAAGGTCAATGCAAAAAGTAAACGGTTTATTTACCAACAAAAAATGTATTATGCAACTTATCAATCTTTAAATTATTCCAAATAACTTTGAGAACAGAATTTTAAGTACACAAGCAATAAAGTTGTGAATCAGGGTTTTTGAAGTAGTCGTAAAAAGAACCCCATACCTGTCGTAAAATAGATACCTCGTAAATCAATTGTTTTGTGTCAAACATTTTATGGATATCCAAAAAAACAGTGTATTTTTATATCATTCTTTTGTTAACTTTTAAATTAACTAACAAAAGCGCTAAACTTAGCACTAATATTTTTTTCTGGTTACTCGTAAAATATACATATTTAGAATTCACGCAAATATTTGAGTTAATTACGTAGGTAAAGATTTTAACAATACCTCTTTGCAATACGGGAGGTATCAATTACATGAATTCTCTTCTGCGGTTGAATAAGTAATTCTTTATCAAACGATGGGTGCGTTTTTGGTAGCAGTGTGGGTTTCGAATTTCACCGGGCTATACAATTTCTACCTGACTGCTGTGTTTGTTATAAACATACCTACTCTTTCTGATGAACGATTGAGATAGGTAATAAATACTTGCCCGAATATTTGTATTCTCATATACTTTTTTTTGGAAAACAAATTTATTTCGGCAATTATTTTTCAAGATAATTAAACTGTTTTGAATAATAGGGTGATTTTATGGTTGATGAAAATAGAATTATTACTTTTGCATTTAAAAGCTCACTGAAACGTCATAGGATTGGTTAAATAGTTTAAAATGGTTTCCTTAAAGTTTTACCCCTTTCTTCACATTGAGGGATTGTATATTATAATTAAGGAGAACAATTCTGATACTGTGACGAACTTTGCTTGATGTGGATAACGACGATTTCGAAGAGCATTTTAAATTCGTGCAAGAAAGATAATATCGTTTAAGCATACGGAAGTTTTTTCTGTCAACGAAGGCACACTTCATCAGAAAATAGTAAGTAACTAGCAAAGCCAGCATGCTACATGAACTCACACTTACATTAACATGCCTCAGTTGACTAATCAATGTGAATGCAGAGGACATGGAATTCGTAAAATGAATAAAGAGTAGGTGTGCGCTCGCACAAGTCATATTAGTAGAATAAGAGGTTTATAATTTTTAATAATATTTTACTAACTTTAATTAAAGATTAATTTAAAAAGGCAATTATGTTTTCAAGTGATAGGATAGCCCTAACGGAAAACTACGAACTTAAATTTATTTTTAAACATTTTTAGGACCGTTTTTGTTACAAGAACGTTTTCTCTCAAGTTTCCATAGACATAAAGTTTCCGAGATACCGATGGTCGGCACATCATCCTGTACATAAAAATTATTCTAAATTTAAAGGACAGAACATACCCAAATTCAACGATTTGTTTTCCACCTCCAGCAAAAATGGTTCCTTGACCATATTCTAAACAGAATCAATTTTTTGGAGAAAACCTCACCTTTATTCTCAATTCAATTTTACACCTGAACAATATGCAAGTAAAAATTTTTTAAAATAAAAGTTAAAATATTTCTAAAATGTATAAGTACCTACGTTGCGATAGTGAATTTTGTGACTAATCACCATTTTGTATTTTGACAAGTTTAATTTATGAAACCTATTAAATATTTTCAAAAATATTTTGTACTCATTTTAAAAAAATGTTTTTCAAGCGACAATAAAACGCATATTATTGAACTACTGGCAGACGCTAAAAACTATTTTTACTGTCTAGACATTAAAAGCAAAACAAATATTTGTTTCCACAACTATTTAGAGGTTGGTACCTCGGTTATGTCATATTTTTTATGAATGTAACAGTAAAGTACCAACTTAATGTGCCCCCCCCCCCCCCACTCTGAGAATCACTAAAATTAAAGTAACAATTTGAAGAAATTCAATAAACAATTTTTTCGACATGAGCTTCACTGAGTTAAAAATGTAATTGTTTCGTTTGAATTTCTCCCCCCCCCCCAAAATAATGTAATCATTTTATGTTCCACAAATTTTGTTTAAACAAAAGCTGTCTATCATTTCTATAATTTTAATTAATTTTTTTCTATAACAAATTGTTTGCGGTTTGGAATTTCTAAAACAATCAGGGGATAATCAAATCATTTGTTATTTAAACTAGGTTTTTGTACGAGAATTCAAAAATTCAACCCCAAATTTCTAGCATCAATTCTTCCTAAGGTATCAAATACATGCAGGGCTTTATGGGGAGCCGAAAATACCCATGTGGACTTATAGATAAATTCACCGAAATTTTATCAAAAATAGAAGAAAGTATGGAAAATCTTACAATGATATTTTCAAATTGGTGTCAGACCTTGTTTCCACTTTTTTTTTAATTTGCTCGTTTTTTGTGTTGTAGGTCGCGTTACTACAGTGTAAAATGATATAAAATCCTCCAATCACATTTTATTGAACTAAGAAATGAATATTGGTAGTATGCATGAGCATATATTTATATTTACCTGTGAAATGCCTGGTCCCATTAATCGCCGGGTAAAATAGATGCATTTGTTTAAGTTAGCAGGCTAGGAATATGTTTTCATGTAGGATAAAATTAATACACCAATGTTTTTCTAAGTTATTTAACCGTAAAATTGTATTAGAAGAAATTATAGACAATGTGTCACACTACAATATTGCACCAAGGAATTGATTGCACAGAATTTCTTTTATCTAATTTTTTATTCTTTTGCAATGTTTGCTGAAAAGAATGTTTCATTTTCACACTGTAAAAATAACTGAATTGTTTTAAAAAACGGTCACTTTAGGAAAAACTTTAAAAACAAATAAAAACAAAAACGTCTTCAGGGATTGAACTGTTTTGCAATGGTAACCTTAGTTGCCAATATTTTGCTAAAGTCTGTATACTATTGGCGCGGAGTAATAAATCATAATTGCTTGAAATAATTCTTTATTTTCTTGTGAAAGCGGTACTTCTACGGTTAAGTAAAAACCAATAAATTCTAACCAAAATACGATCATTGTGCCGCTCTTGCAGCATATCGACCCATCTAGGGTCTGAGAACAATAGTTTAATCTGTGTAAACACGTTGCCATCAGCCCAGGTACTGACGAAACGAGAATCATAGCCGTAGATGTGGGTATTATACCAAGATACAAAAATAATGGTATATAATACGTAAGAAGTAAAATTTGTAATGTGATCTACTATACAAATAAAATAAATAACATATAACATAATATATAGAAATATAAAATAAAATAGTAATGCAGATATCGTCAAATACATTTATTAAAATTACAATTAATTTGCGGGGACAATTTTTTTAGGCTTTTTTGATTCAATTTGAAAAGCAATCACATAATAATTCATAGTAGGTGGATTTTACTATTATAATATATTTACCTACTAAAAAATATGATTTTCCAAACGTACCAGGTACCTACGCCA
Source organism: Abscondita cerata (assembly GCA_030710515.1). Taxonomy (NCBI): domain Eukaryota; kingdom Metazoa; phylum Arthropoda; class Insecta; order Coleoptera; family Lampyridae; genus Abscondita; species Abscondita cerata. The sequence continues at coordinate 151,229 of JALBCR010000934.1, forward strand.
CTGCAATACGGGAGATTCGATAATTCTGACAGGTTTATTACTCCGCGCCAATAGTATACTGAGTATACCTAGCATAAAGGGCTTCATCAGGGTGAGAAACAAATTACCAAGCCACTTCATTGAAGTTAGTATGTATTCAGCATTTTAAATGATTTATCAATGACTGTAATTGTAGTATCCTAGAGTTTGTAAGCTCGGCCGGTCGAGGATGTACTTGGTTTTCCACTACATTTAGAATACGCTGTGCTTGGACAAAGTACTTTTCGTTTCTTTGAGGCCAATGAAATGACTTGCGTTGGCCTGCAGGATCATGAATCTTAGCTTGGAACACATTATATGGTGAAACGAACAAACATGAAAGTTTCAGAGATCCGTTGAAGTGCGCACGCTGATGCATGAAACGTAGCTAGACAAACCCATTTATTGTATTATGTAGTGATATTCACTAACATTTGACTAGAAATGCGTCTTACATTAGAATTACTTATTCTAGACTCTCAACAAACAGATGTGGATTTAATTATTTTGGACCAAAACTGTTCAATTTCTTACCAAAATATGCCTTTATAGAAATATAAAGAAATAATTAAACTATTTTGTTGCAAAATGCATTTTATGAAATTGATGAATTTTTTTGTTATAAATTTGCTAGTCACATGTGATGTTTGTTAGTTGAAGTAATAAACTTCATGTATCGATTGCTTCGCCATTTGACGTATACCAACAATTCTTGTAATTGTATAGTATCAATAAATATATTATTATATTATTATTATTATTATTATTGTTTGTTAGTGTCCCTCCTCGAAGAAGAATAAATTATTTAAAAATCATTAACAAAATTACTACAATACTAAACAAAATTATAATTTTTTTTACACAATTAATACAATTGTTCAGTGGCGGCTTGTCCATATGGTCATTTGGTCAATGACCTCCCAAAAATTTTGACAATATATAAAAAAATATTCATTATTACGTGTTTTATTAAAATAGGTAATTAAGTCGCAAGTACAATAACTTAAAATTTATCGGCCGTCGTTCGTAATTCATCCTCTTCAACCTTGGGCTGGCGGTGCGAATTGTCCTCATTGAATTAGATCTACCCGGAAAAACTCGAAAAACGTGCAGCGCCCGAATAAACGCGAACGTCCAAACAATAATCAACTTTGGGTCATGAGCCGGATCCCGCAGTTTACGTTGACTTCGTATAGGGTGTACAACTACGCTCGATTTTTGATTCGATTTTCGCGTGTTTTAAATCAATTTAAGAATTTATATTGATATGTTTTACTGTTGTTGTGTTGTTTTGTAAAAATACTATTTTTGATTCGCGTGTGCATGCGCTATAATAGAAAATGTCTGTAGTGCAGAAAATTAAACAACTAAAAGTGCTAACAAACTTAATTTTACAAAATTAGTTGAGTTCAAGGCAAATGGTCGTCCTTTGCCAGAACTAAGTTTACGACAAACTAGCAAAGACAAAAATAAAGATGTTCATCGAAACTTTCGCAAGGTAATGTACGATTTAGCTAACTGGATATGTGGTTGTGAAGTATCAAATGTATTTTACTGTTTTGTTTGTTTATTATTTTCTAAAGACTCGTCAGACTCGCTATAGTCCAAATCCGGTGTCAGAGATTTAAAACATTTAAAAGAGGAAATAAAAAACATGTTTCGTCTGCAGAACACATGAAATGCTCGGTAAATTTTGCAACCGTAGGAAATGTTGATATTCGTACACAGCTAGACAATGCTTATAGAAAATCTCTTAGAGATTTTAATGAGAATGTTTCGAAAAATCGCTATATTTTGAACAAAATTGTAGATTGTATAAAATTTTGGGGTGCATTTGAGTTATTTATATTTTTTAAGTATGCCTATTTTTAAATTATTTTTGACATCCCAGTATGATTGACCACGAGCCGCCACTGCAATTGTTGTCATAACTACCTACAAATAGTGAAACTTTTTATCACTAGTAAGAAATGTAGATAGTTTGGAAACCTAACATTGTTGAATAATGAAGTCTGAATTTAATAATATGAGGGTATAATTTCAAATTTTAGTAGAAAACCTTCATTTCAAATTTTACGTGTGATATTAAATTAATTATTACATCAGTTGCAAAAGACATGCGTTTCGTTACTGGTTAGATACATAGGAATTATAGGAAACAAAAGTAACTTATGCATGTATTATTTTTCTAGAGTTTTGTTTGAAATACTCAAATAATTTAATTTGCTTTGTCAGAGAATAGACCATAATGAATGTTTCGTCGTGTAAAGATTATGATTAAGAGAACTAATAATAAAAAAAAATAAAACAGCAATAAAAACTGGTACGTAGGGACTAACAGCATAATTCTGGTTTAAACACTATGTATTTCAATAATATCTTCAATACAAAATAAATATTTGAACCTTTTTCTAAATCGAATCGGATATGTGTAGAATTTTGTGAAGGGTAAATTTGTATTAAATCTGTTATTCGAACGATCTCTTGCCTAACATGATTTAAAATAATAATAATATCAATCCGTTTTCTTACAAGTATAGTTCAGTAAATTATAATGCGCTTGTTTACAAATGCTTTATTAAAAAAAACAAGCGTATATACAGAAAAATGTACCTATTTCATACTAAGGCAAATTTATTACAACTACAAATATGTTATGAAAAGATATATGTATATACACAAAGATGTTTTATTTGTTAAGTATCTAAATAAGAATAAATAAGAAAGAAAAATAGGAACAAATTTTACGAATAAATCAACAATAGAATGACAGAAAGCTTAACAAGGTTTGTTGTTTACAATAAAAATTGCGAGACCACCAAATCATTTTAAAAAAATTCCGAAAAACGACACCGCAACAAAATGAGAACAAAATAATACGAATTGGACGTAATATAATGAAAGTAAAGAAAAACTTTTTGTAGAAAGAAAAAATGAAAATATGTACAGAATGACTAATGGGATTCATAATATTATACATTCGTTTAGTTAGTCAACCATTGCAATTTATTTTGTCTTTTTTTGAAGTTAGTTTAACAATTACCATCGCGAAGAACAATGCAAAATGAGAATGTTATTGTTGGTTCTATTCTGCCAATTGAAATAACGTTTACTAAAATTTTCCAGGAACGTAAAGAAAGAAAACTCAGACTCTGGTGCAGGCGACTTTTTGCAGTGGGAGCTTGTTCTAGACCAGACAACTTTTCAAATTTAACTCTTATTCAATATTAATATATGACTAAGACAACAAGAACGCCAAGATAAGCTATTTAACAATTAAAATAAGACTTTGAATTTGTTGAATAAAATCAGGAAAGCTTTGTGGAATGTCCGTTCTTTATCACACTTCCTTAGGAGTGATATCTTGAGATGAGAGAGACAGAGACACTTTAACGACAAATTCCGAACCACAGTATAGATTTGAATGAGTGATGGTAAGACCCAGATTATTTTGCTGGTAAACTTAGTGTTCATATATTTATATTGAAAAATCATACATTGAACAACTACTTGAAAACAAGTATTTACGGGTTTATAATACGATTATATAGTATACCGGGTGTTTCAAAATAGTATGTCATAAATTTTCCTGCTAATTCTATGAGCGATTTTATAAAAAAAGCTTATGTGAACTTATGTCCGTTTTCGCTTCCTCTATGAAATACAAGGCGTTAAAATTTGCATTTTTTCAGTTTTTTCTAAATAAGTCCGGACCTGCTTTAAATCTATTTATCACACTTGCAGGCGTAGGACACTTTCAACAGTTTCTATAATTTTTTCAATGTTAAACGTTTGTTGTTTATTAAGTTACATACCGACTTTTTTTTTAATGACTTCAATAAAATAAGAAATTATTACTATTTATTTATTAATTTTTACACGAAAACGTTTGATGATACGAAAAAATTCAAGAGACTAATTTTTAACAGAAAGTACTAGAATTAAGAAAACAATTTTCGTTTTTGAAAAACCAGAGGCGTAACATGTTTTTGGCAAAAAATAATATTAAGGTAATGCCCTGGGAAGCCACTGTTTAATTTAAAAAATTCGTTTCTTCTTCACATCATAATCGGAAAGTAGATTAAATTTGCAAGAAAAAACCAGAAAACCGCAACCCAATATTTTTGCTCGTTGCACAGTTATTGCAAAAAAAAAATAATTTTTTACACTGCAATACCAGTTTATTGATTTTATCCAGAAAAATTAAATTATACGGTATAATTATGGCTTATCATAAGCGGAAACAAGTAGATTAAATTTGTAACAAAAAACGTAAGTAACGCAATTTGATATCTTTATTCGTTCCAAGTTATGATGAAAAGAAGACTTTATAACCGTTTAATTATATAATTAAAAATTATAAATTTTTTAAAAAATTTTTTTAAATTTTTTTTTTTTTTTTTTTTTTTTTTTTTTTTTTTTTTTTTTTTTTTTTTTTTTTTTTTTTTTTTTTTTTTTTTTTTTTTTTTTTTTTTTTTTTTTTTTTTTTTTTTTTTTTTTTTTTTTTTCCTTCTTTAGTTTTGGGTTTCATTTTGCCTAATCAGAAATTAGTGCTATCCTTCAAAAAATGTCGTATACCAATGCCGAGACGGTTACGACATGCTTGCGGTGTATTTTGAATGTTTTCAAAATGCAGCTATTGCGGAACGAGAATACCCTATCAGATATCCTGATTGAAGGCACTACACTAGAAAAGTATTTCGGCGAATGGCAACACGTTTAAGACAAACAGGAAATGTACGACCTATTCCAGTTCCTATCAGAAGACGTCCCATAAGAAATGAAGACAATAGTATTAATGTTCTTGCGTAGGTAAAAGCGGAGCCTCAAGTAACCATAAGAGAGATTTCCACAGAGCTAGGTGTAAGTGTTGCTTCTGTGTTCAGAATTTTAAGGGATTTTAAGCTGCATCCCTATCATCTAGTTTTACACCAGGCTTTATCAGACACTGATTTTGACAGGCGGCTCGACTATTGCTATTGGCTGAGAGACATGTGTAGTGAAAATCTTCGATTTCTTTCCAAAGTTTTATGGACCGATGAAGCTACTTTTAATAGCTGCGGCAGAGTGAATTTGCACAATATGCATTATTAGTCGTAAACAAATCCTCATTGGATGCGCGAAGTGGATCACCAAAACAAATGGAGTGTTAATTTGTAGTGTGGTATTTTAAGTGACAGAATTATCGGAGCATTTGTTTTTGATGGACACCTAAATGGTGAATCTTATTTAAACTTTTACAAAATGACTTGCCCAATCTCCCCTTGACGTGAGAGCATCCATGTGGCATCAACATGATGAATGCCCTTTACACTATTCCGTGATTTCTTAAATGTTAGATACCCAAATCGCTGGATCGGAAGGGGTAGTTTGTTTCCGTGGCCACCTAGATCCCTGGATTTAACTATATTACATTTTTATTTGTGGGGAAGAATCAAAGATATTGTTTACGAAACGAGACCAACCACCCAAGAGGACATGATTCACCGAATTGAAATTGCAATAAATTCAATTCTACGAGCCGAAATTCAAACAGCTGTTTCCAGTACGAAAAAAAGAATGAATAGTTGTATTTTACAAAAGGGCCGTCAATTTGAACATTTATAGATTTTCACTAGATTTTTTAACAGCTGTTTATGATTTTTTACCGTTCTATTAAATAAAACGGTTAAAAAGTCTTCTTTTCGCCATAACTCTGGAACGAATAAAGATATATCAAATTGCGTTATTTACGTTTTTTGTTACCAATTTAATCTACTTTCCGCTTATGATGTCATAATTATACCGTATGATTTAATTTTTCTGGATAAAGTCAAAAAACTGGTATTGCAGTGTTAAAAATTAATTTGTTTGGCAATAACTCTGCAAAGAGCAAAAATATCGAGTTGAGGTTTTTAGGTTTTTTTTGCAATTTAATCTACTTTCCGATTATGATGTCATAATTATACCGTATGATTTAATTTTTCTGAATAAAATCAAAAAAACTGGTATTATTACAAATTGCGCCCTCTAACAATTTAATTATGAACTATCGCGTACCAATGAATACGACGGTTAAAACTACTTATCTTTTTCTTTTAAACAAGCCTAGGTTTACTAAAATCGGATAAGTCGTTTAAAAATAACAGCAATTTAAATAATTACACTCTTATTAAGATCGGTACGCCAATGAGCTTTAGACCAAAATGATGCAGAATTGTCTAAGCTTTCTAGCGATGTTACCAAAGGTATGCATTAATGAGGAAATTTTCGGAGAAATTTAGAATTTTATTTTTAAATTTTTAATTGCGCCCCTTGCAATGAATTACGGAACTTAAAAATAAATTCCAGGATTTTTCGTAGCCACTTTATGATGAATTTTTCCCCTACTTTTTATGTCTCACTAGTTTCTGAGATATGGCCGGTGGCCAGCCTTAATAAACACCCTGTATATTAAATACAATGTATACAATATTAGTTAACATATTATTTCAAAGTGTCGTTTTTAATGCCTCTTATTAACTCAAGTAACTCAACAAGGATAACATCAACAACCCATTTTCTTTCCTTGTACAAACAGTTTTGATACAACGTTAACGTAAATGTTAAATGACGGCATATCAATGTCAAATAAAAGACTAAAATAAACTGACGCGTGTGCGACGTCCGTTTACATAACCTTAATCAACAAATAAATAAATAACGAAAGGTTGGAATCAGTGCTCATATTTATGCTTTAAATTACAAACGACATTCATTTTGTGATTTAATACATACATGACGTCATCGGGATAAGTCAAACGAACGGACTACTATTCGAACTAAGCACAATGAATGTTCGTCTGAATGTCTCTCTACACAATTTATATTGTCATTATCACTAATATTAACTTTAAACAGTGAAATATCTCGAAGTATTTGAAGACTATTCTTTTATTACTTCAATCTCGTTTTGTAGAAATAATAATATTTACTATTCGAGATGAATTTTGTTTCTTTTCGTTCGAGAAATTGATCGCTCGGTATTTCTTTTATCTCTTATAGTAAAACATACTAATTAATGTCTAAACATTAAAAGCTTAACAGTTCTTTTCTTTCACAACTATTTAGGTTGGTACCAGGTTAAGTCCTATTTTCAAAGAACGTTACAGTAACATACCAAGCTAATTCACCGAAAATGAAAAGTCACTATAAGATTTAAGATTCTCCAAAATTTGTGAATAACACATAAAAAACCAGCAATTAACCATCAATAGCAAGTAAGTTTTTTCTCCAACTCATTGCGTTGTCTTGGTGTACTGTACATTCACCAAGAAGGGCCTAGAAAACTACATTTAATTATAAAAATGAGTCTATATTTCACTTGGAGGTAAAAAATATAATTGTGTTGCTTAATTACTTTTAAGCTCAATATTATTATCCTAGTATAATAATCTACGGTTTTCTTTAAGCGAAATTAATGCGGCATATTATTGAACTACTGACACAATCAAAAAAATTCTTATAGTCTAAACATTAAAATCAGCAATTCTTTTGTTTGGGTTGGTATTTTTTGGTAACTTTTTACTGTCTAAACATTAAAAACAACAGTTTTTTTGTTTTTAGGATTTTATCTATTTTATTTTGACACTCAAGCAACAATCATACTTAGCTATAGAAACCAAGATAATATGATTTAAAATTACGTAATTTTAATAAAATTATTTTGACGCGTTCTTACTTGTAATTTCGTTGTCAAGACAAACTAAGTAACATAATTTCTTTTTACAGGGTGAGTCAACACTGACCAGAATTGAAAAAACGCAATATCTTTGAAACGACAAGAGATATTAGTTTGCATAGTTTTCACAGGTAAATAAGTAATACTATTTGCCTCTTTGTAAGCTGGTTATGGTTATAGCATTGCATTTGAAATTTCCCAAAAAAAATAACAAATAGAGATAGGTGTTACATAACGCCCTCTAGTTTCCAATCAAAACATTAAAGTGATGTTGTTATCTGCTTCTGAAATTTACCTTTAATGCTCTAAATGAACTTTTTTTTTAAAATTTGTTTTTTCCTTTGGAAGTTACAGTGTTTTTCTCTCAACAAAAGTAACATTGCCCCACCACTTAACAATAGGTAATATAAAAAAATGAGTACAAACTAAGTAAATGCCAACAAGACACACATTTTACTTATAAAAAATGAATAAAACAAAAGTTTTAAAGAAGAAACTGTAGTTTCTAATTCTGACATTTTTTACTAACCTTGGTTAGGATATATTTTGTAAAAAACTCAATTATATTTTGTAAATTATAGATCGCGCCATCTAGAGAAAAACTACGAACTTAAAAATATTTTATGGGTTGAGTTTATTATAAGAATGTTTTCACTCTGTTGTAAATGTTGTAGGACGTACGGTCTTAGAGATAGAGCCGGTCGTCATCCTTAATGAATCACTCTGTACATGTAATTTTTTACGCTTTTAATGTTTTGTAATAGTAGTGGACATATGACGTGGTATTTCAGAAAATTGGTCAAAACAAAACAGGACTCTATAGAATTTTTTCGAATTAGTAATCACCCATATAATACACCCCTTGTTTTGCTTGAATTTCTGTAAAATGAGACACGTGACATGATTTTTGAAATTTATTTGGTAATTTTGCTGCAAAACTTTTTTTATGGTCCGCAAAACTTTAAGCTAAAACTTGAAAAGCAGTTTTTTTTTGGTTTATTTGTATTTTGTATTTACAAAAACTAATGCGAAATGACAAATTTAAATGATTTACCACAAAAAAATATAGTGATTATAAAGTTAACATATCGGTTTCAGTAAATTCCAATAAGTACTACAGTAAATCACAATTACTCGTTACTTATACGGACTGAATTCAATACTAACTAATACTAATAAATCTTCAAGTTGTCACTCAATAATTAATGCAATCAATGTAGAAGGTAATGTTACGTATGTGTACTGACAAGATATACAAATAATTTTTAATTTAAAATTTACCAACCACTTTGTGTCAATTAAGATAGCAGTTCAACAACGAATTCTGTAAAAAATTATTACGCAGCTTCTTAAAACATATTGTTTAGTTGTTTGTTTAATAAAAAAAAAATCGATAACATATGTAGAAAATTACTACCACTCCAAGTATTAGAATGATTTAATATTAAAGTTCGTTTGGGTAGTCATCACTTTATGATCCCATAAAAGCAGTAAATTTGAATAGCAAGTTGAACGAGAAAAAATGTTAGACATTAAGAAGTTGTATGTCGGGAAATTTAGTACCCTTTTGAAGAAGCTCGTTTAAAATACATTGAATATACGACAAAGAAAATGATAAAATTAGCTTTTGCGGTACTCTTCTAACTGTTAATTCTAGTTAATGCAATGTTTTTAGATTGAATGAACAAAAATTATTTTCGACTTTAATCGATACACTTTTAAAATGCAGTCAACTCACGTAAAGACAAACAATGTTACTTTAGCGATTCAGACAGATACATTGAAATAAATATAGAACAATCGATAAAATGAAAGGAGAATGAATAATTTAAAAGATTTCTTGTTTCAACAACACAATTCGTAACGAGTTATTTTCTGTTTTTGAATAGTCGATTACGAGTCTCGGGTTGTAAGCCAAGCACGCCCATCACAACCTGTTGTCAATCTATTGAGTATTTATAATTAATGTAAAGATAATTAAAGAAAATTCTGTATACAAAACCGCGAACAATAATAAATTTTACTACTCGATCAATTAAAATACACACAGAAAATAAATTGCGTGCCGCTTGCCGAAGGCGTGTGGTGATTTGTCCATTTTGATAGAATAAAATGAACGATGAAGCCGCTATTGTCCTGTCAGTTGTCAAACAATAAGAACAAGGGAGTCAGTTTCCGGTTTTGAAATTCTCCATCTTTTGTTTATAGATAAATATGTTTTTCATTGTTTAAAATCATCTTTCTGTTTTCCCTCACAATTCAACGTTTTAGATCAATGAACATTCGCGACCTAATTCCGAAATAAACCTTCTAATTATAGTTTACAGGTAATATCGCAGAAATGAGGTAATACCAACACGTTTTAGTCCATATTTCATAATATTATGTGTACACAAACGTATTTTTAACATTTTCTTAAAACTTTTTAATCTACCTTTCGGCAGTTCATTTCGTCATTATTAAAACACAAACCGTACCTTTGTTTTATGGTAAAAATTTTAAATTTTAATCAAGAGAAATTTAATAGAAATCGACAAGTTGATGAAATTATTGTATAGGTTGTTAATAACGTACTTAGTACAGGAAATATAAATTTATTGTCATACTTTCGCACAGCCATGATTATAGGTCATACAAATTTAAATGATTGTAAAGTTGAGATCTAGGGCATAAAATCCATTTGGTGACTAATAATGTAAAGGGTGAAATTAATAAAAAAAACTGGACCCAAATATTGCTAAAAGTATTTTTACATTGTTACGCAATTTGAGTAAATAGATGACTCGTGTACATTCATTTGTATTCCAGAGAATTTATCTTCAAGTTTCTAGTATCGTTTACATAATTAGAGCAATTTGAGATGTAGTTATCACAATTATGAGTTTGTCCGTGTTATATAAACAAATTTACGTATAAATAAACTTCCATTGCAATTATAATCGATCTTTTTGTTGTAATAACAAACGTGTTTATTTAAACGCGGGTTAAAGAGGGTGAAGAAGTAAAATTGCTACAGCATACTTGTATGGTTTCATATCAATTTTAATTGGAATTCGCATAAACTACGCTTGCATTAAAAACATTAAAATTTCAAAAAAATATTTGATTTTAAAAAATTTTAATATTAAGGAATCATTGTTTTTCTTGAACATAATAAAATTTCGTTTTACTAATTTATCTAGACACTTGTGTGTCGGTCAGTTAGAGGAGTGATCTCACATGCAAAGTGAACAATATTTTTTTTTTATTTATTTTTTTGAAGTTATAAAATTTCACAATTCTGATAGTAAGGTGTGCCCATAGTTTCCGCCGTTTGACAAAAGTTGGCGCCATCAGTAAGTCATGATTTTAGTTACGATTAAAATTATCAGATATAATACGTTATTATCGTAAGGTTGAACATCTGTCAACAACATAACCTCAAAATATTAGTAAATTTTTGTTAGTATAATATATTCTTCTGCGAAAATGTCGAGTTTTAAACCGAATAAGCGTCTTTTGCGGAAACTTTTGAATCACTTCATTAATTTGATGAAATCTGCAAGTGAGGCGCATCTATTGCTTGTAAACGCATAACTTGAAATTGCTCTAAGTAAAAAAATTGTCGTGAATGGTGTCAAAAAGTTTAAAAACGTGAATTTTACACTGAAGACAGAGAACGTAGGGAAAGGCCCAAAGAGTTCGAAGATGCGGAAACATTATTGGATCAAGATTCGTATCAAACGCACGAAGAATTTTGAAAGTGACTCAATAAGGTTAAACTCATTGGGTATAATTCAAAAATAAGAAAACCAGATTCCATATGAATTGACGCAAAGAAATGTTGCAATTTTCCACATGCGAAATTCTGCTTCTTAGGCATAAACCAAAGGGTTTTCTGCACCCCATAGTCACTGTTGATAATTCACTATAATAATCCAAAAAGGAAAAAATCATGGGGACCACTTCACCATGCTTCCACTTCTATAGCTAAGCCAAATATTCATGGAAAAAACTCTTCTTGTTTATTTGGTGGGGTCATTTTGGTGTCCTCTATTATTAGTTGTTCGAACCGAATAAAACTATTACTGGGAATGTCTACCGGACACAATTGATGAGTAGAGCACTCAAGGAAAAACGCGCTCACTACTACTCCAGACCCGACAAAGTTATTGCGCTGTTGGACGAAACCTACTTGGAAACAGTCAATTGGGAAGTTTTTACTCCACCCGCCTTATTCACTAGGCATTTCTCCTTCTGATTTCCATTTGTTTGATGACGCATGGCTTGTCTGAGCAACATTTTCGTTCTTATGAAGCAGCCAAAAATTGGGTCAATTTCGTGGATAGCTCGAAGGATTAAGCATTCTTCTGATGCGATATCCGTATACTGCCAGAAAGATGAAAAAGGCATTTTTTTGTACACCATTATAAATTGGAATACGGATTGAATCAGTTATGGTTTGCGCATTATGCAATTATGAATTGGTTTGGTACCGTTACGGGTAAGCATTGTATAAATAAATTCAGGTAACTGATCTCATTGTTGTGTGTATTTAATACCACGTAAGATAAAATAACAAACACAAAGAAAGGAAAAACGTAACAATATTATGTGCCATTCATTTGTTAGTTATCATGTTTTACTAACATACAAAAAAATCTACAAATAACACGTCAAATCTACATAGACATTTGCAAACCAAAAAATAATAAACAATGATAGTCAATAGTTTTCAAAACAAATAACAGTGTTAATAACTTCCCAGAATTAAAATTTAATTTATTTTTCATGAATAAGTCAGGGACGTATTGATGCTCCTGGACCCCTAATGGAAGGTACCCAATGTGTGGTGAAAAAAGCTCTGAATAATGGTTGCGTCGACGTTTCGCACAACTGAGTGGCTGCTTCTTCAGGCTGTGATGCGAATCGTCGCCTCAAACATTATTCAGAGTTTTTCCACCATATATTCGGTACCTTCCATAAGGGGTCTAGGGGCCTCAATACGTCCCTGTTTATAATTATTCATTACATCAAGCAAGGAGAAATATGCACCATTATTTATTTTACATAGGTAATATTTTGGTTTTAGTTTTTTTTCTTTTCACAAACTAGTCCGCTAGGAGGCGTTGGTTGGCTCTTTCCGTTATATAACATTGCCTAATTGTATTCGGACATACAAATTCTATAAATATAGAATGAAGAAAAGAACATAACCCATAAAAATGAGAAAGAATGTAAGGTGCTTCTTTGTTCAGTTGAATAAACTTATTTTTTAACGATTTCTATCCCTAACAGCGAAATACCAGTTACCCATAAATATCACCCATCCATCTTATATAACGGAACACACTCTCGCCAAACTGATGTTTTTATCATATGTACTAAAAAATAGTTTGCACTCAATCCATGGCCGCTACAGTTAAATGTTCCTTTCAGTGGACTTCTTTAATTTTTTATTTAATTTCAATGTTAGCTACTATTATATTATTTATAAATAACAACAATATGTGAAAGAAAACATGAAAATAATATTTTTTAAAAGATTAATCCGAGAAACATACCTTAATTAATAATCAATAATAATAATTAATACATCAATTTTAAATAAGTGTTTATGTTATAAAACTCGTTATAAATTTTACATTTAATTAATTAAGGTAGTTTTCCTGGGATTAATAAAAAATATAATTTTCATGTTTTTTTTAACTATCTTTTACATATTGTTTTTATTTATAAATAATATATAGTAGCTAACATTGTAATTAAATAATAACTAATTTTAGACATAGCATATTGCGAAACGTCGTAATTTAATAAATACAACTCTTGAAAAACTTTAGCATTTATATCAAACATTCTGCGGGCCTTTAGGAAACGATCATTAATATTAACATGTTGTGGTCTGAGTCATATCAGTATAAGTATGGTCATCATAAGAAGTCTTATAACAGTACCTTGTAACCATTCCCGCTATCTCCCGATCATTAATAAGATTAACATAAAGAAGTCGAAAAAGGAACATTTAACTGTAGTGGCTATGGATTGAGTTGCAGTTTTTTGATTTCTTTTACATTTTTATAGATAGTGGCCAATTGCCGAGCAATGACTTGACTACCAAAACGTAGGCGTCTCATTATGTGTGCTATAAAGGACGTAATAGACGGTAATAATTTACATGTAATTTACATGTATTTATTGAATACACGGAAATATTAACGTGAGCTACATGAATGCTTATATTTAATAAGTAAAGTACATTACAAAAACAAAATTAAAAGAAGAAGGGCATTGCATGATATTGCCGAACAATTCAATTAATTATGTAACATAAATGTAACTGTTGATACAATTTAAAAAAAATAAGTAGCCTTCATACAACATTTATTGTGGAATTGTATGGTTCTAACTGAATTTTTAAAATACCATCAATAGTTCAGTTAATGTAACACCCTGTATATTATTATATTTTTGAAGAGATCTTTTTTTTCCTGATTTAAAAAAAAACTATGTTTTCTTTATATTGAGCCGTTATTGAGTTATTAATCGTAGAATATCACAGTTACATATGAAACCAGCCAACTGCTTCACTATAAACGATTTTGGTGATTTAATTAATAAAATGTCAATTATCAAACACAACATTTGTCATTTGCATGGCTTACTATGACAATATTAACAATTCCGTATTAAGCAACTGTGATATTCTACGATTAATAACTGAACTATTGATGGCATTTTAAGAAAATTCAGTTAGAATTTTACAACTTTCATGTATAACCTTTTTCTACGAGCAAATAATACCAATAATAAGGGGTGGGTAATTTATAGTAAATAACCCTGTACATCCGGGGTAGGAACAGATGAAATATATACACCAAGCTAGTAGTGTTTTGAGCTATTATTATTTTTACAAAATAAAGGGCAAGCTAAGTCCATTAAAAATGTATCTTCACTTAAAGTAGTAAGTAAAAGTAATATAAAATACTTTGAATAAAGATAAAATCTTTTTTAATCAAGCAGTAACAGTAAGTGTGCAAGCCGAGAACAAACGGTAGATGGTGAAATTTAGTTGGGGAATGTAGTATTTGATGGTACGTTCGATGAATTGAAGCAAACACAGAACATGAGTTCTATGCTGTCAGCAGAAGAGGTTCCAACTACATCTACACTAGTAAGTTAAACATATCTTACTAAAGAGGTGTAATAGTAAGACTGAAGACATGCAAAACAAATTTTCTAAAAGCATCTGCAGCAGTTTTGGAAAAAGTAAATATGACCCCAGCACCATGTGATTTAAAATAAAGAAGTTTCGTGAAATGTTAGAAATGGAAATTTGGGAAATACCTAATCCAACTCTCAAACGTGTTAAAGACAGATAATAAATTTAGTGTATGACGCTCAAGAATAATTACCAATAAATATTATTAACTGTGAGATGTTCGTTCAAATAGCATACGCTTCCTCCTTATATTACACCTTGGATAATACTTAAATCAAGATATCCCAGTACAGGAGGGTTTTTTTAAAATTAATTAATTATTTCGTTCGTTATTAACTTAAATGGCAACGTTTCGCTTTGTTGTAGTGGGAAGCTTCCTCAGGCCAACGTTAATAATTCAAAAATTAATTTGCTTAAATTACAATTAGACTTTACGCAATTGCATTATTCTGCCATTCCACTGCTCCAACACCATTAAAATAGTCTTTCAAGCTTTCTCGAACTTCCATGGCAGTAGCAGAAGGACGATTACTACCTTGCTGTTCTAATGAATTGTAGCTCATTTGCAACAGTTGGAATCTCTGTAGGTATATTAGTATGTATATTAGATTCGTGCAGTAGAAAATTGTCTAAGGCACAGCATGCAGTAATGTTTCGCACTTTTTCTACATGCAAATGCATAGTTCCTCTGAGTATCCTAAACCTATTCGCACGAATACCAATAGAATTTTCTACAATGGCATAGACTGTTCTAGGCCAGGTAAAGGTCTCTCTGCAGAAATATTGAAAGACTTATTAATTCCAATGAGTAAAACAAACTGCTTTGAACAAAAAACTCCTCCATCTGATACACGTCCATTAATGCCAACATCAATATATATATAAATCTATACTTCGCATCTGTCAATGCAAGCAAAATAATACTATGAAAGTCCTTATAATTATAAAACGTGGAACCAGCTTCTGATGATGGTGATGAGTATAAAAATCTTGTGAAATGTTTTCCCATTCATGTTGATTTTGTGGAACTTGAAGTAAAGGAGCATCAAGATTAGAAACTAAACTTTACCAAAAAAAAATTATAACACCTTGATGCAATCCTTTGAAAGAACATAAATTGTTGTACATACTAATGATACAAATTGAGCAATTGTTGACTCATGTAGTCGTGTGAAGTACATTAAATTACGAAATGTTTTGCCTGTCGCCAAGTATCGTAAAGTTTTCATTATCTTATGTTTGCTAAGGATACATTTTCTCATTACAGTGTCTTGTTTTTAAATGTATTTTTCTACTTTTGAAAGAAGCCTAAGAAAGAGATGATTTGGTATTCGTATATAACTTTCAAATGCAGATGGATCTTCTAGCAATAACTCATCCTTGACTAAATTTATTATTCCCTTAGCCTTTCTTTTTGCGACCCATGGTCGGAGCCAATACTTCTTGTTTCGTCGGTTCTTCATCTTTTTTAAAATTAACATTGTCGGTGTTAATGTCAAAATAGCAACTGGTGATAAAACTTCTTGTTCCGTTTTCCGTTATGGCGTAATAAAAAAAAACACAAAATACGTCTGAACTCAGTTGTACAAATTCTAATGCCCTCTTAAAAAGGGTCTAGCCTCCTAGGGTCTCGACAATGTTTCTTTTCCTCAGTTGATCTTAGTAAAAAATTTAGTAATAAGTTTAGTCAATAACAAATTATGAGCGATGTTTAGAAAAATGAAAAACTATTAGCTATAACTAAACTTTTTCTTTTTATATTGTAAAATTGTACTAATATTGTAATAATTTAATGAGCATTCAAGTTTAATTTTGTACTTTAATTTTATAAATAATTTGTTTCTTGTCACTCATTCTTTATTAATAAGAATTAAAGAGTAAGCGATTTTTAAACATTTCTGGTAAAAATTTAAAAATTGCAACTACCTAATTAATGCTGCTGGTTTGAGGGCACTCAATAGGTAGAAGTGGTACAGTGATTTTAATGAGTCATGATATCCATAATCTCTATTTTGGGTTTGCTCTTGATTTGTTGTTAGGACATCTCAAAAATTAGCAAATATTTTTTTGAGTTTTGAAATTTTATTTGGGTTCGAAAAGATTAGGTATTAAAGCACCAAAAACCACAGTAATAATTGAGGTTTACACGGTAACTTTAATAATTTTGAATAAAGTTCACATGTAGCCAGTTGACATTTGTATTTTGACATTCGTGGATCGCTAATATGTAAAAAAAGTCATCAAAAACAGTATCTAAATATCATGCCATAAAGAACTGTTTCTGGTGTTAAAACCAAAACGTCTGCCGGGATTGGATCGTGTCGAAATAGTAACTGTAGTTGCCAACGTTTCGCCACCTATGGTAGAGACTCTTAGTAGTCTATTTTGAACTTTCGTTTGTTTATTTCTCGCTTTGATGAAGATTCTTTCTCGATAGCAAAACGTTGGCCGCTACGTTTACCATTTCGACAGGGTCCAATCGCGGAAGACTTTTTTTGTTTTTAACCCCAAAAACAGTACTTTATAGCGTGATATTTAGATACTGTTTTTGATAACTTTTTTTAAATATTGCAATTCAAAATGTCAAATTACAAATGTCAACTGGCTACATGGGAACTTTATTCAAAATTATAAACGTATTGAAATATTGAAAAGAAACTTTTAACATCTTAGAAGATAGGTAATAATACATACATAAATGTACATATTCATAATAAATACATAACATTGTGTGTATTGATAGACATGCGAAACAGTTGGCTGTGACAATGTGTTTGTTGTTTTTTGATAACCAAGATTTTTTTTGCTAATTATTTTATTCAACTTCTATGAACAATACATTTTCGTATATTGCGAGTACAGTTTACTTCTTTGTCCATAATTAAAAGAACAAAACCGTAATACGTACAATAGAATTTATACTTGACCAAAATCACAATTATTAATTAAACTGTGATAAATGTCAAAATCAAATTACTTGAACCAACTATAATACGTTCAGCGAACACACAGAGTTTAGCCACTCCCTATAAATTCGCGCTAAATTTAAATAAAATTATTTTATTGGTTGAAACTTTAAAGTCAGTATTACAACCAACTGACATGATTTCCGCGTTGCTTGAAATTTTGGTTTTCACATTGGTTTTGGTTATTATCTTATCAGCAGTTTGCTCTCGTTTCTATTCAATTTACAAAACAGTATTTATCAATACCTTAAAATATTTATTTTTGAATTTTCGCGCTTATATAAATTTACATAGTGTAAAGTAGTCTCTTCAGTTATTGGTTTAAATTATCACAAACTAATGAGGGAGTGGTTTAACTCCATTTGTTCGCTAAACGTATTATAGCAACCCAAAGACAATTAATAATGACCCAAGTGAAGGTGAAGAAATTATGTCGAACGATTAATTTCTTAATTCAATGTTTCATAAAACTAATCACGCAAAGTGCAAAAAATAATGTAGGTATTATAAGACATATTGACCATTAAATCATTTATTCATATCGTAAAATTTGTTGTTTTGAATATGGTTTGATTTCTTTATGTAATAACATCAAAGTTACAAAATTTGATTTGAAAACTACATGCACGAATGTATTTTATTTCTAGAAGCCGTTTTATTCTATGTTATTTAAAATTTTGAATAATTTTTTTACACTTCAAAAATGCACATCTTATCATTCACTAATACAAGATTTTCTTGTGGGATTAATTTACTTCCTTGACAAACTCTTCTTTTTCTGCCTTTTGATTGTATATATGTCCTTGTACATTACTTTTACAAGGCGATAAATCATACCCCATAACAAATTTACCGCTCGAATTATTATGGTAAGATTTATACTTCTGTCGCACAATAAATTTTTCGTTCTGACAAAATATACGTTTTATCATAACAATAAAAGCGTTAATCTAAATAACATTAAGCAAGTTTTCTAAAACTTTCGTGGCCAAATTATGTAGTTGAAAAACTTCTTATCAATCATTTTGCGACCCCGAATCGATAAATTTATTAATACCTAATATTTAACTAAAATCTGCTGTAGAGCAACGACGTAAAATTCAAATAATCCCCTTAAAACTGAAGCTTTCTTCTTTAACGAGATAGAAAAAAGGTAATTTGATATATTGAGAACTGCGGTTACAGTTGGCCCTCTTCTCACTATTTCAATTCATCCTAAGAATAAAAGGACCATTTAAAAAAAAACCTACTACTATCATGAATCGTTTATTCTCTAAACTGCTTATATCCGCTTTATTTACCCAAGGTATATAAAGATGCTACATTTAATACCATCCCAATTTTTTAACGTTTAATAAAGATACATCGGATAAAGTATGCGATTAGGTACTGCCAAATGAAAAAGCAGTCCACCCTGAACTGATTGTTCTGGATTACCAAATACGCCATTGTCAATGTGTATATTCTGAGATAGGGTGACGATGTCCTATATAATGGAGGATTAAGTTTTTGTAAATATAATCATTTTATTTTAAATAAAGCCGGTCGGTTTTTTTTCATTGATAGACACAAAACACAGCTGCATCCTAACTTACGGCCTTCCCTTTTCTAAACCTCCATTTTATTAAATTATTAACAGACATTTTGAATTCATTGTTAGTTACAATGTTGCAAACTACTTGTTATGCAAATAAGTAAATTTTTGTCGCATTTATTACTTTTTTAAGTGGATGATAAATTTAAATGGTTTGAATTAGTCTGAAATTTGGCGAAACAAATAATAGTGCAATAAGCTTTCATAATTAATATACGACTCGGTATTAAAAACAATAATAAAAACACACATATACCTGTTATTTGACCATACGAAAAAAACAATTAATTTTAAAATACAGTTTAACGTCCACCAAAAATTATTTGCATGTTTTTCTTTATTTGATGAATTTTTTAATTTGGAATAAATGTAAAACTAGATATAAGATAATAAAATAGTTTATCTTCAAATACTAGAAGTTTACAGCTTATAAGTACAATCAATAAATGCACACGAAAACGCAAGTGATTGAATGCTGTGTCAAAACTGCGTCATTAAAGTAAGTCTAATAAAAACCGTCTATAAACGTAAAATGTCTAACCTACCTATATAATAAATTAGAAGTATAGTTGGTTGCCATTAAAGTGCTTATATCTAAACAATCACATACATTAATCCAACTTGTAACAGACAAAGAAGTGGTGACTACAGAGTTTTCTTTTCTTGTTTTGAATGAAATTTTTGTTCAGTTGGGAAAAATTCATGTGTTACCAAGTACTTATTGCAAATTAAAATGGTTTTGGTTCCTAATATCTAAGCTGTAGTACGTAAAAAATATTGACTTCGATTCAATGCAGGATATCAACTTTACTCACAACATCAAAACTGAATACTTTCATACTATACGGCAATGGTAATTTTCCTTCCCTGTAGGAGTGAAACGCTATTGCCGGTTTAATTAAACAACATTTCGTTCACAACATTTATTGAAAATTTATACAATAAACTGTCTATTTAGTTAATGGACTTGAATTTTAATCTACAGAATTTATAAATTTAGAAATTGTAATTGGTAAACAAGTAGGTACTTAAGAAATTATAGTTTCCAATATTATTTTTAAAAAGCAATACAAAAGTACCATGCTGAGTAAATTTTAATGTTCTTAGTTATTATTCTAATAATTATTAAATTATATTTTCAAAACAAGGTTACTTTAATTTAAAGGTGTTTTCCTTCTAGGTGGAGGTTGCATCAAAAATTACAGTCACAAAGTTACATGAAAGCCGACGTTTCGCCCAAACTTGTGAGGGCTTTATCGAGATCATAAACCGTGTGAGTCACGCGATTTATAATAAATTTGAAAAGCAGTGTGGCTAGTATACAATAATCTTTTTTGTTACCACATAGCATCGAACAAAAATTCATTAGACGACAGTCATGAAAAAGAACAAGAAACGAGAAAATGTATCAAATATTATCACAAGTGTACCTCAGAAATATTAAAATCGCTAGACCAAGGGTACCTAGACCTAAATGAGTTATTAAAATATGTGACTGGTATAAAACTTGATTTATTTAAATTAGAAGAAAAATTTCTCAAAGTTGTGACAAATGCGCAATATTTAAAATCAATCGTCATTCGCAGACTTCATAAAAACGCAAGATGAAAACAGTGTTAAAATTATGGTATAATAACCAATTAAGTGTGCAAAATATTCTTGTTTCTCAAAATAAGTCGAATTTTGAGAAATTAAAAGAGAGTGAGGAGTTGACTAAAGATAAAATGCCAAATCTAGTAGTTAACAGTTGGTTCAGTCAATTCAAATTTTGTTTTAGTTGGCAATGCATTGCAAAAGGTAGAGAGGCCAAAAGTGCTGATAAAAAGGCTGCATCACCTACCCAAAAGAAATTTAAGGCTATGACAGAAGCAGGTTGACACCTGAGACTGGCGTTTTCTAGAAGAAAACTCCTCTTCGTTTATCCCCAAGAAATCTAGCACAAATAAAAAGGAAATGATACAGCTGGGGTTACAACTTTTTTTTGATGAGTAGTTTGGCCATTATTTCATACCTAAAATATGTTTATGTGTTATTGCTACAAAATACTATCAGTTTGTTTCAGTCCGATGGATCAAGGAATCATTAAAGTAAGACAAATGACAAGCAAACATCAAATTTTTTTTCATCATTAAATTAGCGCCAATTCTTTATAAAATTAGTAATGTTCCCAGACAAAAAAATTGGAAATGGGAAGTGATGACGTTTTTTGGATTTAACGATCTGAAAATTGATGACCAAAAGCAAAAAATAAATTGATTTTTATACCTAGAAAAATTAGATGAACAAATGAACAAATATTTTTGGGTCCCTAGAAAAAAACTTTGTTCCATCAGACGTCTATGTTGGATATGATTACACATTTTTTTCTGATTTATTGTTTTCTTCAGTCTCCGGAGTCAATTAAACATAATTAAATGTTGGGGATACTACTTTACTTGGACAAATGTATGTAATTGAGTCTTTCCATCATAAAAAGTTAGAATGGATAGGATGGATCGTCAGGAATTTACAATCCTTTGTTATGCTGACGATGGTTTCTCTTTGAAGAAAATGAAAGTAGTTACATCCCCGTTCGAAAGAAAAAATGCATGATGATATTGAAGAAATTCCTTTACTGTAAGCTAAAAGTAAATCAGAATGATCAATAAATTTTCTGAAAGGTTTTTGGCAATAAAGGAGCTTGGGGTGCAGAAAAACACATTGTAACACTGAACACATGGATTAGGGATTGATTAGACAAATCTGGACTCAAGTATTCGAAACATCTGGGCAAGTGTTTATAATTGTTAACTTTGAAATAATAGACATCATTTTCTACAGTCAAGGTGTTAAGAGCAACTGGAATTAACTCAAGAATGAATAAGATAGGCAAAATCAATTTAAATTCGCTGAGAGCACATTATAAAGTATTCCTTTTAGGTTCTGGGGCCCACAAAAATTAAAGATAATGAACAATTGGGTATCTTTTCTAGAAGAGATAATTAAAGAAATTCCTTTAAAGGGCTACTCCCAAAGAGAAATCAAGGAATGCATATTTGTAAGTAGGAGTAACCTGAGAATTTTCCGCATAACAGTACTGTTTAATATGGGGTGTATTGAACACAGGAGATGGACCCCAATACTCGGTATCGTTGCAGTAGACGTATAAGAGTATTTTGTGTTATTGTTTATATTTTTAAAACATTGCGTTTGTCATTTTCACTCTTTTTCCTTTTTTCTTGGTGTTGGAGTACTTTTACTATTGCTCTTCTCATCTATTGCGCTGCTCTGAAGAGAAAGAAGACACCTAATTTGCGGAAATTTTGAGGAATCGTGATACGTTTGAAAACATCCCAAGCTGTATAACTGTCACACAATTTGTTGTAGGAAGGTAGCTGTAGGAAACGCAACCTATCGAGCAAAAGACAGAAAACATTCGTGCCGTACATAAACTTTGCCCAAAATCGAGGCGTAAAAATTTTCAAAATTTTTAGGAAGAACATTTTTTTTACATTTCACATTTACCAAGCTGCTACCACATGTTTGGACTGCAAAAAGGGAAGTTGAGTGGTGGAGAAGTTCGTGCGTGAAAAGTAAAAAAAAACTAATAGTTTATAAAATCTTCAAAATATTAATGATTTCAGAGTCTTAAAGAGTGTGGTGTTAAAAAGTAATTTTAATAAATATAAATATAAAATCGATAGTAATTAGAAAAAGAGCCTAGAACTATTTTTGTAAATGCGAATTTTAATTATTAATAATACAAGACAATAAAGATTGAGAAAAAATAAAGTTTATGACAGCATTTTTGGCGAATAATTTTACTTTTTGTTAATTGGTCTCTCTTCCACATCGTTTAAAATTATGGAAAAAAAATTTGTTCCATAAATGTGTGAAACACATTCCAAGAAAAGAATCATACTTTTTCAATGCTAAATTCTTTTTAGAAACTTGTTAATTTTTTTCATTTTAATTTGCACAATACAAACTCATGTTCAAAATTAACGCAGCACTCAAACAAGTCAATATAATTTTTACAAAATTGTTTTATTGATGAATTATTTTTAACATCATCAAAAACAATTTAACTGGAGATAATAAACATCGTGTATTAATTAATTTAATAGAAACTTATAGAAAATATTATAAATTTCATCCAGTTACAAGTTCAGAAACAAAACGATATTATTGGAAATCTTAAAAAACTCTCTATAAACAACAAAAATGGAAAGAAAGAATAAAGATTTTAGATTACTTTGTGAGGAATATTATCCTACTCGAGAAGAAGGGTTTGTTCCAATTACTGGAGATTACTAGCAGCTGGTAAATGCCGCCTTACTGATGTTTTTAAACCATCCCAAACATGCTTTATCGGATGTCAGTCTGGTCTTCAAGGTGGCCAGTACATCACTTGACTATTGACTTTTTGTAAGTAATCTAGTACATGTCTAGCAATGTCGGGCCTCGGATTATCTGCATGAAAATTATTCCCTAAAAATAGTGCGAAAGGCATTCATTATACGGTCCTGTATAATGTTCTCTAGATAGTATTCCGCATTCATTGACCATTGGCGAATAGGGCTAGCCTCAAAACAAATAGTTTCCCAAAACATTCTTGAACCACCACCAAAGAGCTCCCTTTGAGAGATTGTGCAGTAATGATATATTTCTCCAGTTCTTCCCCATACTCTTTAGCGACTATCTGGGGATTTTTATAAAATACAAAAGTTATAGAAAATAACATTGAGTGGTGCGTTAATTTTCAACATGAATTCTTATTTCAAAACAATTTTAGATTTATTATATTATTATATAGATATTATTTTTTTTTGGTGGTATCGAAGGCTAAAGTTTATCTTTTACCTGAGGATAAGAATTATTGCTTTGCTTAGGTACACTTTTAACTTTCTTATTCAGCTATACTCTTGATTAAGTAGATGGAAATTTAAAGAACCTATATTTTTATATAAAAGATTAGACCTGCGTGCATACTTTGGTCGGGAAGTAATGGATTCACTCTTATACAGGGTGTTTCTCAAAAGATGTGTACATGACTTTACCAGAGGTTGTATGAATTAGCGCAATTTAACAAGAAAGAAAAAAGTTTTCAAATTGTTCATTTTATTTGTCAGAAATATTTTGGTTTCGTATCGTTGACGGTTGTTAAAATATTATCATTTATTTGACAGTGCCCGTAAAAAGCGATTTTTTCTGGCATCAGAAATTTGTCTACATTACACAGAAAAACGTCTTCGAAAGCAGACAATCAGTATACGAAAACGGAACAAAATCCGTCGAACCGTTCTCGAGTTATCCCCAATATACAATATTTTTTTGAAAAGTTTGACGCCCTCTGGCACTTTTAGTTATAGGTAAATTGGTGTCAAACGGTCTATTTTGAGCCAGATAACCTCTGGTAAATCCATGTACACACTTTTCAGAAACACCCTGTATACATATTATAATTTGATACCACTAGCGGGTGTTCTTTTTATGTATTAATCAGAATAGTTAATTTGGTTTTCTATATTATTACAAATGTGATCATTAACAATTAAAATTTAATTGAAGTGGTGATGTTTCGTGGCCAACAACGCTTTGTTTAATTGTTAATTTTCTTGTACAGAGATGGTGCTTGTGATGTGAAACTTAAACAGTTCTGTTGTCTTAGTAACCCCCACCCAAAAACTAATTTTTTACGTTTGCCTCGAAAGACAACCGCTACCACATGCCAGCACAACTTTGCACAACGCTACCACAGTGATTCTGGTTTGAGTGGGGGGGGGGGTGAACCGAGCAACCGAGCTAAGTGAAACGTAATATCATCGCTAAAAAGTCATTATGAAAACCTTTTTGCTTTGCTCTAAAAAATTACAAATCACAAACATTTTCCACAACCCTCATCTTCCCATAAACACATCAAATTAACATCACTTGAAGTATACAAACAATTTATATGAAAAATAGCAGGAGAAGAAACTCAATAAGTATAGCATTACATATATGTAGTATGTTATATAAAATAATGCAATACCAAGAAGAGGTATGAATTTTGCACCAAAGTTGGCAGAAATATTTAATTACACAAAAGTAGTCATCGGTTATATTTTCTAGGCAAGGGGAAATTTGACGTTTTACTTGTTACAATCAAAATTAATGAGATTAAGTCGATTTCAAAATTGTTTTTGATTACAACATAAAAATTTTCGCGAATCAGCTGAATTCGCATTATTGGCCTTTGTGAAGGATTTCGTCTTAACCGTAAACCAATCCTCTATAGTACGGTGTTACCAAACATGGTCTACAAGAGGTCAAGAACGTCGTAGAAGAGAAAGTGAATGACTAAGACAAATGTGATATAGAACTGCAATCTCCAATTAATCTCATTGAGAAACCAATTTTCAAGTACAAGATTATAGCTGATCAATGGCTTGAAAATAATGGACGCCCCGTAACAACTTGTTAGACCATCGAATTAAAGCTTTTTGCTTGCAGTCATATTGATCACATCTTGTGCTTACCTGATGGCAACATTTGGAGTGATGTACCTTGCAACTGGATTGTGACTGAAACGGTATTGGATAGTATTCAGTCACGAATCCCTATTCTGTTGGGGAATGTGTGATAATTGGATGACAAACGTCTTAGTGTGCAGTTTTCTGTTGAGCAGCATATCCACCACACTGTAGTAGTTATGGTGTGGGGTATTATTGTTTACGGAAGCAGTTTCAGTTGGAATATTTCCATTCTCGCAGTGCTAGAGAATCCGAACTTTCCACGAGAATGAAATTGACCATTCGCACAGTGTAAGAGGCATTATACATGGAGCGCTTTAACGTCAATATCTTGCCGTAGCCACTCAAATCTTCTGACCTTTAGCCTATCGAACATGTGTTGGTCATTATCGTTAAAAGACTCAGCACCCTAGAAGCTCTCTGGACATAAATTACAGATTGCTAGTGCAGAAATAACTCAGACCACCTGAATTGGGCGAGTGGTCAAACACATTATTAATAAAACATGTTTAATTTCTTTAAAAAGAAAATGTTAATTTTTTGTTTAGTTAAACATTTCCGTCTTGGTTGGTTAAAAAAATTCACCTTTTTTTCTCGCTTTGTGTTGCATTTTTTTTATGTCACAGGGTAGGTATAGTAATTGTTTAGGTTTAGTAAATTAATGGTTGACCGTGAAAAATATGATTACATTGTAAATGTTTATCGCTATTAATAGCGTAAGTGATTGAATTGTAGAATTTGATAAGAACAGGTTGCAGGCGAACTTAAATGTGACGTTATATGCAAGTAAAATGACTCATTCTTTTTTTTTAAATTCGATAAATTATTTAGTCATCTGTCGGTTATCGTTATGAAAGTACAATTAATTCGTTTGATCGCGTTGTGCTGTGCATAACATGGAGCCTCATCATGATCCAGGAAAAGCAATTTTGGATACAGCATTTAAAGGTAGAATAATTTTATAATAATATATGTAGATGTAATGCTGTAATTTAACCAAAGTTTGGAATCAAAAAAATTTGGACGTCAGATCTGTTGCCGTTAGTTGTTATATACAATCTTCTGGAAAGTTTATCAATACAAAACTATTTGAAATAGTGTGTCATACACTTAATTGCAAATTGTTTCAAACCACTATCTAAGATAGGAATGGCCTGGAAAATCCAAATTTTTGGAAAGTAAGCGTTTTCTCACACATCTAATTACTCATGATTTTTTAATTTATTAAACTAGTAACGTGAAGAGTACAGTTACTATAAGTGAGAACATGATTTATAATTCAGATTAATATGTTATTTTGCAGAAACAACGTAAAAGGTCCTACTATAAATCAATGCATAAAAATTTACTTACTTACTTACAATTAGAACATGTAGATACTAATTAGCGATCAAATTTGTAGAAACCAAAGCGGTTAGATACAAAGACAACATAGTAAAAAAAAAAATATTACATAAATCACCTGAAATTATTATATCCGTCATTATTATAACATTAATAGTATTATGAAATGTTTTTATAATTGCATTGCATTATGCATAAAATACAGTAAAACAAAATTATGCAAAAGATACAAGCTAAAATATGGTTTAAATATTTATCACTGTCAATTTAATTATAATTTACACAATAAAACTCATAAAATTTAAAGATTACCGTACTAATCTAGGAATTTTGCATAACTTTTTTTACAGTAAAAAACAATTAAGAAAACGTTAGTTTTTCTGTGGGAGTAAAAACATAGTATCAAAAAGATTCAGAAAAGAAAGCATCTATAATAATACAAAGAATAAATGTGTTGTATTCCATTATTTGGCAGAATTTTTACTCGTTTCATTGAGTCAAGAGAACCTCTTAAAACCACCCCACAACCACAAACAGCCCCTCGAAAAAATGTTATATTTGAATAGATTTTATTTCCGCCACGAAACGTTCACATAATGAATCTATTATTCAAATTGCACGAAGTAGTTGGTTGTATGTGTGTGTGAGTGTAGTTGGTAGAGTTCTCTCTTTCGTTTAACAAAATGTACTTCATAGCCACAACCTTCTGCCAAATATTTACCTGAGAGTTGAATGAAGCTAACGCAGCCCTAAAGATTATCCCGGCTTAGTTCACTTACGGACTTTTACTACTGTTAAAAACTTCAAGTTGGTATTTGTATTCCCTTACACTTTCGAGGTTTATTTTCTCGGTTTTAAGAGCATTTGAGTAGCCGCCTGTGTATAGAGTAAACATGTAAACTGATTCGATTCCAGTTTATACCAGTTAATTATAGTGCTAGTCTTGTGAGTACGAGTGTATTATTGAAAAAAGTTTTCGTTCTTGTACGATTACTTTTGTATTTCATTGTCTTAAACAAAGTAGAAATTTTCATTATATTCTTTTTGCGTTAACGACAGTTAACTCAACTTCTACTTTCTTAAGTTTCTTAATCATATTTTTATTAATTTATTTAATAAAGATCAAAGTAGTACTACTTCTATCTTCCAATAAAACTAACCTCATTAAATTGGGTCAAAGGACAAATACGTCCAAAAAATTACGGAACTATGAAACACCCTATATATTTTAATAATAAAAGAATTATTAAATGTTTTGGCAACACCAATGTTATACAGATTATGTAAAAATTGTATCCAGGCAACTCTGATTTTTGTCACACGAAGTCAAAATTTTCAAAGGCGCAAACAATAAATTAACATTAAACTTTAAATTAAATAAAAGAAGTAGAAAATACAATTTATCCGAAAAAATTGTGTATTTTAATATAAATTGAAAATGAATTTTCAGAAAATACAGTAGTATTATTGGTTCATTAAAATTAATTGATTTAAGAAAAAAACGTTTATGCTCTGCTACGGTATAATATCATCACAAATATTGTATAAAATATACCACATATCTTTAACTTAATGCAAATTCTGGACCAAATTAAAATTCAAAATATATGGTTCATACTGAAATTTAATAAGACACAAATAAATATGTATATAATACCAAGTGTTTTCTAATAATTGAGTGTAAATTTTAAAATATTATTAATAGCATCGGTGCTTGTTTAGTTTTGTTACCCGCTGATACCAAAGATTTCAAGGGATTTAGCACCAAATATTGTATATTTTACCTTTCAATGCAACTGTGACAATATAATCAGTTCACTCAGCAGAAAGAGCTAAGCCCCTCCTTCACAGATTTATGATAATTTAAACCGATGCACGTATAGCCAAGTTTGCACAATGTACAATACAATTTGAACGATTTGGTTTTTTAACAATTAGAAAATAAATTAAACTCCGATGTAATAAGTACAGATTTTAAAAATTGAACCAATAAAACAATTCTATTAAAATTGTACGAGGATTAGTAGAGAACACTTTCTGTTCAGTGACATGGTTAAACATGGAGTACCATAACCTTGTTTTTATGTTTTTATCTTCTTGGTGTGAACGGCCTGTTTCTTACCAAAGTCAATTTTGTACGATCATTAAATTATAAGCCATACCAAACCATTACAACCTCTTACCAAATGTTCAAACAAGTTGTTGATCGCTACATGATACAAATCGTTAACTTCGTTTTTGCATAACAAGATCATTTTTAAATCACATGATATTACAAAAAAATTTCTTAAATTCTAAAGTTCTCTGACTGTAGTTTTTCTTTCTTGTCCTTATATTCTTTTGAAAAATTTTATTTCAAAATCGTCTATCAAAGCTAATGCTAGGGATTTGTTGGTATTTAGAATGCCAGAACTTCTTTTGCGAAAACCTTCACTCAGAAGAACAGTTATGAAACAAAAAGTGCCCTTTGTTAACTAAATGCATTTTTTTGTTAAAATCTTCCATTAACACTAGAACGTCTGACTAGTACATACCCCCAGGACACCTCAGTGGCACAAAATGTTTCACTGCTAATTTATTGTCTTGTGTAGAAGGAATTAAAAAAAAAATAAGAACGCAGTAGTTGTTCTCTTTAAAATAATATATTTGTAAAAGGACAATTAGCTTTAGAAGGAATAGCTGCTCATGAATACTAGGGTGGGTGGGTTGGCATGTTTAGGTTTTAGTGGTTTTCCTATACCTTGAAGTAAATGCTTTGCCAAGACGAACCATTCCACTATTGCACACGGTTTTGTCACCACACTATACATGTTTATACTAATCTCCTGAGGCACCATACATAACGCTTACATCACAATACAATATTTGTATAATGTACCATACGAATAAATAAATAAATAAAGTTGACTTATCATCGAATCGCAAATACGACAGTATTTCTGTGAATCTATTTTTTGACATACTGTCTTTGATAAACTTTATTCCCCAATCATTTGACCAAATGGAATGCAGATCAAGTCCCTTTCCTCCGGTGGCGCCCCGTACGTACAAAATCGCAATGAATGTACTAATTTCCACATTGCTCACAAATCAGTCGTCATTTTCCGTTCGTCTACGTACTTCCAGTTCGTTCTATAGTTTGATTTTTAACATAAAGGTATCAATTATTAAATTCCAGGAGGAAGAAACACTGCCCTCAGAAATGTTTCGTTTAGGAAAGAACGTAGGTCCTGGGTCTTCCCTCAAAACGTTTTGTTGATTTCGCCGCTCTGCTGCTCGATTATTTGTACGGAAGTATGTATTAATTTGCTTAGTTTAAATGGAACACCATATATATTACTACATTTTCAGATTATAAGTCTAGTTTTACGCATATTTCATGTACAATGTCACATACCTCACCTCAATCCTTTCTGACTTATTTCATGTTTTATGTCAAAATTGGCATTTGCAGACCAAAAACTAATTTGAATTATCAACTATTCACAAACATTTTTTACTTGGTTTGTGTATTTTTTTATTTTAAGGTGGGTCCGTTTGAACAGCATTTGTGCAAATTGTTAAAAAAAATTATAAAGAGTGTTTGAAAATTGGTATCAAAATAGTAGTTTTGAAAATCATCAAAGGCCAATTTTTTCAAATAAAACATTCCAATTTTATATTTTTATCTCATTGGTGGTCAAATTAGTTTTGGTCTGCAAACGCCAATTTTGATATATAACATTAAATAAGTCAGAAACGGTTGAGGTGAGGTATGTAACATTGTACATAAAATATGCCTAAAATTAAATGTAAAATCTAAAAATGTAGTAATATATAGGGTTTCCTTTTAAAATAAGCAAGTTGATACATACTTCCGGTGAAACCAAAAGTGCTGTCATTTTCAAAATATTTTGGTTGAATGACCCGCATTGACTTTGGTATGTTCACAAATTTTCAGAATTTTCCTACGTACAGTTTTTCCATAAACAATCGCGGCGGTTCCCAGTGAACCACCCTGTATATAAACAAAATTGATGCAGTAGGGAATGTATTTATTTCTTTAATTTTTGGGTAACAAATGTAAAGAGAACAATTGTACATCAATAATTATTTTAAGTATATTTCAAAACAATGAAGTACTATATTTTGAATATACTAGTTACGTTTCCAAATGCATTGTGATACATTTTATATGGTGGCATAAAAAATATGCTAGTGGGTTTTGAGGGTGTTATGGTATCTCTAATTAAATTGATAAAAGATTTTAAAATAAAACCAGTATAAAAAGCATATTATGATAAATTAGGATAAGTTATCAATAAGCAATTGAATCTAATAAAAAATAGAAATACGGCGAATCATAAACTTTTAGAATGGCATAAAAATGTGCCATCGGGCGTTCTAGTGTTAATTTTAAGAAAATTGTAAATTGCGCAAATGTAACACTTAGGCATAGGACACTCTTACACTATTCAAAAGAGGACTTTTTGTTAACGTTATGAATTAATAAAATACAGGTTGTTTCATTTAAAATATGGCACATTACATATTGACTGAACTAATAATTAACTTCTAAATTCTGAACACTCTGTAAATAGATGTTTAATATTTAATCATAGAATTCATTCTTCTAATATCCAACTATTTAGACGTAAGAGTAAATTTTGTTATGATTTGTTGGATTAAAAGATATTAATTTTTTTTTGATATTCCAAATTTTAAGAAAAGTCAACGTAACTCAGAACACTCTGTATCTAGTTATAGGAAATCTTAGTATACCTCATTTTTAGAGCAATCAAAAATGCAATAAAATAAGGGTCTCCCACACATTTTTGTAACATACTGTATATTTATTTATCAACCTGCAAGCTACTAAAATGATCAAACTTGTAAAACTTTTAACGTTTTGCTATAAATCCTCGTCCCGTTGGTGGTGGGTGATTCATCCTCTGTACAGGATGTTTCTAAGCGGTTGTGCAAAACGTTAGCAGCATAAAAGGGTGCAAAATTATGAACTTTGATTTAGGGAACCCAGTTTTAAAACTGCACCCCTGACCAATTATAGCGTTCTTTAGTAATTGTGATTCTTTTGACACAACTGGCTTTTCAATATTAATACTCCTAATTTTCAACCACTTTCCTTTTTTACAGAATGTCGTGAGGGTTTGAGTACATCTAATTTTTTTTTCAGTCCGTCAGCTGCGGAAAAAAATAATTTTTCTTGAAAAGGAATTTTTTTTAATGACCAACCAAAAATACATCTGGTTTTGCATAAATAGTAGGGTAACTTATTGTTAAATTAAATGATAAGTTATGCCAAAAAAGAGAAAAAAAATTCTAAAGGCTGTAAGTCGCTCAAATTTCGCATAAAATTTTAAAAACCCGTATCGGGCTGTTACTAACATGGGGATGAGATGACAGACATAGATTTGGTTAAATGAAACAAAACTTGCAAATTTTTTTTTGGCGCTAACTCCTTTATTCGCAAAGTTTCAAAAATCCACGCCAGCACCAAAATAAGAAAGAAATTGTAATACTTCTGTTGAAGCGGTGTCAAAATGTGTTTAAACCTAAATTTACACCGTCGTATCCGGCAGGCAAAATGAAATAAATAGGCAAAAACATTCCATTGTACTAAAAAGAAACCCGCTTGAGTTTGCAAATAAAGCAGAAAACGCTAAATAAAAAAAAAGCCTTTTAGTTTTTTCTAAATATTTTTAATACGGCCCATGTATTTGAATTTTTTAAAGTACCATCAAAATTCTGTTCTAAACTTGCAACGTTTTTCTCATTTAACCAAACCTATACCTCTCACCCTTACCATGATCCTCATATTAATAAAACTTAAAAAATCACCCTGAATATGTAGTTTGAAATTTCAAAAATCTTTTAAAATAGCAGCCCTATACTTGTAAATGTAGCTTCTGTTACATATATGGTTGTGTCAGCGGTCACTCAGTGGCTGGCAGTTGTTTTTTGATAAGTTAGCAGCGCCCATTGAATCCGGCCGCCAATGGTTCCGACGACCATTCGGCCGCTGCAAGTTGACTTTGTTGCATTGTAAATTTTATTTATTCTAATGTTTTGGTTTTTTACAAGTTGTGCTTACAAATAACGTTTAAACTTCTGCGTACATCACTAAAAATGGAAAGTTCACTTGTCGCGTTTTTCATTTACCAAGTGTACTTTTTAGACGGAAACGGTAAGAGCCACAAAATGCAGAAAAACGTGTGCTCAATACGCTAGATTCTAAAAGTGTGATTAAAAGAGATGTGCACGTATAAAAAGTTTCAGGAAATTCTTTCTTTACACGTCAATTAAGGCTTTGATTATAATGTTAGTAATCGCACTAAAATATGTTCTAATACACGAGCTTTTGAGGGTTTAGTAATTTAATTTACTAACTGTAAGCAAACAAAGGCAATGAGGAATAGAAATGTGTCACCAAGGATATACCACAGCTATAAAATATATAAAAGACGATGGTAACTATACAAAAAGACATCAATTTTTGAAGCGTTTACTCATTTTGATTTACAAAACAATTGACTGAAAACGATAAGGTAAATTAAAATTAAAATATTTATAGACATTTTTTACGTAAGAAACATTTTAATTAATTATCAATTTTTTAATTAAGTTAAAAGAATGTTTAATTTCAATTCAGCAATCCCGTGAGAAAGATCTTTTGAGAAACTCATGTTTTAGTACACGTCGGAACATAAATTTTAGAATTAAAATGCAGCAGATGTTATGGTAATCGTGAAATTTATTTATTTGAGTAATTAAAATAATTACGTACATGCCTTTAATATAAAATTAACGATTAATAGGTATCCTAATAGTTAAATTTGTAATTGTTATTAACGAGTTCAAGATACAATAACACAAAACTTTTAAGTTCAATGCCAATAGTAACGGGCAAAAACCCAGCTTTGTCAAAAAGGCATTTTTTATTTATCTTAAAAAATCTTTTGACTACAGTTTACTTATAGAACTTTTACAACAGTCTTTAAAATTCTCCCTGTCAAATAAATCACTTAAGAGAAGGTTGCAGTCATTGTTCAATATAATCGCATGGTTTTAACTTAGACCTTGCAATTGATTGCTTATTCTGAGTGCATTCAACACAGTGTAACTTACGTCGATTACATTTAAATGCATTTAAATTAGCTTTTACAACTACATTTTGGAGCAGAAGACAAGATTGACAGCCGTCAGTCTTTTGCAACGTGTTGCTGTAGTAATCCTAAACCCAAACTAATGTTATTTTAACCCTAAAATTATTCAGCTGTGTTGCTTTTAACGTCGGAATCTTAAATTGAAAAACAGACAGATTGTAAATCAAGCTTGTTTGTATAATTGTTGTAATTAAAAACAGATAAATTTTGATAATTAAATTTTGACAAGAAAAAAGTTGTGCGAAGACAATCAAATGTAACTGCATTTTTGAAGTTCATAACTTGTTCAGGTTTAACTTTATTTACATAATGCAGATTTAGCTGAGGATTATAAATACATCAGGCAATGTCAGTTTTATTTATGGCATTTAAGACTGAAAAGCAGGTACTCGGGTAGTTAACTGACAAGCGTGTTAACTTACAACTGCACTTTCACAATTTACATTTGGAATATTAGAAATCTGTGTAAACGATTATGTACGAAAGTATCCGTAAGTTCTTAGGCAGGTAGATTTTAGTTATCAGCACGTGGTGCTTTCGCTTCCAGCATCCTGTAATACAAACCGACGCTGTTATTGATTTTCGTTTGTAAATGGGCTGCAATAAAATTTAAATGTTTTGACACGAGCAATTTTCGTTTGACATCGAGTTTATAAATGTCTGGGTTATGTATTAAGACAAAAATTTAAGAAGATGAAAATCGCAGGTGACAAATCTGGAATATAAGGTGACGACCCAACCCATTTCCACTACGGTGGCCCAACATGACAGCTGCAGTAAGCGGTCACACTTTATTGGACGGGAAACAAGCTCCTATCATAGACAATAGTTCTTATAATTGTTATCTTAATCTAACACTATATAAAAGTTCGTTTTCAGAGGACAAGGAAAACGTCGTTTTGTGCTAAACGACGCTTTTTAAAAGATACCAATCTTGGCAAATCACTATACACAGAACATTTGCTACCACTTTTGTTTGCTTGAAGAAGATGAATGCTGATAAATTGCTTTTAGTTTTAATTGTAATAAACTCAGACAAAGGAAATTATTAACTTATAAACTTTGCATAAGTATGTGTTGTTGATTGATTTTAACGGTTTTCATGATGAGTACTTTAACAATGAACAACCATTGGTATATGTTTAAAATTAAATACTAATGGTTTATCGAGTGTTTCAGATATATCTTCTAATAAATCATACCGTGTACTTTGTAAAAATCTTGTGTTTCTGCTATTTAAATCAAGCTCTCGATTTACTTGTAGACATCCCCCCCCCCAAATTAAAAATGATTAAGACTTACCCAAAAGTTAGTGATCTATTTTCAATTTTGTATTTCAACGGTTTTACTCAAAAACAACTACATATTCAAAATTATATGGTTCTAATGTGCTTTACGAATACCATTAAAGTTTTAGAAAAATCTAGCAGATTTGCAAAAGGTGAGTGTTGCAACATCTCCAAAAAGACACTCTAGTTTACAACTTTACAAAACTTTGCTCAAAATTAAGCTATCGCGGTGTTTTTTTATCTCAGAATGATTGATAAAATTGTGCAAAAATTAAAACAGCTATAATTAGCAGTTAAATAACACTACATTTTGTGTTAAATTCAAATTGTTTTTGTATTGGTAAGAGGGCTAAATTTATTGTGATGTTTTTTGTGAAAGTGACCTTTGACAAGATCACGATCTTTTAAAAAGTTTTAATTTTCTTTTTGGAGAAACTTTTTTTTTTGAATAATTTTGTTGGCATATTTTTTTCAGTTATAAATATTTTAGAATGTCCCGCGGTGCCAATTTGATATTGTGAAGTATAGTGTATTGCAATTAATATGTAAGTACTTAAAACTAAATGAAATCAACATCAATAAAAATGTTGTCAATTAAACTTGAAGGTCCTAGATGTTGACATGAAGTGACTGTAAATTTTCTTTGTCAAAACAAATTTATCAATATTTTGACTTGAAGCTGCCAATTTATCTAGTTATGTTGACCTTCCGTATACTTAGAGTCGACCTTAAGAGACGGCTTTATCTTTGACCTCAACGTTTACTACAAACAAAAATGTCAAAACGAAAATGTGACATGCATGAAATTTTATTTTAAGAAACGTGGTTGCTGCTAACTGACTAGTGACAAGTTTTTACCTTGTCAACTTTGCTATTGTACAACGAGCAGTTCTTTAAACATCATAGAAAAAACTTGTTTTGTCCCAATGTTTACTCTTTAATGTTTGATTAATTTAAACCGGGTGGTCATAAAACTAGCAAAAATAAAATAATATCCGGAACCATTTTATTAATCCTTGACTGCAAACAGTGGTCTTCTTTGAAAGTTATCGACAGTTTGGGGGTCAAAAAACTAAACAATTTCCTTCTTTGCTTTCATTGAATTTTTTTGCCTTGCACTTGGTCGGTAATTGGGGGTATAAACGGAAATAAAAATTATTAAAACCTTTGGGGATCCAAAATTTTCCTTCTGAAATTTTTAAACTTTTTTTTTATTCTTCTGCAGTCTTTCAGAGTGAATTTAGGAAAAATAGCCCAAAAAATCCAGGAAAAGAAACCTACGAAAAAAAATCCACCAGAAAAAACACATGGAAGAAAAATCAAAAATTACTAATTACCAATTTACAATTTTCATTCTTTTTGGTTTCTGACGCCGTTACTGTGGTAAATTCTATAATTACATTGTTAATATAAGTTGTAGTCAAATAAAAAATATAGTGTATTTGAATTTAAAGTAATAAGTAGTTAGTACATATTATGGCTGTTTTGTGTGTATTTCTTAATTTATAATTATTTCAAGCTTAGAATCACGGAATAGTTTAAGTAAACATTTCACATTGACTTTAAAATGGATATTGCAGTAAATTATTTAAACATTTCTTCTTCTTATTTTTTGCTTTAAATTGCTTCAAGTTCAGATTTTTTATCAAAATTGCACAACTGAAAGTGCACAATAAAAGTGTAAGAATAAATTACATAAGTGAAACAGTTTGGATATGCACTTAACCAGTTAGAGTAATTAATAGTTTTCAGTTTTTTTCCGTGGATTTTTTCCCAAAAGTTTTTCTTTCAGTGGATTTTTTTTCCGTAGCTTTTTTCTTGTAGATATTTTTTCTTAGATTTTTTGTGGGTTTTTCTTGGGCTATTTTTCTGCTCACCCTTTGGCGGCGATAGTGAGAGAACTCGAGTGTTAGTTCACTATTGTACAAATACGTGCTATCGACTATATTCCCTACTGAAGGGCACATCACATACGAACAAAAACTGTCGACTCGTGTAACGTAACACGTACGAAATATTATTCGTAAACCATATGAACCGTAATATATTACTAAATTTTATCAAATAAAGGACATATCCTTCAAAGCTCATCATTTTTGTAGTATTTAGAGTTAACGCCGTCGTGCGTCTACGGAAAAGCAAACCACGTTATTGGTTGATATTTCTAATTTTCTGTTTGTGTTATTCTGACAGAATTTGAATAGCCGCAATATTTATTGAAACTTTTGAATATTTTTTAGCTTTAGTGCAGTTATTCTCTATTATTTTAAATATATTTAACATAAGAAAGCTGGTAAGGAGTTCCTCATTAGAGTGCAGTCTCCTCACTGTGTAGTAAAAAATATACAAGATAAAAGTAACCTCAAGCAAGTGAAAGAAAACAGAAGAATCTTGTCTTCCATGAACAAGTGCATTTTTTTTATGAAGAAACGAAACATCTCCTCCGCGACCATGTCAGAATAGAAAAAAAATGTTAGTGTAGTTTTAATCTACTTGTAAGTGTTATGTATGGTACCCCAGAAGATCAGTATAAACCTGTATAGTGTGGTACAATTGTGGATTGGTTCGTCTTGGCAAAGCATTTGCTTCAAGGTTTAGGAAAACCACTAAAACCTAAACATGCCAACCCATAATAATTTACTAATAAAATGTACTTGTTCTACGTTGGAATTGAAAAGCCGTGTGAACAATTTTTTTATGATGTATATGAAGTAACTACAGTATTTGTACCAACCCCAACGTTGTTAAGTCCAATGAATTCGACCTAGTGAAAACAACAAAAAACACCAAAAACTGCACCAAAAACTTTACTCGGACACGTGTTTCAACAGCTAAGCTGTTATCATCAGCGATACCGATGCTGTATACTGATCAGTATCGGTATCGCTGATGATAACAACAGCTGTTAACTACGTCAATAAGCTCAGTGCAGTTTTGGTGTTTTGTTGTTAAATCGATGCTACAGTTGGTGTTCCTTTCCTTTGATCGACCTAGTGACTTTATACTTTATGATATCAAAGATATATTCTCCCATGAGGTGTGTAACTTTTCATAATGTTATCAAAAAACCTGATTTGTTGTAGAGAGCATTTCCAGTAGTAGTAAAGCAACTAAGGCAAAAATGAAATCCGGTTAAAATTGATGAAGATTTTTGCAACTCTGTCGGTAAGCACATCTGCTAACGATCTTTTCAACCTTTCGAAAACTTAAAAGAGTTAGCACTGATAAAAATTACAGAGAAATTGTGAACGAAGTCAATGGAAAAAAAGTAGCGGATTTGCTAATATTAATAAATTTGGCAAATGGCCGTTTCCTTTATTATTTATTATTTATTATATTATACTATTACATCTCAAAAGCTTAGACAAAGTGAACAATGCAATTTACTAATTTGAATTAGATCTAAAAATATTGTCCTACCTCTTGGGGTGGAACTCAGTCCTCCTCATAAAAATCGGTTGGATTCGCCGTTGATTTTGGTCATTGTTTTTTTTAAATATTTTTATTCAAATTCTATTATTGCTGATATTTAAATGAGCAAATATTCCGCCATGGATAACATGAGGTAAGTATATCTTCAACGGTTTTAACGATATTGATTATTATCCACAAAATTCGATTGAGGTGTTTATAATTCAAGTAGACAAATTAAGACAAAAACGTTTTTTGGGATTGGACAGAGCCGAAATAGCGACTGCGGCCGTTCTTATATTTTTTCAATATTACATAAATCAAAATTTATCTATAAATGACCATTTGCTGTGTACCAATGTTTGCGCTGGGCTAAAAAATTGAGTTTGTATTATTTACCGGTTATTGTGATTTCCATAATAATGTAGATAGAAATATCCATAATTATCTTCATTACTCAGATGTTCATTGACTCTGAGGATCTCCGGATGTAACCAAAATATATTTTTTTTGTGGTGATGTGTGAAGGATTATGTTCACAGAGAGACCGCACTGTATTGGCTCAGGATCATTGAAGTCTTTCACTCAATAACATTCGAAATCCTTTCAAATCTTTGTGAAATCATATTTGCACAGAGAAACTGAAGCTCTCTTCGATGACAAAAATATTTTTAGGTTATGTAAAACCCTAATTCGGAAACAAAATATTCTCCTCTAATTTTAAGAATAAACTCTGTGGAGAATTGTATTGTGATGAATGGTCCTCCATACGATCAGTGGTGACAAAACCGTGTGAAATTGTGGATTGGTTCATCTTCAGATGCTTTGTCAAGACGAAGCAATCCACAATTAAATTAAATTAAATTAAAT
This sequence comes from Abscondita cerata, assembly GCA_030710515.1. NCBI lineage: Eukaryota > Metazoa > Arthropoda > Insecta > Coleoptera > Lampyridae > Abscondita > Abscondita cerata. The sequence goes on from JALBCR010000934.1 coordinate 191,278, forward strand.
TAAACGTCATGTACCTAAATGTTTGTTAGAGTTTTTTCGTGTGTGTTTTTAGGCGTTTTTAATACAAATATAAACTATGAAAGGTGATCGGTACATTACAATACTCCATGATCAACAAGCAAAACATGTTCCCGAAATGTGGTTTCCGAATTACCAAACGCCAAACTCCATCGTAATACTGGCTTCAAAAATTGAACCAATAAAATAATTCATTTGAATTGACTGCGCAGATAATAGCAAAAAAAAATTAATTTTGTATGTTTTTGAGTATGAAGAGAAACAAATGTACCTAACGGTTTTGATGCCGTTTAAGTTAAAGTATGCAATGTTCTCTTATTTTATTGATTTGTTTATGTATATAATTTGAAATAGATAGTTTTTATTAGCTTAATTTAACATTAATACATTTGGAAAAAGTGTTTGTCGAAATTTATTTCCATTAAATATTAGATGATGAGCAGAAAATGTTCAAAACGTCGTTAAAACAACGAGTGCATTGCAACACTGAATCTAGAATGAAAGATCCATAATAATCCGGTTTTTACGACAGATTAAGATAGTGTGAAAAAGTGTTCTGGTTTTTTGAATATACGAAAAAAAACTAAAAATTTAAAAAAGATAAATAATTAGTAAGTGTTTCAACATCTAGTGTCGTATGGTGTTAATATAACACGTCCAAAAAAGGCAGTCGCATTATATCAACTTTGTTGACAGATGTGTGAGCAGTTAAATAAGTCGATGCTTCGATTATGATAGCCAACTAAGTATGGCAAAAATACCAATCTAAAATCGGATTGTACAATAGATAACAAACGCCGAGAATCACTACTAAAAAACGCGCTAACGTCTAAACTGGTAGAAGTTATTAAAGGAAATGGAATATCAATTTTGTCATTTGTTTGCTAACGTATTCTGCTGCTAATTATTCAAACCTGTTTCAATGTCATTTCCTACTAATTATGTATTTCTGTCTGTACCCAATCGACAACCTCTTAAGATTTGTTTCCTTCCGTTTTTGTTTTTGGCTAAATTATTTAATTTCAGATAAAGATTAAGATGAGAGATAGTATTTAATAATGCAAACAGTTCTCATATTTAAAATTTTATTTTTTACAAATTAGATGGTTATCGCGACAGAACATTCTTAAGATAATTTATAAACTGCAGAAAAATTTCCATTAAGTAGACGTATCAATAAATATGCCATGATTATTAAGTACTACATTACGTAGGTTGTATAATTGTAAAATGCAAATTGCAAATGAATTACACTACTCCATAAAAACTTATAGAAGTGCATTTAAAATTACAAGATTTACAGGCATGACACAGGTAATTATTACTGTTTAATACGTATCTTTTTTTCTTCACAAGAAAAAATGTTTTCTTTATAAATAAAACTTTAGTTTTTCAACCTTCTTCAATAAATGCACAAAAGCAAAATCAATACTAAAGAACAAAAACAAATCTTTATGGTGTGTATACAAGTTTTAAGACAACAAAAGGTTGTGTATTAAAAGGTACTAAACTCCCTCTTTTCGAACGTTTACTGTGGAGCCGCGTAAATTAAATATAGTCGGATAAATAGCAATCATACAACCCTTTCAAAACCCATTGCATCGACTGAAAAATCAAAATGCTACCTATTAGTAACCAAAGAATTTCCCGGCAAATATTTATTATTAGAATTGATGAAAATAAATTTGTTTGCATAATATTGTCATTAGTTTGAATACAAAAATGTAATTAATGTCATTGTTATCACTTTCTATAACAAAATCAAACATGCAATGCAGCATGACGCAAAATATCCTGACACAATCCTGTCCGCCATTTTGCCCGGTGTTGAAGACATATGAAACGATCGATCCCCTGTCGGGGTCGCTACTAAAGGGAAACAAACTCTATAGCCACGATTCGCCCTCCAAACACAATTCATTTGTCTGTATCGTATTTACTTTGTCCATTATTACTTAAAACAATCTGGTTTTGCTATGTTCCCTAAGAATTAATTCGTTCATCGATGCAAGGGTTGGTTATTTAAAAAATTAATTTAAATAATTTATTTATTACTTATTGTTACAAACCTGCACAAAAACTCGATTGGTTTTTATTTATGTATCTTCATTTCTGAAATAGTAAGCTGTAAAATATCGAGTTACATGTAGAAATACCAAAACATGAAATTTTATTCAAAATGTAACTCAGAACAGTTTAAATGAATGTAAATTTTATAAACGTTATCTGAAAAGGAACAACTTAAACTATTTTAAGTGGTAAACTGATACTTACGTAAACAATTAAGTCTAATTTAAAAGCAAAGGTGGCATAATTATTACTGTTGTATAATTTTATCGGAGTCTATTCTTGTATTACAACGAGAGAAACTTCAAAATTGATGGTAATATATATCTGAAAGTTTATTGATTAAGCAATAACGTAGTGCGTATTTAGTTTATACTTGTTGTTGTCAAAAATAATGTAAATGATGTATTGGAGTTAAGTATGTAGTACTAATCCTTATTTTGTTACAGGATGAAAAGGTAAGATGAGTTACATTTCGCATTATACTCGACTGAAACTGTAAGTAATTTGATTTTACTTATTATTTTAATGCACACCGCTAAGTCTTTCAGTACATACCTACTGCATCTATATTTAAATATGATTCTAGAAACTTTCGATTTATCTGGAATGCAATACAATGAACATGATTTATCTAATTCCTTCAGAAGCGTGATAATGTGTTTATGATGTTTTATCTATCAAATGTTACTTTTCACTCTTTAGAAAGTTCATATTTTATTAATCTGCGGTGTGCTACCAAACTCACACAATTTAAATTTAATTTATATGCCGCAATTTGTTAAAGGTCATAGGAAACCGTAAGTGTTTTTTTTTTGTAAATTTTTTTTAAGACAATTTTTTAAGTTACGATTATTTTCATTGAATTGGGCACCTTTATTAGTTGTTTCGTACGCTTTTAATAAAAAAGAGCAGTAATGGTTATTTATTATTATTTATTTAAAGTAAGCTTATTAAAAAGCATCCCCAATCAAGTGTTTCATAAAAAGTGACGTTTGGATTATGAATTCAATCGCCTCAAGTTTTGAACATTTCAATAGAAAATTACAACCTTAAAGCAATTAAGTTCAAAACACATATGGTCAAACCTGCTATTTTCTGTTTCGTGCCATTTGTTATGCGATAAAACACACTATTTACGAACGACATGGGGTGTACAACTTTTAAATATTGATTTTGTTGTTATTTTGAAAAACCGACAAAATTTTTTTGAAAATGCTCCTTTATGGGATAAATGGCGCATTTTTTTTGTAAATGGTTTCTTTAATAAGACACTTTTAGAATAAAACAATTATACAAACGATATATAATGCAAATTTTAAGTTAGGACCCCATGTCAGTATTTTTTTCAATTAATTAAATAATATAAGTATCTGATTTTATTTAAACAAAAATACACATTTTGAAAATATTTGGTATAGCTCCAAAAATGTCGTACTCTTTAATTTAAAGGATTTACCTGAGAATATTCTATAAATTCAAAAATTGACGAGTAGGTAAACAATCACACTCTCAGAATCAAAAATAGAATCGCCTTAGAAACAAAATTGACTTGTATTAAATTGAAATTGCAACTCTTCACCTACGATAATAATTATTTGTATAAACAAATATTGTTGTTACTATGAATTAATCAAGGAATTTGTTGAAATCTCCATTTCATCACAAAAATGTTTTATGTCTTAAAAGATTTAATTTTTGCAGAATTTAAGCTTTAATCTAAACTTTATTAATGCATGAAACAATATTAATTAATTATGGAAACTGTTCTTTCTGATTAATTACATTTGTAAGTTTTGCATTTCTGCAACAATTAATAGGAGTATTTAAAAAAAATGTGTTTTGGATTTTATGAAAGAAATATGGTTAGTCATATACTATATACAGGGTGTATCTAAATAACACCAAAAAATTTTAAAGATTATGTAATGAAAGTTAAGGTGGATATTTAAAAAATCTCTCCCTGGAAAAGTTACACCTCTCCGAAGATTTATGGTTTACTTTTTTATTTTCCCTGTATTAAGCTAAAGACATGAAACTTGGTGAATATTATTTATCAGTAAAACAACATATTTTGAATTTTTATTCATCCTTGAAGTATTATTAGAAAGGTTTGAAATAGTCAATCCCTAAGCTATTTTTTCTTACATTTTTTGGATACATTTTTTTTAAGACGTGACCAAAAAGCCCAATTCGTTTACTAACTTTTTTATCTCTACAAGTTTTTTTTCAAAAACGGAATAATTTACGAGAAAAAAAAATGCAATGCATCACTGCTAGCACGACCGTATGTAAAATGCATAGGTATCTGTCATTTCTAAATTAATATTTTCAATCAAATAATTCTACAATAAACAATCATAAAACTTGTGAAAGAATAAGAAAAAGAACAGAAAATGATACTGTACAATCCTGGTATCGGTATTACTTATTGTGTTCATGAATGTCATTGCAAAACATAGACTAACATCTTTTTGTAAATGCATTGTGTTTATTATTTTTTTTTTGGGAAATGCTTCAGTTGACTATTTCAACCCTTTCTAACTATACTTCAGGATTAAAAATTTTCAAAATATGTTGTTTTATTGACAAATAATATTTATCAAGTTTCATGTTTTAGCTTAATCAGGGAAAATTAAAAAAAAATCTATTTTTAATGTTCGGAAGAGTTTAACTTTTCAGGGAAGAGGTTTCTCAAAAATTGTATACCAAATACTCACCTTAATTTTCAACACGTAATCACCCCTTCAAAATTTTCGGTATTATTTAGATATACCTTGTATATTCTCTTAGTAGGTGTTGTATTTCAGTCTGCTTGTTTATGTTTTGTACAGTTTTCCGTATTTTTAACGACAACCTTTATTGGCTAATCGACTGAGAATGTCTTACAAAATCAATACTAATGAACAAACAAAAGTATTAGTAAATTTAAATCACACCTTTTCTTTACATTAATGAAAAACTAGAGAAATGCGGATTAAATATTAATAATAATCATCAAACTTAATTTTATATATTTTTATCTTACTGGCTGACCCGGCAAACTTCTTTTTCCCAAAATAAATTTTTGATTGAATTAATTTTGAGGATTTACGTTTCCACAAAATTTGTTTAAATGATAAAACGCCATTTGTTGAAAATTTTTCAACTTTTGCCGCAAGCTGAACAAACCACGATCCATTTTTATACAATAAGATTGATTTGAAAATGTGTATGCCCACTGGGAGATAGTTACACTATCAAATAACTTTTTGTTTAAATTGCTCATATTTGGTGAAGGGTCTTCTGCAATGAATATTTTATTGAAATTTTTCTAATATCTTTTTATACCACTTGATTAATAAAAAAGTAAAAAAGTAGTATTTTAACACTCAATTGACGTAATTTTGGGGCAAGAATAGGCTTATTCTAAACGCGAATTAAAAAAAATTATTCAAAAGCAAAAAGAAATTTTAAGAAATCGTATGATACAAAATCAAAAAATAGAAACCACCTGATTACATCTTATAAAATAAAAAAAATGGATAAAACTACAAAGGTGGATTCTAATAAAATTAATAAATGATGTATTGTGCTATAATGAACACATTACCACGCGTTGTGGATGTAAAAAAAAGTTTCAAGTTCCCAAGAAAAATGCCACAAAATATCACTGATAAACTTACTACAGTAACGGTTGGCTAGGTTCTACAATCATGTGCATTGTTCGCGGTTGCTTCTTCATTGGTCGATCAGTATTTGAAGGACTTAGAAAAAGAATGCGCTACACCACACTGAAAATGTATCATTTTATTTTTGTTGCCGTGGTGGTTAGTTTTGCGATCACATTCTTCATTTAAATACGACTTTTCACGTGCACACTACGTGATCAAAACGTGATAGCTATTTTGTTGCGCGAATCTTACTATAGAATAGATAAGAGAACTACGTTTTTTGAAAATACCCTAAATTTGAAAGGAAAGTTTTTCCAATTTTATAAACTAATCTGAGATACTGTGATAACTATTTAAAAGACATTTTAACATTGATAATTAAAAATAAATGAATCAACCAAACATACAGTTTGGTTCAGGATCGATATGTCTGTGCGTCGTCGTCCGTTACAGGGTTCCTGTTGTGATAGATTAAATTTGACATGTGATTCTTATGTATTTTTTAACTCTGATTTGAGATATTCGACTTTAACTTCAAAAATTTCGCAAAAAATTTTAGTTGTATTTTTCGACGCTGATTAAGAAAATCATTAACATTTTACAATATCTCAACCGCAGTTTTCGAGATATTCGAACCAATCTTACAGTTTAGTTATGAGCCGTATATTAGCGGCTTTTTTAAAAGAAAGTTTTTAATAATTTCACATGTTTGGATCGAAATATAATTAATACATGAAAGTATAAGAGTAACATTTTGCAAATAGAAGACGAATATTTAAAGAAAGGGTAAAATCGAAAAACATTTAAAAATTAAAAAAAATATATTAATACATTCAAAGAAATGTAGAAAATATTCAAAATAATTTTAAAAATTAATGAGAAAGTCTTTTGAAAAATAAAAAATATAATTTTGAGTTACTGAAATGTGATTAAATTAAATAATTAAGCTGTGTTTTATTTTTATTCTTGAAAAAATAGCTCAGATGTGAATAATGTAAAAATAAAGTGTGTAGACACATCGTTTCTGTTCTCTAAAATTATTGCAGAAATAATATTAACTGTTAGGATAAGGTTATTTGATTATGGAACAGCCTATATATCCCACATTCAAAGTAGTACTAATAATAAAATTATTATATATTAGTACATACTTTCTAAAAGAAACGAAAACTATTTAATAATAAGCTCGTTTTAAAAGCAAATAGTGTAAACTTTCATATGGAAAAATGGTCATTGATTTAAGATAACTCAAGAATCGATTCCATATACATTTTTCCCTCTCATGAATGATCCTATAGGCGTAGATATTTGCAACAATATTTGTGATAATGTCTTTAATTTAATTTTAAAGTTTGGGTTTCTGCAGTAACCTGTGTAACAATACCAACTGTTAAATATAAAATCCTACAATAACTGAATCTTTATAGCGATGATTTCTTTAGAATTTTATAGAATTCAAAATTTTTTATGTAGTAGTAACCGAATATACGCTAACACACTAAAATGTATGAACCAGAATTTTAGATTTTGGTGACATTAATTGTAATTTTTGTATGTATTCAAATAGAACTCTAAATTTAATTTTTTTAATTAGTGTAGAACCGATTTAACATTTGATGTTTTTTCAGGTTTATTTAAATTTTAAAAACCAAAACTCGGTCCGCCATTCATTTACGTTTGTTTTATAGGTTGCTTTCGACACTAGTACATAATTTTTTTTTGGTTTTGGGTATTTTGGTTTTCAGAGTGGTTGATACTACAGTTTCGTGAAAAACTTAGGTTTCTAAACCTATGGCAGCATGTTCGAAAGGTTAACTGAAATCAATTGATATGGTGCATGAAAATTTTGAAAAATACTATATCGCTTTTTATAAAAAGTAAGATTAAATATATGAAAAATGATGTACAAATAAAGTTTCCTAAAATCAATTAAACAGATCCAGCTGCCTTCTTCACAGTAATTAGAGAAACGAAGGCAGGTAAGCGCGGATGCGATAATAAATTAATGTCTATATTCAGTTTAGACTATCCGAGTTGCTTAAATTAGTCTTTAAGTTTCATTTAATCTCAGTTAGGAACAATATTTTACTTTAATTAGTACACCATGTCCAAATTTACTTTACTCGTTTCAAGAGAATATTCTCACTGGCCCAAAAGCTTAAATAAGATGCTACGCCACATTTGTATAATATTATACGGTTAAATGGTTTTTTATAATAAGAAAACAAGGTTAACTAACTTAGAGGGAACTAATGGAGCTGCTACCAAAAGCCCCAGGTGATGGTGAGGTCCGCCTATATGGCTACTAAAACCCTCCTTCAACGGCCACCTCGTACATTGAAATATTGCTCTCATCAGCAACGCCCATATTTATTTTATAATTAATTTATGGTTTAAACGTACAGAAGGGCAACAAAAAACAACTACGAAATTATCTCTTTTCGCCCTAAATTAATTAACGTTGCACAAGTTTTTTTTCTGATGGTGGGCACATTTGCACCCACGTAAAATAAGTAACCGATTCTATAACAACATTACATAAATCTGTTAAATCTCACGAACTTCGTTTTAAAACGAAAAATGTTAATATTTTTTTGCTGCTGTAACAAGAAACTGAATTTTAACGGTTGTTCCGTCAAAACTTCTGACGTTTAGACAGGTTTATAATTTGACGTTTGAAACAAAAAATTAATCTAAAAATTTTAAAATCTTATTAAGAAAATAAAAGTGATTTTAATTGTCGGGATTAATTTGAAAGAAGGCAATAGCAGAAAATCGAATAACACAGATCGTAAAATATGAAATTAAAACAAATCTTCCCACGCAGCAATCTTTGATATTTTGCAAAATGTTTTTTGTTAGAGTTAAAAATAAACATCAGAGGTTTTTAAAATCTTTCAATTTCTAAGAACGAATTTTAAATCTGTTTCCAATCGCCTTTTAACTTTATTGTTTTATTGTCAGTTTTAACCGCAAAACAAAAACAACCATCAATACAAAGTTTTGCTTTGTACTCATCTTTTGTTGGTAAACGAATGAGCTCATATACATTTGTGGATAATCTTAAAAAAGCTTTTGTCGTTAACTTTTGAATTTATTTGGAAAAAACAACAAAAACTGGCACAGGTACCAATACCAAAAATTAATCTTAGTTATTGTTATGCAAATAGCCTTTTGGTACTTTAAACCTACGCGTACTTAGATCTAATTGGAAAATGAGAAGTATAAGGATTTGTTTCAGATTGTTTTTTTAAGTCGATAAGCAAAGGAACGTATTTATTTGATTTTTGATAACTCTATGTATATACCCATATAGTTTCTGTCTGTTTTTATCAGTGCACATCAGAAAGGAAAGAATCATTGAAATGTGAATGGTTCGCAAACTGTTTATCAAAAGATAAATATCTATTATTCCCATAATACATAAACCCGTACAATATTTTACTCTGTTGTCTCGATCTTTATTTGCTTATATCCATTTTCAGAATAAAATGTACCTATCTTGATAAATGCTTGTGTATTTTTTTTTGCAAGATCAAAAACATATTTTGTAATTCTATCGAATACGTCAAAGTTTTAAACTTTCATTTAAAATTTATCCCCTCGTTAGTAATGCATTGATGTCAGTTACTTTTAGCAGATGTTCGTATTCAATAAGCTTTGCAATTTTCCAACATTAGATATAGTTTAAAATTTTCTAAATACTGGCGCCATTTGTCTGTATCAGATTTGCTTACATTATCCCTCAAAAACATGTCCACCTTAAACCTATTACCCCGTCGTTAAGTGCTGACATTTAAATCTACTTAATCCCTAAAATTTTTTGTTTGTTTTTGTACACAAACTTTTTTGACCGGAAATTTTAACCGTTTCATTTACATAAAGTAACAAAAGTTTTAAGGTACCGTTAAGGCTTTTTCGAATGAAAGGGGAATTCGTAGAAAAAAGACCGAAAGTATCGGCAAATGTATTGGAAAATTCGTTCGTTCGTTACAATCGCATTTGAAAAATGCGCATAATAAAACCTTAACTGGTGTATGTTGACATTCAAATAATCATTTCATTGATTATAAATAGAAATACACACATGGATTCACCCCTAGCGCTGACGGCCCCATAAACGGCTATTAACTCTCAACCAACGCTCAATATTGGCCTCGAGGGCTCTTGAAATCACGGAACAAAGACTACGGATGGCGTTGAAAATCGCGTAATCGCCTTTCATCTTCTAGTTAACACCGAATCATTTATAAATTATTGAGGGTTTTTATCTGTAGCATTTTTGCCGAAGAGAAAGCGTACTCAAAAGCAAACGGTTATTGTTAAACGATAAATAAAAGCGGGTACTTACCAGTATGTGTTCTTTTATGAATTTTTAAATTTTCGCTTCTTGCGAAAACTTTACCGCATCCTGGAAATGGACATGGAAAAGGTTTTTCTCCAGTATGGACACGTATATGGTTAACTAATTTATATTTTGCTTTAAACGGTCTACCATTTCTGGTACAATTTTGCCAAAAACACGCGTGTGTCGTACATTCTGGTCCACCAACATGTTCTACAGTAAGATGCGTAACTATTTCGTGCATGCTAGTAAAATGTTTTCCACAATTTTTCCTAGGGGGTGGTTGTTCCGGATCTACCCATAAACATTGCATTTCCTGCTTAATAGGTTGTCTCATATATCTAAAGAAAGCTCCATGAACGTTCGTCGGATGATGCGGCATTCCCATGTGCGGATTTAAATACTGATGATGATTAGGTTGTGTGTGATAAGCCGCATGGTGGTCCGTTCTCGTGTATAACATTTGATGATGTGCTCCTAGATGAGGATGTTGATGATGAGTCATTTCCGTGTGCGGATGATGAAATAATACGGGATCGCTAGGTGCCGTTTGTGCCGTCGGAAAGTCATGATGATCGCGACGTAATAAAAAGTCTCTAGCGGCATAACCTGCGTGCGGATTTAAATGACCCATATGACCGTAATTCGTTTGAAAGTGATGATTTTGGGTGCCGGGTCCAACTTCGGGAGCAGTCATCGCCGCCGCCGAATTTTGATGCGGCGACGGGATTGCTGCACCACCACCGTTATGAGGTGGACTCATTTTTAGACCATAAGTGGCCAGATGATGGTGACTGGTGTCCATAAACGCGTTAATCATATTTAAATTAATGTTTCGTAAAAAAAGGGGGACAGTATTCTGGTGGGAACATCTAAGTAACTATACACTGTTTAATGTTGACCATTGGATGTTAAATACTACAGCGGCGTGCGCGTTTTTAAATACATTCTAGTTAAAGCGTTCACATACACTAAGTTATTATCCAATTTGAATTATTTGACGGTTTAATTGCACATTAGAGAGGATAACTGAAATAGTTTTGGCTAATAGTAACAAACTGAATTAATTGAAACATCGAATTTTAAATTTCTACTGTTTTTTTTTAAAAACTTTCAATCACTAAGTTTTAGTGTAACACAGTGAAGTCCTTTATTGCCGGTGTACACAACTTGACTGAAAACCTCAGTAGGCCATGCTTGGAATCCTTCAGGATAGTGGGGACTACGACTTGTCGATTGGTTTAGAACGTTATCCTTGCTATTGGATCACAATTCCCTTATAGCTACTTGAAAATCCTGTTGGTGTATACAACGCCAATAACACCAGGAGGTGGATCTTGTAACACGTTCTAACTTGTTGATCTGGTAAGCAACAAGAATTCTGTCACTTGGTATTTTTATTTATATCATTGGATTATATATCAAAATTTTAACATATGTACATGTTTTTGTATGTAAAAAAAGTGAACGTTTCAAAATGCTATACTCTTAGGTTAAGTCGTTTCCATTTTTCTACAGTTTGATGATATTTCTAGATTGTATATGAAGTTTAAGTGATCATTAGGTTTAATTAGATTTAATTGTAATTACCAAAAATGCTAGGAAACGTGTTAATGAAAGATAGAAGTTAAATCCACAGTAGTCACTCAATCTCAAATCTTACTACATTACATTTTGTTTATAATTTAAATTGACTACCCTCTACGTACTCAATTTTTGTATTCGTAAATGTTTCCATGGTGTGCTTAAATTTTCGTTAATAACTTGGTAGTTTCTAAGATATATAGTTTATAGTCTTTAGAATTAACTTATACATTCGACTATATCATTCTTGTGCTTAATTAGAATCATAGAAATAGAACCGTGTAAAAATATATATAAGTTAAGAAGAAAATGCTTTTTATTAGAAATAATAAATGTTTAATGAATTTTGAACATCCTTTTGTTTACCTATACAGCCGCTACATAAAATAAACTTATTGGTCAGAAACTCCACCTGTAATTAAAAATTAATAAACCTATCTTGGAATCACTAAACGCGATAAATCGTCAAAAAAAAACAATACACTTGTCATGCAATTTCTTCGTTACCATTTGTGAGATCTAGATTGTCGTCGGCATTTCTTCTGATGAGGTTCAAGTTCTTATGGACACTGTGTAAATCTTATTTCAGCGCAGTTTAAATTTTGCATTTCAGTTAAGGTTGCTTTCAAACGGATTTTGGAGTTTTTCCATTTTCATAAAATTGCAGAACTGAATAAAAACACTTTTGCGATGGAAGTAATCTCTTAACAATTGTTTTTTAAGTAGTTACTTTTATTTTCGTAAAACAACGTTAAGAAACTATTACGTCAATCATTCAAGTAATACTTTTTACTACCTATATTATTTTTAGCATAAGAATTCGTTTGTTTTCATTGTTAAAGCTATACAAGAACATTCAGAAAACCATTGCCCATGTTTATAATTAAGTAAGTGTAAATAATTTTTAAATTGGCATCCGACCTTATCTAAATACTTGAATGCATTATTTGTAATATGTGTTCATTAAAATAGGGCGTTCACAGTTTGTTATTGTGAATCTGCCATTGCGCTACAATTTAATTTGTTCGACAGCCAAAAATTTGTCAAATAAATTTTTGTAAGGTGTTAAGTTTACATTTACAAAAATGTCGGCGTTGGATTTTAAAACCACATGCTATCTACATTTGATCGTATAATAAATTTTGAGAATCTACTGATAAACGAAAACTTTAATTTGGAATAAGTATGCTTAATAGACAATCTTGAGGGAATACGATATAAAGTGAAGATTTAGGGGCTCTTTTAAAGTATCTGAAACAATATAGGTGGTTTCTATGTAATTTTTGAAATATTTTTATTTATTGTACGATATTAAATTAAACTTTGCTTACATTATGATAATTTATTTTAATTAAGATTAAAAATTCTAAAAATAGTTTGTTGGGTAAAGGTAGATTTATAATGTACATTAAAATTGTATTTAATTTATAATAATCAAAAACTATTGTCTAATATACTTAGATATTGAATAATAAAAAATATTTAAATTGTTTCCATAATTCAAAGTATTTTTATTATCTTCTGTAACAAATTTTTATATTTTTTTTGTTTTATGTTATCTCAAAACAATTCAAAGTATTTTTACTGTTTTCTGTAATAAAATTTAAATTATTTTTATAATAAACATTCGCGATAAATACAATAAATATTATTACATTCGCTTGATACCTTTTTGTTTGTAGGTAAATTTTTGAATGCAATGTATTTAACACACGACAAATTTGTTTGTCTATCCGCGATAGCTACATGTGATTCTAGAACTTCCAGGGTTCCTTAAAAATTCAAACGTTCCCGAAAAGTACATAATCATATACATCGTCAAAAGTCAAAGAAGAAACTCATTATTCCATTTGGGTTTTCCTACCTATAAACATCCTGTTTTTTTGCAGATACATTTTGATGACATTTACCGGCTGATAAAAAGAAAATTTCAGAAAATCTTAATTTACTGTGATTTTATTTATCATTTAGTATCATATACTTTACTTTACATTCACGGAAGAGAATTATCTAAACTTAATTGCTTGTTCTAAACCAGCAATTTGTTAAGTCAGAGCGTTAATATTTGCAAATACCATTCTTGCGCATTTGTTGGTTACTGTTGAGAATGCTATGCATCTTGTTCATGATTATCTCTCACACTTATTTTGAAGAAATTCATTGTTTACTCCTTCATCATTGTTTTTGTGGTTGTTGAGTAAATTTTTTTCTTCCATGTTTGATAATGGCACTTTATGCCTACTGTACATTTTACCCCATTGTCATATTGATCTTGGGTTAAATATTTCATAATTTAACACTTTCTCACTTTTGTTGTTTATATTGTAAACCATCTGTGCCCAAAACAATTTTTTACCATTGTACCCATATTTTTGAGCTCTGATTTCAGCTTTTGTGTGAGAAGAGAGAATATTTTAGTAGAGCGTTTTCTATTTTTTAATTTAGTTTCCGATTTTGAATTTTTGCACAACAGTCGTTGAGAGATTTTTAATTTCGATTTTCTTTGCTTTGATTTTTGGTAGTATTATTTAAAATTGATAAAAATAAGCGTTAAGCTTTGCATGAGAAATTAAAATAACAACAAAATAAAACTAACCCCAAATTTAATAAATAAATTTAATTTAATTAAATAAATGTCTCTTTTTGCTTGAAATGGTCATGCAATTTTCCGGAATTTTCTTCGCGTCACTGTCAAAAACGTGATTAATTACACTCGAAAAAATTTCCGGAAACACTCGAGGTATTATGAGTGAAAATAAATTTTCAACCACAAATTGATTCAGAAAAAAAGATTATTATGTTCGAAATGAGAAAGACGCTGATTTATTTTAGAAAGAAATTCGAATATTTAATAAATTTTGTGTATTTTAAAAGAACTATAACAGCTTTTTATTATTCTCCACCTAGAAAGAAAATACAGAATAAATTTAAGTAGTTAGGTACTTAGATAACAAATCAATAAACTCAAACCATTTATAAGTAATTTTGTAAACATTTTTACTTTAAAATAATTATCTACAATTTACCAAAAAATCAAAAGCCAAAAAAGAGAAAATCAAAGGGATCAATTGAGAACATAAATAAAAATATTGATAACTCAAAAGTGAATGAGAGGCATCAATGAAAATTATAGGTACTTAAGAATTGGATCGAAAATGAATTTAGAGAAGATGAAGGGTTCGAAACAAAAACGAAAAATTGCAAGACACTGAAGAAAAAAAAGAAAATATTAAGGTGACAAGAAATTGAAGAAATTAAAATCGTTAAAACAAATTAATATGAAAAGAAATAATGTCAAGAAAATATAAAAAAGGATCGAAATATGAAAATTTAGTTAGTAGGTAGATTATAATTAAGACAGAAAAATGTTTTTTTCACGACATACTTAGAAAATGCACGTTTATTCTCTACAAATAGTGAGAAAATTGGTTTTTCCTTACTAGCGAGGAAAATAATGTCGTGTTACAAAAAGTAAGAATGTGTCATTGGAACTATTGCGCCTAGTACTTAGTTAAACAATTTAATTGAGTATTTAATAAGGTTTGTTTAATTTAATATCTTATATTTCGACTCTAAAAATTGTACGCTACATTTATTGGTTAGAATTACGCGGCCGCGCTATGACAGATTGAGACCACACCGATAACACAGAATACTGTAGTGAGACTATTGGGATCCACCTATTATCAACTTTTGCTTTTACGTACGAAAATGTGACAAAGTTCTGTAACGATAAGTTACGTTTACAATAAATAATACTTCTTTCATTATGTTTTTTTGGGAAATGTCGTGGAAAAAATGTTGTGTCTAACACATGAGGAAAGTCTTTTTCCACTATCACTTTAATGCCTCACTCGAGCTCGAGTGGGAAAAAGAATCGATTTCCTCACTTGTTGGACAAATAACTATTGTTTTGATGTCGACTGGCCGGCTGTAGGTAACCACAATATCCCAATGAGAGTTTTTAATATAAGCAAATGTTTAATTAGATTTTTGAGAAACTCTATTTTCCGTTTTTTGCAAATGCATGGATATTAGTCTTAAATTGAAAGTTAATAGACCGCATACTTAATTACACCAAATCCATATACTGAACCACGTCAGCTTCACCATATTTAGCAGAATTGTTGCACATTTCTGCCACTTTTTGTGAAAATTGATTATAAACTTTTTCTATAAAACAGCTTAGTCTAACTAATGATATTCTGATTAGTTCTTCTTCGCAGAGCCATGACTCGAGACCAAAAGAAACTCATTTTGCTCTTGAACATATTTAAAAAAAACTGAGATATAAAAACGTTCCTAGATTTTTTCGTAATTCGTAATCTCTGGTCTTGAGAAAGAACTAATCCCATAGATTTAAGCGAAGAAAGGTTGTCTGTAAATTGATTCGTTTTTACAGCATATCTTATATAGAAGAGATAGGAACATGTCTTCGTTGAGGGCATAACCATCATAGAAACACGTTTCCATTTTCCACGTTTTACCATAAATCTATATAGATATATAACGTTAAAAAACGTAAAATAAATGTTAAATTCGTACCCTTTGATTTACTCATTATTCTTGTTAATGTAGTGCCCGTTATTGAGATGTATCAACTTTATACATTCTTGATAAACACTCTTCTATTTTCCATACACATGAGGAATTCGAATTACCGAGATTCAATTTTTCATTTTGTAAAATTCTATTGTGCACATCTGCAAAATAAAGATGGATTATGATTACAACGACAACTTTGAGGTCCACCAAAAATCTGTTACTCAACGAAGAACTACTATTTATTGTTGCCATCAAAATTCATTTGCGTGATTAATACGTTTTTAAATAAAAATAACATTACATTGTATTAACGTGTAAATTACAACATAAAATGAAAAAATGGCGCAAAAACGGCAATCACAGTTAAAGGTTTCATAACATGCAATGTAAGCATGTTAAAGTATAATTATTTATACTTGCTTCGAAATCAACTTTATTGAATGCTCTTTCGAGAATTGTACATTTTTAACAGCCGTAACATATTATTTACGTTTTAATATGATGTTGTGCAAATTTCGAAACATATGTAGTTCGTTCATCGTTAATATAGTAGTTCTTCTAGAATGAAACTAAACGTTACTAAAGATTACAAAAGCGAAATCAATAATACAATTAAAACATATACCTTATTCACTATTTTTAAATATCCAATGAAAATAAATATTCTAATTCTAACTTGAAGATTATTATGAAATTTACCGTCAGTATTAACATAAATTTTGGGTTTACGGCCATGGCAATAATGATATTCACAATTGTCTTCTTGAAATTAACCAAAAATTAACAAGGGCTGTTCAACTTAAATTTATCTAATGATAAACTATGTAATTTATATTATAATTTAATAATGAATTTAAAATCCAAAATTTACCGTAAGGTTTTTCATGTTCGTATGACACATTGTCCTATAAAGGGTAGAATACCAACAAGAAGCCGTATCTAAAAATTTATTTTTTAAATTAGAACATTTTTATGATGAAAAATTTGTTATTACCATCGATCAAAATATGAATAAAGCACCTCCTTCTGCTTAAACCGAATTCATCAGAATAAACACCATTATTATAGTATTCCGTTAACCTGAGGAATTTCAAAAGAGTTGCCGAAAGAAGAAAATGTAGTTGACATCAGACACAAAAATCATACTTCAGTCAAAAGCCATTTTCTGAAATCTGTTCTGTTCCTACAAGCAACCAATAATATAACGACAAAACACAAAAAAAAACATTGTGAAGTATTTACGGCACTCTAAATGAAGATATATTAGAAAAAAAAGGGAATCAATGAAATAAATCACGTAAAAAAATAACTGGTCAAGGATGGTAAAGGTAAAGAATCACGAAAACAACCAGTTAAAAATGACAGAGTCTCTCGTCAAATGTGAATTGTGCTCGGTCATTCTGGCTGAAGAAAATGAAGTTTTGGAGCACCCACTATACTGTTCTGACTTAACTTCCTCAGATTTTCATCTCTTTGCTCACATAAAACGCTAGCTGATAACAGAATATTGCCACGGACAGCCACGGAACGGCGATTATATCGAAAATTAGCTGAATGGTGTCACAGTGTTTATATAAAATTTTCTTGATTCTCACTGTGATTTTCATTTAGTGACCAATCGGACCTTGAAAAGAATAACCTACGTAATATCGGTTTTGCCATATTTTTAGTTTACTATTTTTTATCAGAATAGACACTACTTTTCCTATAATGTGGCAATAATTCTTTCTATTTTTTCTAATGTTGTTTATAGAGATTTTAAAGTTATACGAGGATATATTGAAAAATTCTTAGCCTACTATAGAACCAAACAAAATTTCAATGTCAAAATATTTTATTACTCAACATATTCTCCTCTTAATTGGATACATTTATTACAGCGAACCTGCAACGTCTCTAGACCTTTCAAAAAATGTTTCTTCTTGCTCTGCAAACCAGACCTCCACAGCTTCTATTACCTCCTTGTTGGAAGAAAATGTACGACCTTTTAAACTTTTTTCAGTTGAGGAAAGAGGTGATAGTCGGACGGAGCCAAATCGGGTGAATAAGGGGGTGTTCTAGTAATTCAAACCTTAAATCACGAATTTTTGCATGGCAACATGAGATTTTGTGTACAAGGGGCGTTGTCCTGCAAAAACAAAACACCTTTAGATATTTTCCTGCGTCGAATAGTAATCTCCAGTTATTGTTCTACCCTTATCCAAAAATCAATCATGATTACTCCATGGCAATCCCAAAAAACTGAAGCAAGAACTTTTCCAGCAGATTTTGGACACGAAACTTCTTAGGTCTTGGAGAACCAGAGTGTCGCCATTCCATCGATTGTTGCTTTGTTTCTGGATCGTAGAAATGTACCCAAGTTTCATCCATAGTAACAATTCGGTTTAAGAAGTCTACATCGTTTTCAAATCAAGCACAGATCGAACGCGATGCTTCTACCCTTGCACGCTTTTGGTCAACATTCAAACATTTGGGGATCCATTTTGCAGCAATTTTTCTCATGTCCAAATTGACGTGAACCATATGATGAACGCGTTCGTATGAAATATTCAGTGCTTCAGATATCCGTTTTAGCCCAATTCGACGGTCTGATAAAATCATGCCTTGAACTGCATCGATATTTTCGGGGACTGACACAGAAACTGGCCTTCCGATCGGTCATCATCTTCAATGGAAAATTTACCTCTTTTGAAGCTTGCATTCCAATTTTTGACGGTCGCATACGAAGGACATTGATCACCAAGGGTATTAAGCATATCTTCGTAAATCTGCTTACCTCTTAACCCTTTTTAAATACAGGTACTTGATGATGGCTCGATACTCCAATTTTTCGATTTTCACAATTTCGGTGGACATCTTTTTTCATTTAATTTATTGCGTGACTCTGGTTTACTTTTTTGACATCAAACTTTACACTGACACTTCTAATAAGTTATTGTTCGTTGCTATGGTAACGCAATATTTTGTTTATGCAAGGAACTGGTCTAGGCTAACTAGATATCAATACATCCTCGTAGGTTGATTTATTTTTAATTAAATACGGAGTAACTTGCAGAGGTCAATATAAAAAGAAGTGAGTAAAATCAACGTTGATTTTTTTATTTGCTGACATTCAAGGAATAGATTGTCTCAAAACAAACGAGTGCTGTTATAGATATTTTAAAGTTATAGCTTGAAATTGATGAGTTTTGATGGGGACTCATTTCATCAAGCTTTTTATTTAATTTTATACCCAATCAACTTTTGCTGATAGGTAATCATCAAAATAAATTGTTGGAATCCACATCTTTAAAACAAAGCGCAATATTTGAATAAAACTATTAATTTGTCAAACTCACCTTCATATTAATAGTAAACGATCAGATAAATTCGAATTATATATTTGTTTATCGACTCATTACTTTGTACGCAGAGCAGTGTCATCCGAGTTCATATACTGATGTGTTGTACTTAGTAACTCAATGTCTATTTTTACATGAGATATGGAATTAAACTTTGGAAGAATAGAAAGCGAGGTTCAATAAACGAAACAGCTTGGATTGCAATTCTATAAATCAGAAATTTATTTATTTTACATTTTTATATAAATTTTACATAAACAGCATGATTTTCAGTTCAAACAATGTTATGTTACGTTATATAAACAGTCATTAGGTCGCATCCTTTTTGGTTATTAATATACCCGTGACATTTTTAAAACATTGATAAACTTATGACCACAGCTGAAGTAGATATAATTAATCATTTTGATATAATTTTACCACGCGCATAAACAGACTAAAATAATATTATTTCAATATCATTCATTGGGAAAAATCAACGCATCCGTACTAACCGCGGTAAGTGGTAATCTAATAATGTACTTTCATTGATTTCATAAATTTATAGACATGTATGTAGAAATTGGCATAATTGTAACATCATTCTGCCTTTCTTTTTATCTATATTATCGAAAATGTTACACCTACTGGAAAGATCGTAATGTTCCATATGCGAAGCCTGTACCGTTTTTCGGTAGCTTTTTGGACATGCTAATCAATGGTCAAAACATGGGCAAATATTTTGGAGATTTGTATAAAAAATTCGACGCACCGTATTTTGGCATTTATCTTTTCAACGAACCATTTTTGGTAGTAAAAGATCCAAACGTTTTGAAACACATACAGATTAAAGATTTTTATAAATTTTCCGACAAATTTATTTACAACAATCCGAAAATAGATCCAATTTTTTGCAACTTGATGATGACGGTGAAAAGCAATAAATGGAAATTTTTCAGGAGCCACTTAAGTCAAACTTTTACGACCAGCAAACTTAAGAAAATGATTAACGTTATGAAACTGAACGGAGATCATCTTCATCAGTACATGAAAGGTTTAACGGATAGAAAATTCCAAGCTACTTTTGCCATAGAGAATTACAGCACGGACGTGATATCTACCACATTGTTTGGACTTGATTCAAATTCCTTTGCAGAAAAAGACAATCCATTAAAACACCATGCACTTAATTTTTTTCCTAGGTACAGTTACGAGGCAATTAAAGTGTATTCGTATCATTTCATTCACGCTTTGGTAAAACTATTTAAGTACGAGTTTGTAAATAGAGCAGCGTCAACGTTTTTCAGTCGCGTTTTTACTGACGTGATTAAAACACGAGAAGAAACGCAAACGCAGAGAGACGATTTGGTAGATTTTCTTATTGATTTAAAAAATAAAGCCGCCGAAGAAGGTTTGAACGATATAGGTAAACTCAAACTCATGCGTATGATGTTATTACTATAAACGTTATTTGCAGACCACAAATCCTTTTTAGGGCAAGCTATAAGCTTTTTTATAGCTGGACAAGAAACTACTACTATTATTTTATCATGTTTGCTACACGAACTTTGCGTCAATATCGACATTCAAGAACGAGTAAGAAAAGAAATTAACGAAGTACTTGAAGAATATGGAGAGCTAAAGTATGAAAGCATCAATCAAATGAAATACGTAGATATGGTTATTTCGGGTACCTTAATGCTTGAATGATTAATAATAAAACGCTCAAATTAATATTTTAGAGGCCTTGAGAAAATATCCTGTTCTGGGTATAATTCAGCGTAAATGCATCGAAGATTCGGTTATACCAGAGACCAATTTTAAAATAGAACGTGGAACAAACATAATTGTCCCAATTCATGGTTTACTTTTTGACGAGAATTACTTTCCGGAACCTAATAAATTTGATCCTGAACGCTTTAGTGAAGCTAACAAACACAAAGTAAACCCATATGTTTATCAACCGTTCAGTCTTGGACCACGAAACTGTATCGGTAACGTTTAGCTTTAATTTTTTACCAAAAACTGAAAACAATTTTTTAAAAGGTAAAAGATTCGCCCTGCTTAACATGAAAATTGCCATCGTGTATTTAATGCAAAAATATCAATTCGAGCTAAGAACAGATGCAAAAATTACTTTGGACTTTGGTACGTCGCAACTGGGACATTCAAAAGAAAAAGTTGATGTAATATGTACTCCGATAACTACGTGAATAAACGCACTCATCAATAATATATTCATAGATAATTTATGAATTCAAAAAAAATAAAAATTTTATTTAATTTAATTTTTATTACTTCTATTGAATTGTTTATTATATTTTTTCAACCTGAATTAAAAATAAACACGTTTATAGATAATTTTGATCTGACGTTTTTATAACTAACTGTTTTCAAAAAAAATTTTATGCGAAATCGGACGGATTAAAAATAATTTCTAATTTCTTCAATTTTTTTTCTACATAAACCTTTTAGTTCCATTCTCAACTTTGCACTTTTCAACTCTTAAATCATTTTATGAAGCGATCATCTTAAATAAAGACATCTGTCAAAAAAAATAAAATAAATGGAGACTTTGTTCAAATCTGGTATAATCACAATAGTGATTTGCAACACTGTCGAAAAGTGACAACAGTAATTCTAGATAAATATCTTTGTAAGGATTCCAAACTACTACCCTGGTTTCAATTTGCAGACGTTTTGCTTGAACCTATGCGAGCTTTATCAAAGCGTTTTAAGATTAGAGATAATTTTCAGAAACTTTGATAAATCTTGGATAGGTTCGAGCAATTGGTCGTTGATACTATAAAATCGATACCGAATAAAAAAATAAACGAAATTTAGATCTTTTTTTATTTTTGAATTGCTTGATGTAATAATCAGTATGCAGAGGATTCTGTAAAAATTTCTAACAAAATTCAAACATTCTGGAACATTCTTTTTTTTACTACTCTTTTCTAGAAATTTTTGATATCTTTTACTATTGATAAGAAGAAAAAATAAAACTACGTAGCTTAATAAGCGTATAAAAAAGATCAAAGAAGGAGTCGATTCACAGAGGCCCAAAGTTATACAAACGAAAAGTTTGAATCAACTTTGCTGGACATACGTACCGTTGCTAGCTTTAAAAAAATCGGTTGATTTTTGTTTACTTTATCTTTTAATGTCAATCTGTTGTGATTATTTATAATAATTGTAACTCTGATAGTGATAAATCATAAAATGTTTTACAAAAAAAACTTGTTTACACAATCACTAATTTTTATCTCATATTGTATGTTTGCGAGAAAAGTTTTAAACAAAAGTTGCTTAATCTTATAAAATCTACAAAACGACATAATTAGTTTTTTCGCTTGTTCATCACCTTCAATGTCATTAGAAGGTCAACTGTACTTTTCGTAATATCATTATTTTATACTTTAGGTTAAAAAATCTCAGAAAGGTCGAAAAAGTAACTAAGAAAACAGAAACAGTTACGAAAATAAAAAGTTAGAGGAAATGAGCAAAAAACTTCTATTTAAATTTTTAAAATCAATTTTATATCTACATACATAGTAGTTCAGTTATGTCCTTCATATTTATTTTTTAGTTGCGGGTCACAAATTTATTGAACTTATAAATTAAATTAATGTGTTTATACTAGCATTAGTGTTAATCTAAACCTTACTGTAACTAACAAATCAAAAAAATTTACTTTTTTTCGGTTTAATTACTCAAGCACGAAATGTAAGTATTCGGGAAAATTGCGTGTTAAGTACATAAAATTATATATTTTATAACAATTATTTTTAATTTGGCTCATATATATACGTTTAAAGGCATAGTTTTTTTATCTTTAATTGTTAATTACCCAAAGACCTTAATATTTTAGAATAATTTCGTTATTTTCGTGTACATTATGCTCAAAAACATAATAAGCTTGAAAAGTCTTTTTATTCTAAACAATTAAGAAGCTTAATATTTACTTTGTTCAATACAATACAAAAAGTCAAAAAGACACTAATGTATAGACAGCTACGTTTATAATCCTCGGATTATGTAGTACTTATACTTTTCCACTAAGTTAAATTAGTCGCTTAAATGGTGTTTGCTTTATGGTACCTGAATTCTTATTGTTTCTTTAGAGTCAATTGTCTTATTAGAAGTAAGGATTAGGGAAGATTAAATCTGATCAAGTATATGTAGTTAAACAATTATTATAGAGTTATTGAATTTTTAGAATTAAATTAAACCCATTGCACTGTTTATGGGTTTTATTTCTCATAACTACCTATTCTCATTATACAGTAAAGCAATTTGAATAATTACAATTAGCTATGTAACTAAACCATCTTAAAATTCATTACCAGTTCACATTGCCATTGTTATAAATAATTCGTTTTTTTCATTTGTTTAATTATACAGATTTATTACAAAATTAACAATTAGTAAACTTACAAGTGCTCTGTTTAACAAATGCTTAATTACATTTACTAAAATTTATGACACCCGGATATGTTATTAGTATTAAATGTTGTATGAACTTTGTTTCTTAGATATAATTACATTTTTATTATTAATTGAGGTTACGCCGTGTAGCTCGTAAAACTTTTTTTGTTTGTGTTTTAGCGTGTGTGTTTAAATTAAAAGGCATCTGTTGAAATAAAAACTCAAGCAATTAATTAGAAGAATAATCACCATTTTTCTTATTTAGAAGTAGGCACTTCAACTTTTTATTATTAGTTTTATAACTTGCTTGCAATTTCAAGGAAAGGTTACTAGTAACTAGAAAGTTCAAGTTTTTTAAATGTTTATTTATTTATTCGTGGTAAATTTTATTATTGTATTGTGATGTAAGTGTTATGTATGGTGCCCCAGAATGCCAATACTTCATCACAATAACTTCTACCAGATTGAAATCATACTTGTTCAATTGGTAATTTCTTTTCAATTAATAGATTAATTCTTTAAAAAATCAATATTTTCAAAACCTTATAAATTACACTTACAAACTTATTGGACAATAAGAAGTATGGTCTGCAGGAGATTTACTTAATTGCCGCGACTTTACATATGTTGCTAACTTACCTATATTATAAATATCATTGAGAAACATAAGTAGCCACTTGAAAGAATAATTTTCCAAATTCTTCAGAAATTCGGGATGTATTCATCAACCCGGGCTTTTAATTTGATTTTAATGCAGGAATGAATATCTCTTCTGAGATAGGTGTGGATTTTTTTTCTTTTGTAGACACTTTTTCATCTTTTTTGATTTCTCCACTTTTATTGAGTTTGAACCAACCGAGAAGCAATAGAATTTAGAAATTTTTGTATTTGTTTTAGCAGATTGATTTGCAGAACGTAATTTATTTAAAAGTGGCCAGATTTTACGACTTGGATGTACGAAATTTATATTTTCCATTAATGAATTCCATTAATCTTTTCTTCCATTATTTAGAGATGACAGTAGAGCATCCCAGTTTCTTATTTAAATTTCTATACATGATTTATACAATCTGTTTGTTTCAGTCGACCAACAGGGGACATATTCCATTCTAAAACCACTTGAAATTGATTTTTTTGCTGCACATTTAACAGCACCTACAAACCTAAAATAATTATCAGAAACCTGTGGTATCCATCTAAGTATAGAATCGAGAGATGTTCTATAGTTTATCCAATTAGTTTTTTGTTCAATTTGTAATAGAGAAGGTCTATGTTGACATTTTCGAAATAAAATAAAAAATAACAAATATTACTATTAGAAAATGCAAACGCTGTAATTTTTTAAATTTTGATTATTTTTTATTGAAATGTGGAATATGACCTCCTTTGGCTCTGATTATTTGATTCAGTCTTCTATAGAAAGCATTGCATGCTGACCGAACGTGGGCTTGCGGAATTTTATTCCATTCTCGAACAAGAGCTTTAATGCATCAACACTTTCGTATTTTTAGTGGACACCTTACTCTCCAAAATGGACCATATGGAATGGAATCCATGGATTCAAGTCCAGTGAATATGGTGGCCATTCTTTCGACGAAATCAGCCGCGGAACGGAATTTTGTAAAAATTACTGTGTCGCTTGAGCTTTGTGTGACGGTGCCGAGTCCTGTTTTGGAATGTCCAACGGTTCGTACCAAACTGTTTACGTGCCCAAGGTACCAAAGCATCGTTAAGGATCTTTTGGCGGTACATCTCTTGGTTTACCTTGACTCCCTGTTCGATGAAAACCAGAGGAGTGCGTCCATCTGCAGTTACTGCATCCCAAACCATAACAGAAGCTGGTGATTGCTTGCGCATGGCAACTCTTGCGTCCAAATTATCGTTGGACTTGTGCTCTAACCAAACACGATCATTTTGTTTATTCACATACTGTTGAATGGTGAAAATTTTCTCATCAGAAAAGACAATTTTTGGAATCTCATCACGTTCGGCCAAGGTCTTCAATGCTCGTGTTCTTTCAAGTCTAACTTTTTTTGTGTCTCTGTAAGATCTTGTAGGGCTTCAAGTGTAGTTCATTTTTAAATATGGTTTGAATGCTGTATAGTAAAACCTGATTGGCACTTTGACGAGGATTTCGTTGGATTCGTTTCTTCACCTTTCGAATTATTTCTTTTGATGTTGCTGTTTTTTTTAGAACCGCCTCTGTTGCGTTTAGCAATGCTACCAGTTTCGTTGTATCGAGTTATGGTTCGATACACAAACATTTTATTCACATTCAAATGCTGGAGCTGACGAACTATTGCTGTTTGTGAATTTCCAGCCAAATACAGTGCAATTACACTATTACATTTGAATTCCATTACGATTTTTTTATGAAGATATTAATTTAGAACAATTCTTTTTTGACCACATGTAAACAATTAACCAAACTTCAATCTGTCAAAAAATTGACGCGCGGAAATGAAACTACACAAATGACAGCAGAGTGAAGTTAGTAACGTTTAGTCTCAGCCACCCTGTATTCTTTAATTTCAATTAAGTATATAATTTTAACTAGTTAAACAATTATTTAAATTTCATTTTACAGTGTGTCCCAAAGTTATAATCCTGATTTTCTTGCATTACTGTTTAGCACACGATTAAGAAAAAAATTGGAGAGTGTTTGAACACTTGACTTGAAAATGGCTGTACGGATTTTGTCAAACTTAAACTCGTTGAAATGAACTTTTTTTGGACTATCTACCCTGCCTTAAACGGATTGATTTAGATTGTTTGTAATGCCATTGAATTAATTATAATATGCAATAAAATAAACACTCCTAAAAGTAGGTTCCACACTAGTTATAAAACCGCATTGCACGGTGCAACAAAATCGCATGCAAAGACGCAACAAGTTGCCTAAAATAATTGCAAGCAAACGAATCGCATAATCTTAACTATTTTAATCAGATTTATAAGAAATTGACACAATTGTGCTAAAATAAAAAAAAATGTTTTTTACGTTTGGGTAATAGTATAAGAATAAACTTTAACCAAAGGCTTAAAATTCAAGGTTTTTTTTGTATTATTCGTACCATTTAACTTCTTTCCAAATCGTATGAATATTTTAGGTTGGTTAATGATTCTAAAGAGTATATGACTTAGCTTTATGGCAAGCGAATGAAAAATTATGTGTTATAATGTTAACAGTAGGAAAAACAGCAACAATACAAAATTAAAAAAATAACAAAACAAAAATAGAACAAATGAAGACAATTGTTAATAACATGTATTGCCTCCTCTTGCCCAAATAACAGCCTCCATTCGTCTTGACATTTCCACCACAAGGTGTCCAATGGGATATTGAAGAGTCGCTCCTATTTTTCAACGACCGTTGCAGTCAGTTGTTCTATAGTTTCAGAAAGAGGAATTCGAGCTTTAAGTTGCCTTGCTACCATGTCCCAAACATGTTGGATCGGGTTAGGGTCCGAATTCTGGCAGACCAATTCTTTGTTTGACCACGTGGAGGTAGCTCTAAACAATCCAACAACGTGTGGACGGGCAGTATTATTATAAAACGATCTTTGGAACGATATTGCACTGGCAAATTTTTTCCCATCTTTTCACCATACTCTTTGGCAGTTATTTGAAGATTTGGGGCAAAAACTAATGTAACTACATTTTTTTACTGCATTCAACGAATTGCATCAGTTATAAAACCGCGTTGCACGGTGCAACAAAATCGCATGCAAAGACGCAACAAGTTGCATGAAATAATTACAAGTAACGAATCGCATAATCTTAACTATTTTAATCCGATTTATAAGAAATTGACACAATTAAAAATTCTTATTTTAATAGAACATTTCGCATTGCAAATAACATTTTAAATATAGATCCGACAATAGATATTTTTAACGACACATTACCCTCTTTTGTTAAAAAGTTTTGGGTTTATCTTTATAGTTTTTCTTTTTTTTCTTTAAATTTTTTTATATTATTTAAAAGTTGTATATTTTAATATCCTTACTTATTTTCTGTTTAATTTATAGAAGTAAGTAATAAATTATAGTATATAAAATATTCAATAAGCATTTAAAATTTTATTTTTTTTCTTCTCCCGTTATTATTTTAATTATAATAATTGTTAAAAATTAATTGTGTAAATTATAATTTATTTTGTATTAATACATATTGTCAAAAGGTTTGTCAAGAAGGAAACTCTGTAAACCTTAAAGCAAATAAATGAATAAATTGTGCTAAAATAAAAAAAAAAGTTTTTACGTTTGGGTAATAGTATAAGAATAAATAAACTAAGAAAAATGCCAACAGTTAATTGTAACGACATGTGTGCGTTTAAAGTGCATAGCGCTATCTACGCGACAGCTTTAATGCTTGAAACACACGTGTGTCGATAAACCAAGTAAAACTTGTACAAAGCATACACGCAACGAAACAACACCTGATGCAGCATTTCGTTCTTATTATAAGCTCATCAGAGGTGTATACTTAAGTGCGGTATACAACTGTACAAGACGGCGGTTGGTCTTTTAAACTCTCGTGGAGCAATGAACATAAGTAAAATGTGTGTCGTACGATATCTCGTGTAAAACATTGACACGTATGAATAGTATAAACTAAGAAAAATGCCAACAGTTAATTGTAACGACATTTGTGCGTTTAAAGTGCATAGCGCTATCTACGCGACAGCTTTAATGCTTAAACACGTGTGTCGATAAAACCAAGTAAAACTTGTACAAAAGCATAACACGCAACGAAACAACACCTGATGCAGCATTTCGTTCTTATTATAAGCTCATCAGAGGTGTATACTTAAGTGCGGTATACAACTGTACAAGACGGCGGTTGGTCTTTTAAACTCTCGTGGAGCAATGAACATAATAAAATGTGTATTGTACGATATCTCGTGTAAAACATTGACACGTATGAATAGTATAAACTTAGAAAAATGCCAACAGTTAATTGTAACGACATGTGTGCGTTTAAAGTTTACTTATGTTCATTGCTCCACGAGAGTTTAAAAGACCAACCGCCGTCTTGCCACAGTTGTATACCGCACTTAAGTATACACCTCTGATGAGCTCATAATAAGAGCGAAATGCTGCATCAGGTGTTCTTTCGTTGCGTGTTATGCTTCTGTACAAGTTTTACTTGGTTGTATCCACCCACGTGTGTTTCAAGCATTAAAGCTGTCGCGTAGATAGCGCTATGCACTTTAAACGCACACATGTCTTTACAATTAACTGTTGGCATTTTTCTTAGTTTATACTATTCATACGTGTCAATGTTTTACACGAGATGTCGACACACATTTTACTTATATAAGAATAAACTTTACCCAACGGCTTAAAATTCGATCCACAAGGTTTTTTGTATTATTCGTACCATTTAACTTCTTTTCAATTTCTATGAATATTTTTAGTTTGGTTAATGATTCTAAAGAGTATATGACTTAGCTTTATGGCAAGCGAATGAAAAATTATGTGTTATATTGTTAACAGCAGGAAAAACAACAACAATACAAAATTTAAAAAATAACAAAACAAAAATGGAACAAATGAAAACAATTGTTAATAACATGTATTGCCTCCTCTTGCCCAAATAACAGCCTCCATTTGTCTTGACATTTCCACCACAAGGTGTCCAATGGCATCTTGAAGAGTCGCTCCTATTCTTCAACGACCGTTGCAGTCAGTTGTTCTATAGTTTTAGAAAGAGGAATTCGAGCTTTAAGTTGCCTTGCTACCATGTCCCAAACATGTTGGATCGGGTTAAGGTACGGATTTTGGCAGACCAATTCATTGTTTGATCACGTGGAGGTAGCTCTAAACAATCCAACAACGTGTGGACGGGCATTATTATTATTATAAAACGATTTTTGGAACGATATTGCACTGGCAATTTTTTTCCCATCTTTTCACCATACTCTTTGGCAGTCATCTGAAGATTTGGGGTAAAATCTTGTCTCATTCGAAAACAAAATTTGGTTCCATTGATGTGTCTAATTTAAAAATTATGCCCAAAATTAAGTCTTTTAAGGCGGCGGTGCTCTGTTTAGTGTTTGAGTAGTTGCAGGTCTTCTTGCATGTAAACCATATTATTTGAGCCGTCTTCTGACTTTACTTTTGCATCGTTCATTGAGGTCATTTTGAGCAGTAACTGCTTTGTTTTTTAGAATTCACGATGTTAAGAAACGCTCATCGGAGAATGTTGTGCACTTTGGTTTTTTTGAAATTCTAACGCAACTTCCAGTTTCACGAAATCGATTTACAACCTTTAACTCTACATTGCAAAACTCCCAGCACTCGAACTGCATAGTATTGAGATCACGCACCTTCAATCAAAGCGATAGCTCTTGTATTTTGGAACACGGCCGTTCTGTTAGGTTAAAACACGATTCCAAGGCTGCCGTGTCTAGCATCATTTCGCTACTGGTCACAAAATAGATTTTGATAATTCCACTATAATGTCAAATTTTTTTTCAATAGAAAAATCAGAGAAAGTATTAGAAATTATCAAGCATCTCAACTATTTTAACGTAATCGCGGTTTTGAACTTTCTTCTTTGTGAATTCTTATTGCCAACCCCTCCCTCTTTTCTATTTTAAACTAATCAGCGCCGATGTTAACGACCCATAACGTTTTACATAATACGGAGGTATTTCCGTAATTACACAGACTTCTTTCATTCTAGAATCTGGCGTTGACAGTTTGATTATTTGATTACCTGATTTTTAGTAGTCTACCTTGAATTTCTGTTTGTTTGTTTCAAGTTTTTTGCTTTGATGAAGTCCCTTATGATAGGCGGCGAAACGTTGGACTGTACAAGGTTATTTACTATAGATTACCCACCTTTTATTATTTTGATTACAACCGGTAAATATACGAAGTTTTTCTACCTCACTATAAATTACTTTGGTGATTTAATTAATGAAATCTCAATTGTCAAACACACATTTGTCATTTACATTGCTTACTTTGACAATGTTAACAATTCCGTATTAAATAACTGTGTTATTCTACTATTAATAACTCAATAACGGCTCAAGATAAAGACAACATGTGATATATCTTCGAAATCAGAAAAAAAAAGATCTTTTCGAAAATGTAATAATATATAGGGTGTTACATTAAAAAATACATTATATTTTTGTTTTTCCCTGTAAACGGCGAGTAACTGAACTATTGATAGCATTTTAAGAAAATTCAGTTAGAACCATACAACTTTCATGTATATTTTTTTTTCTACCGGCAATAATAACAACAATAAAGGGTGGGTTGAATAACCCTGTACAGGTACCATTTCGACACGGTCCAATCCTGGAAGACGTTTTTGTTTTAACCAAAACTCCGGCCGTGGAAGGCTCAATTCTTACTGTAACAATTCAATTTCACTGCAGCTTAATAAAACATACAATGTTTTGTAGTAGCCACAGTAACCAAATCAAATATTAATTTGTTTTCGGTAAATAAAAAAGCATACTTGATAAGTTTGTGAGCCCCTAAAAAAATTTGCTAAAAACTGGAGATGGATCGAATTTTATGCCAGTAAGTGTAATTGTAAACAAAAATTTGTCATAACTAAGTTTACTTCAATTCTAAACAAATGTTCCATATCAATAGGCTGGATTAAAAGTTAAGCTTGATATACTCTTTTTGTTTATAAACAATTAGTCGATTAATGAAAGGAAAACAATTTTTTCTATTAATAAACTACGATAAGGATGAAATAAGTTTGATGGGGCCGTGTGCAATCTAATTTTTTGTTTTATCACGATTGGTAAATTATTGTGAAAATGACTTTTTTCCACGACATATTTAGAAAACGGACGTTTCTTCTCTACAAATAGTGAGGAAAATTTGTTTTTCCTCACTAGCGAGGAAAATAATGCCGTGTTACAAAAATGCCTCTTTAAAAAATGTAAGAATGTGTTATTAGACCTATATGCACCTAGTAGTTAGTTAAACAATTTAATTTAGTATTCAATAAGGTTTGTTTAATTTAATATCTTATATTTCGACTCTTAAAAATTGCTATCCTACATTTATTGGTTAGAATTACGCGACTGCGCTGTGACAGATTGAGACCACACCGATACTACAGAATACTGTAGCGAGACTATTGGTTACGTTTACAATATTACTTCTTTCATTAGGTTGTTGTTTTGGGGAATGTCGTGGAAAAAATGTTGTGTCTAACACATGAGAAAAGCCTTTTTCCACTCTCACTCTAATGCCTCCCTCGCTACGTTCGTGAGGCAACTCGAGCTCGAGTGGGAAAAAGAATTGCTTTCCTCTCTTGTTGGACAGATAACTATTTCCACGACATACTTAGAAAACGGACGTTTCTTCTCTACAAATAGTGAGGAAAATTCGTTTTTCCTCACTAGCGAGGAAAATAATGTCGTGTTACAAAAATGCCTCTTTAAAAAAATGTAAGAATGTGTCATTATAAATATATGCACCTAGTACTTAGTTAAACAATTTAATTTAGTATTCAATCAGGTTTGTTTAATTTAATATCTTATGTTTCGACTACTAAAAATTGCTACCCTACATTTATTGGTTAGAATTACGCGGCTGCGCTATGACGGATTGAGACTACACCGATACTATAGAATACTGTAGCGAGACTATTGAGACGAAATTCTGTAACAATAAGTTACGTTTACAATATTACTTATTTCATTAGGTTGTTGTTTTGGGGAATGTCGTGGAAAAAAATGTTGTGTCATAACACATGAGGAAAGCCCTTTTCCACTCACTATAATGCCTCACTCGCTACGTTCGTGAGGCAACTCGAGCTCGAGTGGGAAAAGAATTTCTTTTCTTTTTGTTGGAAGTAACTATTTCCACGACAACTTAGAAAACGGACGTTTCTTCTCTACAAATAGTGAGGAAAATTCGTTTTCCTCACTAACGAGGAAAATTATGTCGTGTTACAAAAATGCCTCTTTAAAAAATGTAAGAATGTGTCATTAAAAATGTATGCACCTAGTAATTAGTTTAACAATTTAATTTAGTATTCAATCAGATTGAGGATACACCTATTCTATAGAATTCTGTAGAGAGACTTTTGAGAAGAAATTCTGTAACAATATTTTATTTTTATTTTTTTTTTTTTTTTTTTTTTTTTTTTTTTTGGGGAATTTAAAAAAATTTTTTTTTTTTAAAAAAAGGAAAATTGTTTTTTCTCTTTATTTTTTTTTTTTTTTTTTGTGTTTGAGAAAAAATTTTTGACAAATAACTATTGTTTCAAAATTACAGCCCTCTTTTCGAAATTGTGAATGCGGTTAAGAAAATCAAAGCAATTTTGGATTATATTTCCGAAGGCTGATATTACGTATTATTTTAATATCCCCGGTTTTTTTCTAGATCAAGTACTTACTGAAATAGAGTAACTAGAATTGGTTTCTTAACTTAAAAATTAGGTCTTTGAGTGGTAAAACTATTCAAAAATGTGATCATAGTATGTAAACAACATACATTATTGTATATAACTTCAAGCTTTAAAAGAATTGAATAAATAGTTTTGGAGTCAGGCTGAAACAATTATCTCTAATTTTTAAATTAATACTTTCCCAATGAACCACTCTACTTTACTGACGTTTCTTTCTCTGATTTTCTAGAAAGTGGGTACCTCATGTAATACACTAAAATGGAGTGATCTAAGAATGTGATACTTTTGAACAAATTTTAGAAAATTGGACTCTTCCAATTCTTTCAATTAATATAATAGGTATTTTAATTTAATTAAGAGTACTTAAGATTTCGTATATAAATAATATCTCTATAAGCCCTGTAACAATTTGGATTATAAATTCGATTTACTTATAACACAAAACACTCTATAATGTGTGCTATTAAAGAGGCTATCAGTTTTTTTTTCGTCTGATTGATTCAGTCATTTTGTTGTCAATGTTTAGGATGTTCGTGTAATTTAGATTTCAAGATTTGTATCTACCTCATTCTGTTGTGGCTAAATATTAACGTTCACATTCCTATTTTGTACACATAGTATTATGCTTCCCTTCAATTTTATTATTCTTATAGAAAAAGTATAGGTACCTTTGAATGCTCAATACATTACCCATAATAATTATATGTCGCTTTAACTTTATATCCCTTTTACGTTTAGTGTTGACAGACCATTTTGTTAAAGAAAATTGAATGTTGAAATTCGTATCAAAGCAAAAGTCGGTGATTCCATTGCATTTATCGTATTTCCCACGAATCTAAGATGTCCAGCGTATAATTATTTAGCCCCCTTTTAAGCGGAAGTCGATTGTTCGGGTATGTAATTATTTGTGATTGCAAAGTCAGGGGTAACATGTATTGTAATTCGGGTTTAAACTGAGAATGTCTTTGACTCTTTTGTGAAC
Organism: Abscondita cerata; assembly: GCA_030710515.1. Taxonomy (NCBI): domain Eukaryota; kingdom Metazoa; phylum Arthropoda; class Insecta; order Coleoptera; family Lampyridae; genus Abscondita; species Abscondita cerata. Next base: position 225,619 of record JALBCR010000934.1, read on the forward strand.
CTCATCTTTGATTTCTTCTGTATATAATGTGTTTGAAGTCACGATATAATTATTCGTTTAGTATTGTAGTTTTGAATAACACAATGAACAAATAACGCTTTCGATTTGTCTTGTTTAAAAGATATTTAAATTGTGTAAGGGTGAAAATGTACGTTACGATTTGACAACGTTCTTAAGTGTAAGTATTCATCGATGACGAATAATTGGATCAAACTGTGCAATATTCTTACAACTAAAAATTACAATTTTAACCGTTCTTTTAAATGTCGTTTAACTTTTGAAGCGTATTAGTAGTAAAGATTTCTCAGTATTAAATGAAAAACATTATGCAGAAGCAGAAGTATATACAAATGTTATATTTAGGATTGATGATACTCGATCTTTACGTTCTTCATTATGATTGAGATAAAATACCTATTGTGGTTCTAGCAGATTATTATTAGTGGAGATATTTCTTGTGTGTTTGGAGATGATTTTTACTTTATATCTTATACACGCATAAAGAAAAATAATGATAATAGTGATTGTAACAGTTATTATGGATCTTAATATTTTACCCATGCTCAAAATTATTAATATTAGATTTTATTAGACTAACCGTGTGCGGATTAATACAATATTGAGTGAACATAAGTGAATTCATTCAAGAACAAATTAGTGTATTGGTTAAGTTCGCTAATTATAGGTTAGTTGTACACTTTGGCCAACAAAAACAAAACCCATAGCTTGAGGTACTTGTGGACATCCTTTCTATAACACTCCACCCTATGTTATGGAAGTAATCTCGAGTAATACGTAAACAACTGTAATTAAATAGAATTTTGTTAATTGAAAAAAAAATAGATATTTGAAAGGTTATTTAAGATAAACTCTTAATATAGCCACTACCAAGAATATAAAAAAATCTATAACTTTACCAGAAAGCAAAAATTCTAGTTCATTTCTTACTCTTACGTAGATCTACTTAAATTTTAGTAGATTGTAAAGAAATACATATTAGAATAGTATTTTCAAAAATCTACTACTGTTGTTTGTTTAATATTTGGGGTTGATTTGTATGTGGTTTTATTGTAAGAACACCATTCAATATTTGTACAATCAGAAATTAATAACCACTTAATTAGTTAGAGTTTCATAAATAAAATAATAATTCTCATGCGATAACTAATTAATTAATTAATAATAGATATTAATAGATAACTTTATTTAGTTTTTAAAACTATATAAACAAACTAAGATATTAGAAGTATTACTTATTATAAAATAAAAATAAAAATTAATGTGATATACAATAATATACAATAATTTACAACACAAGATACATTTTATACTCACAGAAACAATACATTTCAAGCATACATTTTTTTAATTCTAATTTAAAGGTTGTTATATTACAATTTTTAATTTTGTTTGGCAGCTCATTATACTTAACTAACGCTTTATAAACAATGAATTTTGACCACTTGTTGAGTATTTAAAATCCACTGCAAAATTGTTAGCGCCCCTTGTACTATATGAATGAATTTCAGACCCTTTCTTCAATATGTTATCAAAATAATTTGGGAAAACTCCGCACCTTATTTTGTGTATGAAAATTAGAGCTTGCATTTCACAATGGCTTCTAATATTAAACCAATCTAACGTAGCAAGCATAACTTCGATTTGTGTTCTTCTACTCTTATTTAGAATGATATTTGTAACCTGTCATATTCTTTTGACCCTGCTAGATACAGTATGGTAGCACCAAAGTTAAAATGAGGCAATACAATTGCATTATAAATTAAAATTCTTGTTTTGATACTTAAGTAGCTACTACATCTGTAAAGAATTCCTAGTTTCATAGAAATTTTTTTACATACATAGTCCACATGATCAACAAATTTAAGCTCATTATCGACTATTATCCCTAAATATTTAATCTTATTTACTATTTCTACAGTTTCATCTGCAATTTTAATTTTTATTTGTTTAACATTTATATCATTTATGATCCCTTTTTTCACGATTACTAAGGCCTTGGTTTTGTTTACATTTAGTTTTAATTTGTTTACTGCCAACCAGATAGACAAGTTGCTTAGGTCTTTATTAATTCGTTGAACCATTTTATCAATATCCTTACCACTAATGTATAACACCATATCGTCAGCAAATAAATGAAATTTAATATATTTGAAAGTATACTGTACGTCATTCAGGTAGATGATAAATAGTAAAGGTCCTAAGATGCTTCCTTGAGGAACTCCATTTTCTATTACGATTTCATATGACGCCACTGTGTTACATTTTACTCGTTGTTTTCTGTTTGTCAAATAACTTTCAAACCATTTAAGTACCGATCCTTCAACTCCAATACATTGTAACTTATTCAATAATTTTTTCGGTCAATTGTTTCAAATGCCCTTTTCAAATCTATAAACACAGCTATAGTTGTAAATTCATTGTCTCTACTAGATTGCCAATCATTCAATATAAATTGAAAAGCATTTTCACAACTATGGTTTTGTCTAAAACCAGATTGATAATCTGTTAAATAATATGTCATATTTAAAAGGACAGCAATTGGAAATAAACTACCCTTTCCAGTATTTTAGCTATTGCTGACAACATATTGACCGATCTAAATTCTTCTGGTTTAGTTGTATTACAAATTTTTCTAATAGGTATAATTGTTGACTTTTTAATGATTGAGGTACAGTTTCAGACAACAGCGAAGTATTGATTAAGTTTAATATTGGATCACATAATTTCTCAAAACCAATTTTATATAATATAATGGGCAATTCATCTGGACTATTTTTATTACTTATACCATGTATTATTTCTATTAATTCGTTTTTAGACACAGTAAAAAAATCATTAAAAATAAGTTTAGGTGCGCAGGTATAGATAAAATCTTCAGTTTTATTAGCAATTGAGTCAACAATTACTTTAATGCTATTTATAAAATATTCATTGAATTTATTAGCAATTACAGTAATATCACTTACAGGTTCATTATTAAACATGACAGATTCATAGTTTTCACTGCTTTTGTTACCTAATATATTTTTCAATGTTTTCCACAATAATCTAGGGTTTTCTTTATTATTGTCAATAGTCGTGTGAAAAAAATTTTTTTACTATGTTTCATTCTGTTAACTACCAAATTTCTGCTATTTTTTGGTATGCCTGCCAGTCTTCTGTAGTTTTTGTTAATCTAAATTTGTTAAATTTGCGATCCCTTTCTTTAATTAATTCCCTTACGTCTTCAGTAAACCATGGCCTACTTTTACCTTTAGCTTTTAAGATATGCACTGGCATTACCTTATCCATTATAGTAAACAAATGAGAAATAAAGTGTCACATCTTTCATCAATACTCAAGACATTATACTGGTATTGAAAACTCTGAAGGTGCCTATTATAATGTTGAATATTTAGTTTTTTCTGAACTGAATTACGCCCCCATTATTTGCTTCACTCTCAATATTAATTTTAATTTAACTCGATATGCTACATTTTTTCTAACATATATGACAACACCTCCCATAAATCTACTAGAAGAATTCAGTCTTATGATTTTATATTGACTCACCTGCAGTTCATTATCTGTTATGTCATTTGTTACATGCGTTTTTGTTAAGCACAATATCGCAGGTTCTGTATTTGCTAAAAAGTTCACAAATTCATCGAAATGTTGCACCAAACTCTGGGCATTTTGTACATAAACACTCACACTCACACTACTCTCAGTTGTTTTTCTTCTTGGTTGCTATAATTCTTCACTATAGTTAATCTTCTCCCTTTCTTGTTGTACTTTTTGTTTATACACCCGACAATTTATATCATACGATGAATGATTAACTTCCAGATTCAGATTAAATTTCTTATTAGCTTTCATGCAATTTACACATTTCTGCAATTTAGTTGTACATTCACTCGTTTTGTGATTTTTACCACAATAACCACAAGTTTCCTTATTTTTACATTGATCTGATCATGAAAGAATCCACAGCATTTAAAGCATCTACGAACATTAACAAATTCATAAACAGAGCATACACACCAACCAATTTTAATTTTCTGTTCATAAACAAATTTATCAAACGCTTTTTGATTTACTTCTACAATTGCATTATAAGATTTATATCTTTTATTTACGTTTCTAGCCTCATTTTGATTAATTATGGCATTAATTAGTTGATCATTGCTTAATTGTTGTTTAATACCCACAATTTTAATTAATGGTTTTTTTTTTGGAATTTCAACGGTGTAATCCTTAAATTTATCTTGAACTTCATTTTTAAGTACATCAATTGCCTTTACACTATTACACACCACCGCTACCTTATTTTTGCCAATTTTTTTCACTTCTTCAATTCCTATACCTAACTCAGCAGGTCTAATTGAGGACTGCAGTTTACTCACCATATCAGCTGTTTCGTTTTTTGAATTTTCCTCACTGGCCTTAACAATTCAATGTTTCATAGTATTTTTAACTATTTCAGCATATGTGTCCTTGGGTGCACATTTGATTACGCATTCCGCCGTTTTGTTGTCCACTTTATCTTCTAATAATTTTATTTTATATTTCAATAATACATTATTTTCTTCCATTTCAGATAACAGCTTTTTTAATAATGCATTTTCATTTTTCAAAGCGTCAATTTCATTTATATTCTCGTTTTTTAATCCGCTTACGGAATTTGATTTTGACCTAACCTCATTTCTGCTACAACATTCCACATTTGTCCCATCTTTTTTCTTTAAACCTGTAACCCTGCTGGTGCAACTGTTATGAAAATAATTGTTACACACTGTGCACACTACATTTTTTAAACAACATTTGCATGCTTTAACTATCTCATCATTTTGTAGCACACCTTCGTCCGCCATTACTCGCCGATACGGGTTATCAGGTCCTCAGGTGCGCGTCGTAGTGATTTGGCCAAGCAGGTTTGCATATGAGGTTTATTTAAAATATACAATAAGTGCTACAATACAATAAATATTAATTATAGGAAAAATCAAAATAAAAACTTACGGATAAGTAATAACCCCCACAAAAACAATTTACATTAAGTTTAATTATAAATTTAACAAAACTGTTGCGCATAAAGGCAATTGTTAATCCGTCAACACGGTTTCGTTTTTTAAAAATAATCCCCACTCAAATATAATTAATTCTTACTAAGATAAGCGCACGAATTTGTTACAGTGTTGTCCAAACAGTAATTTATTAAAAATATGCCAATATATGTGTAAGTAGTATACAAAAGTTGAATCTTCGATCATTAATGCTAACTAAGCAGAAAATAATAATCTCCAATCGTCTGCTGTAAATTTTCAGGAGGTGTAAAGATTCAGGAGTGCGAAAATTGAATTGTATTTAATAATATTTTAAAACGTACGAGAGTTCAACTCTTAGTCCGATTTTTTTTTAGTTGTATTATTGTTTTAAAGAACAGCGTTTAATTTCTATCGGTAAAAGAGGCATAAGTTTTAATTTTTTTACTTGAACTGTGGCAATGGGTTTATTAGAATATTCACATTATAAAACATTTAGTTTAATTGTTTAATAATAGTAAGTTTTTGGTTATCGTAAAATCTTCTGCGCATGATTTTACGATATCCAAAACTCTCTAATTGAATATTCTTCTAATAAATCCTTTCCATATCAAGTAAAAAGAGTAAAACTTTAATTATGGCTCTTCACCGATGAAAATTAAACGCTGTTTTTGAAAATAATAATACAACTAAAAAAAGAAAAAAAGGCTGGGATTTGAACCCTCGTACGTTTTGAAATATTATTAAATATTTTTTCCAATATTTTTAATATGTTTGGTTAAATTTTAGAAATTATTACGCATAACGTTTTGTAGTACACATTGTTATGTGTTCTGATAGTAAAAATATCCTAAAACCCTTTGGGGACATATAAATCGAACTTCTCAAATACCCCATGTTAAACTGAATGCTTCAGATTATCCGAGACACACGGTATATTCCATACAGAATTCTAAATATAACTGAAAAACAGACTTTAAAACAGTTTGCAACATTCAATTACAGTTTGTTTGTAAAATTGCATATTTAAAACATGTCTGACTATTGGACTAGCTAGATTATGTTACTACTGCCATTGATTATACGACGCTACTGCGGATTTTTAAGCAAGTGCTTACAAATACGTTGAATGTTTTTAGGTTATAAGTGCTCATTTAATGTTAATTATGCCTTTGTGTGCATATTTATTATTCAGATTTCAGACTCCTCGAGTGCTACCATTGCAAGGATAAGTACTCTAGCAAGGTCGAAATCGTTGGTAAATAGAATAAAACAGAATTAGAATCAGACTTGAATATATTTTTAACTTTTTGTTTTTATTTATTTATATATATATATATACAGTGTGTCCAAAATTCGATGCTCACCATTGGTATTTTGGAAACGGTAAGAGTTACAGGGTCGGTTAAATGGAACAATATGGGAGGTATTTATCTTACCTCTTCAGACCTTCTCTTGTTTTTCCAAAGAAATGCGTTGCCTACTAGATATTGCAAAAAGTGAAAATCGGCATTTTCTTTAAACTTGCGTAGAATCCACACTATTTATCCTATCAAAAATATGTAAATATAAAAGTTGTAGACATTTAGATATTGAATAATATGCGTCATTAAAATATTTTTTGCTTGCATCAGTAGCGAAATATGACCCAAAGTTGCATTTTTTAAATGGAAATGATAATTTATTTTATACAGTTGAATTACTTGATTTTTTCCTTTTCAACGATATAAGGTTCGAGCTATTTATCTTGTGTACTTTAGAAGATATAAAGAAAAATCATTTTTGAGGCAGATTTATAATGTTACCAAGTTGTAAGCAATAATAACAAAACATAACGGGTGGATAACATCGTAAAACGAATGAGTTTTCCTATAAAAGATTCTCAATAGTGCGGCCATTGACTTCTAAACATTTTGTATAGCGTTTTTCAATATTTATTCGGCAATTCATTAATTGACGGACGCTAACTGAATTAAAGGCCTGCATGACGCTCTGCTGCAAATCATTAACGTTCTCATAATTGACAACGTATACTAAATTTTTATGTGTCCCCACAGGAAAAATCTAGTATGGACAAATCTGGTGATCGCGCAGGCCAACGTATGGGACCGTTTGTTCCAATCCAACGGTTTCCAAATCTTGCTGATAAATATTCAGTGACGATCCTGGAATTATGGGCCGGGGCGCCGTCTTGCTGAAACAAAATACTTCTTTCTTCTTGAATAGGTAGCTCGTCCAATGCATCTTCGACTTCGGCTTGCAGCAGTTGAAGATATCTAGTCGAATTAAGCGTTTGATTATAAATAAATGGACCTATCAAACGATTTCCCAAAATACCGCACACACGTTAAATCCGAATCGTTCTTGGAAACGCGATTCTCGAACTATTTTCGGTTTTCATTATTCCAATAATGATAATTATGCCGATTGTAAATGCCGTTGTTTGTGAATCTACTTTCATCGCTCCAAAGAATTTTTTAGAAAAAGAATTATCGTTTGTAACTTCATCCAGGTACCATCTACAAAATGTAACTCTTCGAGCATAATCATTCTCTTTGATATGATGGCATATCATTGGCTTATAAGGATGAAATTTCTTCTTTTTAAAACATAATGTACTGAACTTCTTGCCATACCACTGTCATTCGAAATTTTTCTTACTGAAACGGAAGGCTCAACATTAACAGCGGCTAGAACAGCTATTTCAGCTCCTCATTGTCTTTTGATAGGTTGTAGGACGAATGGCGGTGAAGGATCCACCTTGTCGAAGATTTTGCTCGAGTCGGGAAAACAAAGTTCTGTGAGGTTGCCTTCTTTCGGGGTATAAGTTGTGATATTCATTTGCTGCCGCAGTTGAATTACGATGGCATCTTATGTAGACAACAAACATGTCCGTTTTTTCATGGTTTGAAAACTGCATCATCAATTTTGAATATGAATAGCTTACTACAACAACTACAAGTTCTGACACGATACTACTGTAACAATATTATTGACAGATTTGATGTGCAGTTGTTTGTTTCTTAAAAATTTGCAATCATGGATAGTGTGATGTGCTTTAAAATACATCTACAGATCTCAAAAACGATTTTTCTTTATATCTTCTAAAGTACACAAGATAAATAGCTCGAACCTTATATCGTTGAAAAGGAAAAAATCAAGTAATTCAACTGTATAAAAATAAATTATCATTTCCATTTAAAAAATGCAACTTTGGGTCATATTTCGCTACTGATGCAAGCAAAAAATATTTTAATGACGCATATTATTCAATATCTAAATGTCTACAACTTTTATATTTACATATTTTTGATAGGATAAATAGTGTGGATTCTACGCAAGTTTAAAGAAAATGCCGATTTTCACTTTTTTGCAATATCTAGTAGGCAACGCATTTCTTTGGAAAAACAAGAGAAGGTCTGAAGAGGTAAGATAAATACCTCCATATTGTTCCATTTAACCGACCCTGTAACTCTTACCGTTTCCAAAATACCAATGGTGAGCATCGAATTTTGGACACACTGTATATTTATTTATTTATTTTTAAGTTGTAAAATTTCACAATACCGATCCAGTTTTTCTATCTTCTAAATTTATTTATTTTATTTATTTGAATGATACATTTTTAATATTGTATTGTGATGTAAGTGTTATGTATTGTGCCCCAGAAGATCAGTATATACCTGTATAGTATGGTGACAAAACCGTGTGGATTGGTTCGTCTTGGCAAAGCATTTGCTTTAAGGTTTAGGAAAACCTCTAAAACCTAAACATGCCAACAAAATAAATGAAAAAACAGATAATCAGGACAAAGAATACAAAATATTGCTTAATTTCAGATGTCTTTCAGATTAGTAAACCATAATACAGCTTCGTCCGTTAAATTATGAATGTTTACAAACCCTTCTTAAAACTTTGTTAATTGACAATCCTCCACAATATTTGCAACGGTCTCTGGTTCATTTCCACAGTCCCAATTTGGATTAGAAATAGCACCCCATTTTAACAATATAGAGTTGCATTTTGAATGACCTGTTCTTATGCGATTTACTTCTGGCCAAATTTTTCTTTTTTGATCAAAGCCCGGGACTTCTATTGTTAGATCATCAATGAGATGTTTATTGAAAACATCAACTCTAGACCATAATTCTTTCCACTCATCAACTTCAGAAAAAATCGTAGTTAAGTAGACTTGCAATCATACAGAATTTCGAGATTTAAGTCTTTTAGCTGAGGGTTCTCAATATCATTCCAAATTGGTCAGTTTTTTTAAGTTGCCATTTATCCCATTCTCGTTTTAACGCAACTTTTCGTTGAATGTTCAATGGAGTAATATTACAAAGAACAGGAAGCATAGTTCAATTCAGCTGGGCATCTATTTTTTTCGTATGATAACTATTCAACCAAACAGGACCACAATATTCTAGTAATGCCAATGCAGCTGTACGAAGTGTCTTTGCATCTGCTCCCCTAGTTGTTCCAGCTAATTTTTGACTGACATTATTTCTTGTTTCCATTTTTTGTAAATTAAAAACGTATTTAAAGTTACTCCCAGATAAACTACTGAGTTAAAATTATGGTTCAACTTTGTATTATTAAAGATAACACTACGTTATCTACTTTTTCTTTATTACTTAAATCAAAACAAGACACCTCTGTCTTTTTAAGATTGTGGCATAATCGCCATTTTTTGAAATAATTTTCCATAATATGGAAATCATCATATATATGTTTTTCAATTTTGAAAAATCCGAATGTTGAAATGAAATTGTCATATCATCAGCGTAGGCAAATTTTCAACATTATAAAGAAGGAAGATCAGAAATATATATGTACATTAAAAAGAATATGTGCAAGAATCGATCCATGTGTAAGACCATTATTTAAAAATCTTAATTTATTTTTTTAATTCCAACAAAAACTCTAAACTTACGATTAGATAACATATTTTCAATAAAAGAAATAATTTTGGAACAAGGAATAACGTTAAGCAATTTAAAAAGTAAATTTTCTTTCCACACGGTATTGTATGACTTGTTTGCATAATTAAAAATTAGAAAAAGTATTAGATGTACTAAAATTGGAAATGATACAGAGAAGATTATCATGGCCCCTGCGCAAGAGTGACTCGCAAAATCGTAAAGAGTTCTACAATTTTTCTCTGGTTGATCCTCCCAATAGTCTAGAGCTAATACGTGCAAACAAAATAGAAGAAACACGATGATGACAAAAAACCCGGATGAGACAAAAGAAAAATCAACAAAACAGTGAAAGGCGTAGATTATAAGTAAATGTTTGCAATCGTGGTAGTTTTGTAGTGTAGTTTTATAGAGTAGCTTTTAGTAGTAATATGCATGAATATAATCAAAATAGTAAAGATAAACTAAAAATAGATGTAGAAATTATAGAAACCTGTAGCAACCACATTAAATGGATGTTATAATAGTAGATTAGGAATTTAACATTTTATTAGATAGAAAAATAAAATTAACCAATACAAAATAATTAGAGCAAAACAAAGATAAAAAAAGTGCAAAAGTGCTAGATCAAAAGTTCAGTAAGGGTCACTTGAACTAACTTTGGACTGTGGTTAGTAAACGTCCACGAGCACAAATGCAAACAGAACTCCAACCGGGGACAGAAGGAGCGCTTTTATTAGATCGCGTTTTCAACGACGTCGTTGCTTCGTCGTCGTTACATAAATCGCACAACAAATCTGAATAACTTTATACCGATTGCATGGTCACGCATCGACGACATTATCAACTTTCGATGGTAGGTTACGGTACTGAGGTAATGAGTAATGGTTGCGGATTGGGGCATTCGTATTGCGACGTTATAAATGAAATTCTTGGATCGTCACAAGACGCGCTAAAGCCAAAGCATTTCCCAAAACCCTTTCATCGATCAAGAACGAATGTAAGAGGTTTGAAGGCAATCAGATACCGCCTTGGTTCTAATCATAGACTATGCCTGCTAGCGATCCGTTGCAGTTACTACTACGACTCAGCAGACAGTGTTCGAGAAACTAAAGCTGTTGGGTACCGGGGAAGTATGGTTGCAAAGCTGAAACTTGAAGAAATTGACGGAAGGGCACGGAAGGAGTAGAGCTTGCGGCTTAATTTGACCCAACACGGGAAAGGATTGACAAATTTTAACCTTTTTCTTGATTCGGTGGTTGATGGTGCATGGGCGTCCTTAGTTGGTGGAGAGATTTGTCTAGTTAATTCCGATAACGTTTGCTAAACAGCCGAATAACCGCTTTACAGACATCTCGAAGGCTCTCGCGGGTTTCGCTTCGAGCGGCACAAGACAGGCGGGCGGCTAGCGCGTGCGTTGTTCTTACACTGTCTGCGGACAAACTAATCTTTTAGAGAGACAAGTGGCTGTAGCCGTGCGATAAAGAACAATAACAGGTAGACACTTGTCCGGGGCCGCACGCGCGCTACACTGAAGGAATCAGCAGGAATAAGCAACGCGCCACATATGACCTGCTGTTTGAGATGATCAAAGAACTTTGCCCTAATTTAAATCTGACTGTATAGCTTGTGACTAAAAATATGTAAAATATATAGCTAAAAACATGAAAAAGCATATAGCACAATTACGGTTAGCAAACTTGTACAACAACAGCCCAGATTTTCATTACAAGCCAGTATGATAACTCACTAGTTTTTGTTCTAATTTTGGATCTCGCAGTTGATGTTGCCCGCCTTTATTTCTAGTCGATATGTAGAATCTTCACCAAAGGGCACTAAACGACGAAGATCGTACAAACAATCATGAAGAAGCTAGCCATCGGAGATTGCAAACAGAATTAGCAATGGACTACTCCACATTATGGAAGCTAATTGAAGGCCTTAAAAAAGTGCAAAAAAGGACGCGATTGAAGAAATACAGAGATGCCGATGAGAGATGAGATGAGATTAGTAAGGAATTACCAAAATCGAGACATTATTGCATTTTTACATGGCCTACCCCACAAACATCAAATCCAATAATAAGTAATGTATTACCTATGTAATTGATTTAATTAAAACACATCTTTACGAAAAGTTTTGATTTATTCTTGGCAAAATAGCCGGCGCCGAATTGACTGGCGACGAATTGTCGTAGCGCCAAGTTGTCCTGTCGCTAAAACGGCTGGAGCCGAATTGACGGCATCGAGTTCTTCCTGTTCGTGTTGCGCTTACAATCAAATCGGAAAAACACACACAATTAAGTACGAGTATTATTAGATTTACAAAAAAAAAAAAAAACTAGATGTATCCCTAAAATTAATAAATACTAAAGTTCGTTCACAATAGCAATGGGCTGACGTAACGCAGCAGTTGTTACAAGGTTTTCATATTAGTATAAAAATTTCCTTTTTTTTATATGCACTTCTAATTCTATTATAACCTTTTTTCTTGTAAAACAGATCAAAATTTGTACAATAATCAATAATAAACATGTTTATTCGGGTAATAAAATAATCTATAAAAGTACGTAAGTGGAAAAAAGTAAGTATATTGCAACATCATGAAGTTTTGCCAACTTAACATAAGTAAAGTAACTTTAATTTACATTATGGTAACAACAAATTCTCAAGGTTATATTGGCTACAATAAATTACTTTTACGTCATCCTACTCTTAACGTAAACAAACTTTAGTACTCTATTAATCAAAAACAATTGTGCCAAGGAGTGAGAAATATTAATATTTGGTGGAAAAATTTTCTCTTGGTAAGATGCGAACATATACGACGGAGAGAAAAAAATAGGAGTTGTTGTTAATCAAATCCCTTGGGTAGTGGAAAGCGACCCCTAAGAAGGAATTCCTTTGGCTCTTAATTAAAATGTTGTTAAGACGTATGGGACCCATGGAGCCTTATAGAAGATACCGAAACAAAACTCTTCGTGTTGGTTGAGACGACAAAATCTTAGGTAAAGTACAATAAAAAATCGTGCGAATAAAACAAACATGTGCAAAAGATATACAGTATTATGTCAAAAACAAAAACACATATCAATCGGCCATACAAATAACTGAGGATGGTACAAGAAAATCACTAAGAATTCATTGGGCTCCATTCGACGACACTTTCCGTTTCAAGGTTAAAATCACAAAAAATCAAAAATATATAAGATTGTTAATAAAATAAAATTAAATTTCATATTATCGCGTCACGTTGCCGTTCGCTTATATCATAGTGTTTCTTACGGTGTTAATTACAATCTATTAATTCTACACGATGAAAATCTCCATCCAAAAAATGAAGAATACGATTGAATAATCTCATCTAATTGGTCATGTAAGTTTTTTCAATTTTTAAATATTGTTTGTTTCTGCCCTTTTACTACAATGAAATAAGCATTTTGAAAATCGTAAATTTGAAATAAACTAAACTTGAAATTATTTATATAAACCTAACCTTATAAAAAAAGGAAAATTACGATAAGTAGTCAATAAAACATATCAATTATCATTTCGTCTGCGTTTACTATAAATTTATAATAAACCTTGTGTAAGCGTTGGACATCTCTCTTATATGAAAACACACACCATAGGCAAGGGGCCGATTAGCTCAGTTGTTAGAGGGTCGTGCTAATTCTAAGGTTTTAGTGAGTTCGATCCCACCATGGGGCAAATATATTTTTATATAAGAATTGACTATAAAGTAAACGGATTGATCAGCTGACGGTTCACGGATCAAACACGTATTTTTCTTCTTATTCGCCGATTTTCTTCATTACTTGAATATTAAAATAAATAAAAATAATTTATTTTCCACTTGTATAATAAAAATAAAAAACAGAGCAATTTAGAAATGTTTTTAATGCTCATAAGTAAGCTCATTTTTGATCCTTAAAATTAAAAATACAATTGGAAAATGATCCATTAAACTGGATATTGCCTTCAAGCGACGAGTTCTCAGGTCTAGTGAACGAAAACATATTTACAACATTGTTGGAGGTTTCGCCTTCCGTTATCTTGGCTCCGGCAATCATCCTGGCAATTTTCTTCTTGGACGCGATACTGTCTTCTATGTACCCAGATGCCACTGCATCACTCTTTCATTTACCATGTCTCTTTAATGTCAACATGTCAGCACCAGCATCCACCAGCAGAGTTGCCGATGTACGGCGCAGGCAATGTCCTGTGTACTCTCTCGCATCTGCATAACCCAGATACTTTGCCACTTTTGAAGGTATACTCCAGAACGTGTTTTTGCCAACTGGTTGGGCCGTACATCTCCCATTCCGGTAGCACAAAAAAGCGCCGCTCCTTTAGTCCTTTTGGACGCAATGCTGCATATTTCCTATATATTTGCAAGGCACTCATTTTGTTTTCCTCGACAATATTAAAACTTTTTGAACCGCCAGTCTTTGTGTATTGAATTTTTATCACTACAACGGCTCCTCGGTCGTCTATATCGTCTATAGTTAAACTTACCAACTCGTCCCTTCGCAATCCACCGAACACGCCCATCACCAGAACAACCTATAACATAATCATCAACATCATTCAATTAAATATAAAATTCGTGCCGTGTTTACATACTTTTTCCAAAAGGTACATGTCGTTTGAAGCATCCTTGAAAAATTTTAAGACGTCTTCGCGTGTTAAAATTTTAGACTTTCTCGGAATGTATCCTTTTGAAGTTTGCTTCAGGAATGCCTCCAGCCGGTTGAACTTTCCTATGTCTAGTTTGTTGTGTACTAATAATGTGGGCTTCAACATCGAGTATTTAGACCATAAGGAATTCGTGGTAAATAATTCTGACTAAAAATATATACCATTATTACGATTAATAAAAATCAACTAAAAATACTTACCGGTTCCTGGAAACACCCCATTAAAACTGTTTTACTAACAATTGTGACAGAATTTTTCTTTTTCCAGTCTTCAAATTTCTGGAGTCTCTCTCGTACAGTTGCCGTGACTTTTTAGGAAGCAACTCCCTATCAGCTTTTAACGCTCTTTCGTACACTTTTTCCGAAATTTCGCTGTCCATCTCACTCGAGGTTTTATAATTTTATTTTTTAAAATAAAGTACACAGACAAAGCAGCCGCGTTTCATTCACATGAAATGTTTACAAGTATTTTATCAATGAATTTTCATATTTCAAGTGGAAAATAAAACGTTATATGAACCGCGGGCATAATCGATGTTTATAAATCTTGGGCAAATTACAAACTATTGCCCTCGAATATAAACATATTGATTATGCCCTTGATACATAAATAACTATAAAATGGAGATCGTTTTTATAGTTTATATACACTAACTTCATAAAAAGCGAAAATTACGATAAGTAGTCAAACAAAAAATATTCATTATTATTTCGTCTGCGATCACTATAAATTTATAATTAACCTTGTGTGAGCGTCGTACCGCTTTGTTATATTAAAACAGAACACACACCACAGGCAAGAGGCCGATTATGGTTTTCGCATTATTTCACTTTTTTTAGGAAAAATTGACGTTTTGAAAAAATTAAATAACTCAGTTATCTTGGAATTTATCCAACTGCGATTTTGTAGCTTTAATATGCATTACATGTGCTAACTAAAACTAGTTGTTTACCTTTCTAACCTTGCTAAGTTTTGAGTAATCAATTATTTAAATTGAACTCCCTAAATTTATTGATAACTTGATTTTTTCAAATAACACCACCTAATTTTTTGTGTGCCGTTGAACGTGGAGTTTCATAAGGTTGTAAGTTATGGATTTTGCGAATTTTGAGTAAGAGTTAGATATCTACACTGTGGTGCGAAACGTCGCCTTAACCAATATGAAGAGTTTTCTTTCACCAATCATTCTGTACCTTCCATAAGGGCTCCAGTGCCTTTAATACGTCCCTGGCTATATTTATTCACAACATTAAGGAAAGAGAAAACACCCCACTATAATAAGTAATAGTAACATGTAATATCAGCCATTTATATAATGTATATTATAATTAATCGAAAAATGTTTTTGTCGTGAGGCCGTCAGACCGTCCTTATGTAAATACAGTATCTCAAAAACCGCTGTTTGATTTCAATTGAATTAATAGTGTTTACATTACCTATTATTTTATTGGGTTTTGGATATGCTTTGGATAGCTAAAATAACACTATTAAAAACAAGTTGCAGGTTTTAAAAAAAAATTTAGGAAAACAACTCTTAAGCACATGTTTCTAATTTAAATGTACACACTTTTTGTTTAAATATTTTTTGATACGATGATTAATCACTGAGATGGAATGATTACGTGACCTTTATTTAACAATAATGTCAACAATATTAATTCTACTAAAAATTAAACAAAAATTGTAACAAATTAATTTTCTACGGTTTTATTTCAGTTTTGTTTTCCACAAAAACCCTTTTGTCTTCTTTTTGATGTAAATTTCTTTAGCTGATACTACACTCTGTAATTACCATTACAATACAGACTATTTGTACGATTTTAATAAAACTTATAGTGTTTAAGATTTTATGTAATAACGAATTTTATTATTTTATACAAAAAAAATTATAACACAAAAATGTTCTGTGAGTTAAAAAGCAATAACTTTCCTATAGTGCGATCAATGTCAAGACGAACCGGAGATCAACAAATGCATGTGAAGTTTACGTGAACAGGTGACTAGAGCTGTAATTAGGTCTCGCTGCAAATAAATATCGTCAAAGCCTAAATACTAAGAATAATAAGAATTTTATTCCACAAGCATGAAGTGGCAATATTGTAATCGGAAAAAAATATTTAATTTGAAAATTCGGAACTGTTTCATTAGAATTTATTATTATTTGATTACACTCCTGCGATCGCCCAAGAGCTGTATAACTAATCAGGTGCAAAGAATGTACGAAACATGTGTTGATTACGCATTAGTGATCAAGTTCGCTATGGAATTGAATAAATATAGCACTCACCTTTGAGCCACCACTTGTGAGTTTTAATAAAGTGAATCACTGTGTATCTAAAGTCTGTATACTATTAGCGCGGAGTAATAAATCATAATTGCTGGAAATAATTCTTTATTTTCTTGTGAAAGCGGTACTTCTACGGTTAAGTAAAAACCAATAAATTCTAACCAAAATACGATCATTCTGCCACTCTTACATCATATCGACCCATCTAGGGTCTGAGAACAATAGTTTAATCTGTGTAAACACGTCGCCATCAGCCCAGGTACTGACGAAACGAGAATCATAGCCGTAGATGTGGGTATTATACCAAGATACAAACATAATGGTATATAATACGTAAGAAGTAAAATTTGTAATGTGATCTACTATACAAATAGTTGAAAATGCAAGGCATTGTCGCAACGAACTTCGTATTATCCAAATATGGAAAGAATGACAAAGTTATAATTAGCGCCAATAGACCGTCGTTGCTACTTCTATTATCCAAATATGTGCCACACATTGATTTTGGACATATTTGGATTTTTGAAATAAACTTAATTTCCGAGGGCACGGGTATCTGTGGCCTGATTTTATGGGGGGATAGGATATTTCAACTCAGCTATGCCAGAGGAGTCTAAATATATGCCACATATTGATTTTGGACGTATTTGCAATTTTAATTTTTCGACGGAATATCGCGGGGCTCGGCGTCCCCGTTGCCCGATTTTAATGCACATCAAAACTTAAGCTTTGGACACCAAGCTGAATCGATTGATGTATCACACATGATGTCCGACCATTAGAAAGGCCTCGGACGGACGCACGGACGACAAATCGATTTCATAAACGAACGAAGTTCGTTGATAAATAACATATAAATAATAAATGACATAAATATAAAATAAAATAGTAATGCAGATATCGTCAGTACATTTATTACAATTACAATTAATTTGCGGGGACCGATTTTTAGGCATCAAAAAGTAAATTTGGCTCAATTATAAAATTATGTGGTTGTCAGGAAACTTATCAAAATGAATAGATAAAAGTAACAGGCATAAAATGTTCATTTAAATAACAAGACATTAGTAGGTAAAATAGGTATATTTTAAAATAACTGACAATATTCACTCATGGTTACAATAAATGGTGTTTAGAGAGTAGAACACTGTTTCAGGCACATTACGCTTGGTCATTTAACTTTCTTCCTCGTCTGAAATTTCCATTTCGGAATCAGAATCGCTGTCTTGTGTGTTTACTGATATAATAATTGGCTCCAATGTTATCTCTACTAAATTATCCAGTTGCCAACATTTGTCTTCTTCCTTAACGACATGAGATACACAGTTCTTCCATCTTTCAGGTGTTACTTTGTTTAATGCATTTTCCAGAAGTTTTTTCACGTCGTCGAGTTTAAAAGTGGTATTGTTACGAGCGACGTCACCTTTTACTTGAGCCCAAACCAACTCTATAGGATTCAGCTCACAATGGTAAGGTGGTAAACGCAGTACTTCAATGCCCCGATTCTTTGCCATTTCGTCAATAACATGACGTATATACTTATTCTTATGAACTTTAACAATATCCAATAATTCTCTTTTCACCATGTCATCCTCAAAAGTTATATTCTTAACAGATAACCAATCTATAATTTCTGCTTTCCTCCAAGCGCTGGTAGGTAAATTTTCGTATCTTCGTGAGTGGTAGCTGGCGTTGTCCATAACTATTATAGATCCTTGGGGTATCAAATCTAGCATCTGCTCAAAATATTCTTCAAACACATTAGCATTCATGTCTTCGTGGTAGTCGCCAGTTTTCTTTGATTCGAATTCTAACAAACCACCATCTACAAAGCCATCTTCATTGCCAATATGAGTAATAATTAACCGTGTTCCTTTCCCAGAAGGCGGTCGAAATCCTGTCGATAGCCCTTCTATAAATCCTTGTCGAGCACTCGTAACGGTATTATCATGCCATGTTATTTTTACGGTATGTCCTGCATTGATCCAGGTTTCATCCAAATAGAATA
This sequence comes from Abscondita cerata, assembly GCA_030710515.1. NCBI lineage: Eukaryota > Metazoa > Arthropoda > Insecta > Coleoptera > Lampyridae > Abscondita > Abscondita cerata. Next base: position 244,578 of record JALBCR010000934.1, read on the forward strand.
TACGCCTGCCTTCACGCCTATATTTTCTTATTTCCCGAAGATAATTTCTCCTCCATGTAATAATCTCTTGTTTTTCAATTAAAACGGATCTTCTATTTATCTTCTCCCAAGTAAACTTCAACTTGCGAAGAAGTTTCCACAGTGTTCTACGACTCATTTGGGGTAGATTTTCATCCTCATTTACTGCTAGTAAAATCTTATCGATTGTAGGAATCTCTTTCCGTAAGTAGAACGAGTGAACCTTTCTACGGACAGAATTCCTCATTGCATCATCTAATTCCATCGGGCGCCGACCAGGAGATGGAAGTGGGTGAAGCACTTGTCCCAAATTTTTTCTTTCCCTCACTAGTTTATAAATGGTGGATTTTGATATTTCCGTCATTGCAGAACATAATCCTACAATATCATCGACACTTTTGCAGGGTGTTGACATCGAACAGCGTCATGCACATTTAAAATTATAATTTTTTCATTAGCAGATAACGCACCACTTTTAACACGTTTTGCTGGTGAAAAGTTTTCCATTTCAAAATTATTTGCACTAACACACAAACAAACAAACAAGCCGATTCATTGCTAATAACAAACTAAACATATTTTTTATTTAGAAAGTATACGAAGCCCTTCGGTCAAACAACTAATTATCTGTAATCTTTGCAGAAATTACAACCCGTCTGCCGTAATGACTGCGCTAACGACCCCACTTTACCTGATGATAGATAATCCAACACACATTTTGACGCTAAAGAATAATTGTTTTAAAATTACTTTATTTAGCTATATCGATTCTTAATTGTAATAATAAGAAACAAACCACATAATAGTAAATAATTTTTTTTAAATATTCCACAGTTTAATAAGATACAAATAGATTCATAACTTTTGTAAAACTCAGTATACGTACCTGTATAAAATTAAAATTTAAAATAGACAAATTGAGAAACGACACATTTGTCATTTATCGATTTTAGAGTTTAATTTTATATTCAAATACTGTGTTTTACAAAAGTTTTGTATCTATTTATATCTTATTAAACGGTGGAATATTGCTGAATTAAATTATTTACTATGAAAAATAGATTCCACAAAGTAAGGATTGAAACAATAAAAGAAACCACATAATAATTCATATCAAGGTAGATTTTACTATTATAATATATTTACCTACTAAAAATATGATTTTCCAAACGTATCAGGTACCTACGCCACTGCAATATGGGAGATTCGATAATTCTGACAGGTTTATTACTCCGCGCCAATAGTATACTGAGTATAGGTTTTTTCGCGAATTTGTAATTATTTTTGAATAAGTTACAATAATTGATGGAACGATGTTAAACAGGTTAATGGGCTAATATCATTAAAATTAGATAGTTAGGTTTGTATAAAAAGTACTTTTGAAAATAATTTATAAAAAAAGTTACGTTGATTTCCTTCACTTTTTACCTCTATATATTTGTTAATGCACCAAAATAATATATTAGTAAAGTTGTGTCTGATAAAACTGCTTTACGAGTAAAGGCCAAATAAAACACTACTTCTTATTTCAAAATTGCCAAATTTTGTCCCGTCGGATTGGTTAAGGCTTTAATTTTTAAAATAGCAGCAATTAATTCATGTCACGTGACAATCACTCGAAATAATTTGTGTACTTTATTTCGATGGTTTTTCGACCAGTTTTTCAATAGGACTCGATGTGCAAAATATTTCTAGGTACGGCGTTTTCCATAGATGGTTTATTGAACTTTGTCGATGCAAAACTATCAACACATACTGAAGTAGATTCCGTATTTAACGGTGATCGGCAAGAAAATAGCCGTTATTATTCCAAGCGGAAAATTAGAGAATCAACTCGTAGCAACTGCTGCCATCTAATAATACTTCGGCGAGATATCTTCTTATACTTTTCTATTATATACATTTTTCTCATTTATAGTGATTTGTAGGTTTGTCAGAACATTACCAAGAAATGAATTATTTTTAATCTACTGCATTTTTTAAAATCTACATTGAACATTCCGGACATATTTTTGCGTTCCACTTATGCTTGCCTTTTAATAAACTCAAATGAAAAAAATTATGCAATATTTTCAGTAACAAGTAAATAAAACTCAAAATCAACTGATATATCCAACAAACCTAACACAATATTCATTTAAAAATTAGAAATATTTTTATCTAAAGATGTGTTCAGCCAAACAGAAAAATGTCAAATTTTTAAGTTATCAATAATTGGATCAATTGCATCATGCTAATAAAACTCGTTATACGTTTGTCCTCAAGTCCAACTTAATTACAATTAAGCCTATTTGAAGAATGTTACTGTTATCGTGCAAACATGTTTGTAAATTAGAGATAATACAATATAATAAATTGTTCGAAGTGTATCCTCACCCTTCGAGATTGCATTTGAAGCTTAATAATTGAATGTCCAATTACGACCCCGCAGTCCATTAAAAGCACTTTGGGTGCAGATGTAATTAATATCATCATCATCATCACTTCCTTCTCATGTACACAGACGACTTATAACAAATTTCGCTTAAAATCTTTTTCTTCTGCAACACATTAATTTTACTTTCAACACAACGTTAGTGTAGATAGAAGAAATTTCAGCATAATGATATTGCCACGAATAATTAATTGAAGGTGCACACCGGCAAAATACCTTGATATAGTATAAGGATTAAAAATAAAATAGAACGCCGCACTTCAGAATTCTCTATTTTTTTTAAATATTGGTAAGCACTGACAATGGCGTCTAAACATTTCACGTAATGGCTTTCAGAAATTACATTATTAATCTTAGTCGTGGATACTGTCAGGTGAAATATCGACTGAGCATTAAAGATTTAAATTAAATTATTAGGAGTGCTGGTATGCTTTTTATTCTATATAGTTATTATGTTTCTATTTCTAATTGTAATTCAAATTGATTGCCCACAATTTAAAAATACAAATTTATGCAAAATATTTACCAAGTAATTTTCAAGATTAGCGAAAAGTAACTAATGGTTTTCATTACTCATTGTTGTTCTTTATTTATTTACATTTTACTTTCTTTACAAGTGCCAGTTTTCAATGCACTCAATTACTCCTTGAATTTAAATAACTTCTTATTTTCAAGCGCTTGAAATAATGTGTGAAGTAATAATCATAAATCATAAACTGATCAAATCTTTATCGACGATATGTAATGAATTTTTTATAAATATATTTATTATTCACAATTAACCATAAAAAGTTTTTTTTATTTGATTCAGTTTATAGCTGGTACTCAATGTCAAACCGAAACAGTATCAAAGAATGACATAATTTTTTTTTAATTGTTGCCGTATTTAAAAGTAAAATGATGAGTAGAATTCAAATTACGTGCGCATTATTTTTTACGATAAATGTTCAGGTTTATTTTTCTTAATTGCACGGTATTAGTATAATCATATTTAGATATCGTATGAAAATAATTAATAAAGCATATTAAAGCTGTAGCACGGCGATAATCAAGTCGGACAATTCTTGATAATTATTATTTATTAAACAAATTTAGAGTAAATACCAACGAAATAGAAAAACAAGTGTTTCAACTTTTTTTTCACACTAAGATTTAAGTCTTTGAATGGTTTAACCTCTAAAGAAATTCATCTGAAGTTGACTTTGTTCCCTTTATTTTAGTGGGCAGCTAAATTTAAACGTGGCCGAACATCCCTTTAAGATGACCCATGCGAAGGGCAACCACACCGAAAACCATCGAAAAAGTGCATGATATCTTGTTGGATGATAGGACGATCTTACACAAAAAATTAGAGATGCGAAAGCTCTGCGCAAGATGAGAACCGTATTTACTGCATGCCGATCAAAAGCAAATGAGCAAATGATTTTTACAGCAATCTTTAGACAGGTTCTATAGAGGTTCGATCGACTTTATACGACGATTCGTCACCATGTTCATTACTACCCGCCAGATAAGAAACAACAGTCCAAGCATGAATGAAAAAGTTATGGCAAGCGTGTTTTAAGATGCGAAAATGATCCTGATTATTTTGCAAAAAACTACAGACAAATTTTACCCTAACTTTCTTGACCAGATGGGTGTCAAAATTCCTGAAAAACAAAAAAGAATTATTTTTCACCAGAAGGCTGCAATTCGAATGTATTAATCAAGTTGCTTTAATGATGTTTTCTACGCATATACAATAGTAAGTACCTAAATATGTAATTTTTTAGTAATTAGTAAGCTTCTAATTAGTGCAATATCATTAAAAATTTGTATTCAACACTTGTCAGCAGTGGTAACCAAGATCGCTATCGCATCTAAACTGGTTAGGTTTCATCAACTTCACCTTAAACACACTGTAGCAGCTTTACAGAAATAGGCAAAGAAGAGAGGTGTACCGTATAGGGTTTGTAGGTATTTAGCCAAATCCTACTATAGCCAATGTTCCCTTTTTATTTAGTAAATTCTTGTAAAATTTGAATATATTATATAGGTACACCATTCTTAGTTGAAAAACCAATTTTATGGCAATGATTATATTTCAAGATTATTCTTATCTTTTATTCAATTATTTTTTAAACAATGTATTTGTTAATGAATATTAGACAAGTAACTGAATGCTGGGATGAGAATTTCAGTCATTTTACCAATTCTGGTGGTTTTTAGCAGACGGTGTTTTTCATTTTCCAAAGATCCTTGCAGTTTGGATTTGTTTTTATCATCATCATACGTCGCCCGAAAGCTAATCATAGTCTCTTATGTGTTGAACTTATGAGCCCAATTTTGTGCTTTAGTAGAAAGACCGTGAAAGTCAATTCTTGTCAATCTTAACCAATTTGTTAAATAGGCATTGGAGCATTTTTTAGTTGATCCGTCACCTGCATTGTGAAGAAGTATTGTATAGAGACGAAAGCAAATTCAATCTTTCTTGATTGATGGCCCGGCTGATAGTACCCAGTAAATTTCCCTAATCTAGAAATACGGATAAAGACTATTACTGTGAAAAAAGCAAAAAAGTAAAAGTAGACTTAATATGGAAGATGATGATCAACGGTACAGCTGTACAAAGAATACCGGCAGACGAAATAATGGAAACCATTTGTAATCGGTTGCTGAACTGCAATGTAAAACGCAAGAATTATCCACTTCATTATTTCTCATTGCAGCTGACGCATACATGATTTTTTCTCCAACGTGATACTCCGGAGGTAAAGTAGTCCCCCGATCTTATCTCCAAGTGAGGACAGCTTGAGAAAAAACCGCTAACAGGGAGAAAAACGAAGGAAGAAAGTGCTAAGAAAACATAGTGACTTGGAATGTGAGATCCTCAGAATTTGTGAAATACTGATAATGTAAAATTCGAGAAGGTAACTTCTGAAGTAATTTACAAAGAGATAGTGGTATTAATCAAATTTTAGTTTATTGTTCTTATGGAAACAATGGAAATAAAGCTATCTTAATAGCAACGTTTCGGACACGTTTCATTTATTTAAACAAATTGCGGTGTTTCCTTTCTCGGGCGTTGGATAAATTTATTGAAATAAATGGAACGTTTTTGAAACGTCGCGATTAAGATAGAACAGTGAAGAGTTTTATTTCGTTTGTAAGGATAAACTAAAATTTAATAAGAAAATTATTCGGAGAAATACCCACCGCTCGTAGATACTAATCAAATTAGAATCATAACCGTAAAGATGAAGATATCGAAGAAGTTTACAAACAAACAGACGAATTAATACAATATGTAGAGAAAAAGAAAGGCAGATGCGAGAAACTATGCAGAATTAAAGGAAATGACTTGCGATCGACAAAAATAGAAAACTGCTAACCAATCTATAGATTGAAGATTGAGAGAGACAAAAGAAGGTGGTGCATCAGTTCTTGTTCCGGAGTCGTTTCTTTGCATATATCGGTCATGAGGTTTTTCCCTATCTTAACCAAATCCATCTTGCAATAAGACTACGACAAGGAGAAGTAAATTTCCTGATTTAAATTTCACCGAGCACATGTGTGAACTGGACAGACGCTGTATCAAGATGAACTATAAAATTTGTTCTACTGACGCGAAAAATCATACTGCAGACTTTCACCGACAAACTCATCGATTTAATTAATTTATTTTATTTAATTTAAGGGTTGTTTAACCAAATATTAATGTTTTTATAACCATATTGTTTCCGGGTTCCATTGTATTTAATTTTCAAAGTATAAACACATAGCATAGGTAAATTTGATAAGTCTGAGAAAGTGTTTTGTCTAGAATCTTTGCTTTCTTCTTCAGTCCCTCTCTTTGTACCAAACCATAACGTGAGTACACGTTTTTTTCTACAATTGTCATGGTAGGACTGAATGATAATACTGGTTCTCTAATTAGGTGTCAGAGAACGAGGCTAGTTGGCACACAAGATATAACACCGGCTTGGTTCAAATCCTATTCTATCGATCCTATATAAATGAAACTGTCTAGTAAAAAGAAATTATGAAAGCAGTTGCAAAATATCTAAAAAGTGATTGTAACAGGGCTCGCTCAAGGCTCAAGAAATACTTTGGTTTACAAAGCCATATCTGAAAGGAAGCATAGCAAAGGAAGGAAGTAAAAACAATTTTTATAGGATGGAAATTGACGTCTGATCCAGTTTACTAATTAGTTTTCACTTATAATTGCACAAGAGGTTTGTATTTTACCAACTAAGTTTGGGTTGTTTACTGAAAATTTATTAAAAAATGCGACATCGAAGGTAAAGCGTTTTTAGATTGACAGTTTTTGAGTCAAATTGCCATTGGAAACAAAATAGGTTTTAAACAAATCAAATTGACGTGGTTAAATAGCAAACCTCCAGTGTAAATCGGCAGGACAAATTATTGAATAAAAAACTAGAAAATTTGTATTTGAAATATAATCTAAAACCCCTTCTTGGCGGAGAAGGAAGACAAAATCAACTGAAATCTTTGAGATTTTCCACCTTTTGCCCTCTATGTGAGTTTTTACAAAAAGAGTTGAATAAGTCTTGATATAGCTCTCATGAAAAGGGCGAAAGTAGGCAATTTCAACAATTTCAGTTGTTTTTGTTTTCCATTTCCACCACAAAGGGGTAGGACCCTATATTCTAAAAAACAAAATTTTGGAGAAAACCCCCCCTTCAAAACTAGAAAATGTCAAACAGCTAGTGCGTTTGTTCTGTAACTTTTGATGCTGCCAATGTGACAACTGCACTGTAGCATATGGGATGTTTATACACGAGTTAAATTGGCATCAAAAAAATTGAAAAAAAATGGTGTCTTTGGCGAACCCGTGTTCAATGGTAGATTAGTTTGTTGTGGCAAAGCATTTGCTTAAAATAAATAAAAATGAAGATGTGGGTAAACAAAGAAAAAACCAACATTAACATGTAGAACACGTATAACGTTAATAAGATATTTCCAAATGATCAAAATCAGCTGAATGCGGACAACTTTTTTTATACGGTTTGAACCTGGAAAGAAAAATTTGAAATTTGTATAAAGAAATTAAAATATAATAATTCAATTGTGTTTGTGAAAATATTTTCTACAGCAGAATTTAAGCAACTATTTACACGAATTTGTAAAGCATGTTATCAAAATCATAAAAGTTAGTTAGCATAATAAAATTATTAACTACTATACTATCTTGGTTTTGGAACTAGCTTACCTACTGTGATATCTAGAAATATTATTGTGATTACGTTCCTTGACTTACAAGAAAAAGAAATTAACTTTAAAGCAAAGTACAACAAACAAATTGTTTTATTTAGAAAAGCAAAAGGCTTACTTAAAGCAAACGCAAAGCTGCATATATTCAATGCAAACAAATTTATTCATTCAGCGACGGCCACAACTAAAATTAAATATCATTTACTTTCAATTTTTTTTCAACATTTCAGCATTTTCATGAAAAATGTGTACTTTTACTATTTTATTGTAATTTTCTTGAATATTACTATTTTAACAGTTATTTTGTTATCAGTATTTCTGGTTTCGAACTTAGTGTATACTAGATAGTTCTTAAATCAATTTTGAACGGCAAACCAAAAGTTTCATACAGCCTACATTATATACTGGATAGTAGATACTGTCTAGTGCTATCCCTGATAGTAAAATAAAGTAACCTCATATTCTCTGGTGGATGTATATAAAATAAAAATTATACTATTATAATTTAAAGGACAATGCTACAATAATTTTGACAAATGTAGGCAAGCAAGTGAGAATATAATCGTGAACGAAGTCATAAAGCTATTTTAAACCACGTTAAACCAATACGATAAATTCAGTAGAGAATTCCTGTTGTTGAATTCCTTAGTTTCGAGTAAGGTAACGCAAGGTACCACACTCACTTGATTCAACAGCTCTAGAAAAGGTTTTGTTAAATCGTGTCTCGAGTATCGATTATTAACTAAATTGTCACCATGCTTGAAAAGCAGCAACATAAATTGTGTCTCACTATTGAATTTTCTATGTAAATATTGTGGATAAAGTTTCGATACGATGTATGCGTAAATGGTGCTAAATTCTTGAAAAAAAATTAACGTAAACTGCGTTCTACTGAATACTTTAATGTTTATGATTTTCTTTACAGAAGCGGAAAAGAAAAAAAAATCACAAGAAAGTGTAATTTGTCACGATCTTTACTGTTTGCTTTCTGAAATAACTGAAAGAACTACAGTTTCTTGTGTATAGTTTTCGGTGGCTTGCATTTATTTTTCTTTCTCTGTGTTAATCTTATTAACGATTAGGGCCCGCGGCGTTGGATTACAATTGTTTAATGTTTAACTGTCACCTTTAAAATTCATTGCATAATTCTTATTTTTTGTTTGCAATTTTTATAACAATTTTACGAAATCTTAATTAATCTAATTAGTTCGTTTTGAAATAATATTATAAATGAAAGGATCAAATATTTTAAAGTTAGAATAGAATTTTTGTTTGATTAATGGTTTCTGCCTTTCTTCATCTAATTGTTAATATATTATCCGCTGTTGAAAAGTGAGCACTACAATAAAATCATTAATAAATTTTTTTTTTTTCTATCACATACATATGAGTAAGTTTACGATTGCTTATAGTTTATACATAATTGATTATTTATTCTATAATAAATAACGAAATTCTTAAAACGAATGTTTGTATTGCCTTCATAAATGATAAAAAATTCGAGTAGGTATTCAATTTAAAGACAAAGGAATGTACAGTACCAATTACTTGTACGTTTAAGCATCTGTGTAATAATTGTTTTTTTTTTAATTCAAAGCTCGAACAACTTATTATGAGGTTTCAACAAGCAATATATCAAACTTTTATTGTTGTTCTGCTAAACTTTATAAATTTGAAGATTGTCGTTAGAGTTTACTTTTTAAATGACGACCAAAATAAATATACCGCTTAGATATAAGTAGTAAATCAAATGAATATCAGCAGCAAAGGTTTGACCACAAATCATAAACGAGACGGACTCCTAGTTTACGACGATGCCGCGCTGCAGGTATCTCACCAGGTTGCAGAACCGGACTGAATGTACATATTATATTTATATTTGATAGGATTTTGTTTACACATTTTTAATGTTTTAATGAAGTAGTTCAGTTTTACCGAGTAATAAAGAGAGTAAGTGCACTAGCGGTTGATCCTTATCAACTACCTACCTTGCTGTGTAGACAGTCTCATGAATGTTAAACTGCAAATCGATAATGAAATTACCTGTAGTGAAGTAAATAGTAATTCGAAATTTTACTCATTAGCGACATCGTTATTTCATAATTTGTTGTTAAATTTATGAATTGTTTTGATATCGTATTCTTATATTGAAATTAAAATTACGAGTCGCGAGTGAAAAAATTTCAAAATTATAAAAAAAACTTCTACATTTTACTTTCAAATTAGAAAAGAATTACAGCGTTTCCACACGCATTTGATATATTTTTCTTGGACCCGCAACCAGTTGGAAACCTTTTGTAACACACTGTTGGATAGTAATTTAGTCTCAACCCCTCACATTTATTTATAGTTTTGTATATATTGTAGTAATTATCATTTCGTTTAATTAACGTACTGAAATCACAAATTTCTATTTCAGTAAGAATGTTAGGTTTTCTTTCCAATAACTTTCAACTCGTCAAACATATGTCGTAATTTTGATTATTGTGCTGTATCATTTCATTTATCAGATTTCATTATAATATTTATAACAGAAAAGGATAAATTAGGTCAAATTACCTACAATAAAATTAAAAGCGTAACATACAAAGGAGTTCTAAAAAAGTTTCTCTGTTTAATTTATATTAATCTGAATAGACTGTATTTTTAATGAATTGAGCAAGCAATCATGAAACATTGTTTGAACATTGAATGAATTTTATTTATTTAAAAAAATCTGAAGAAACTGTTTACCATAAATAACTATATCATTAAGACGAAAATAAAATTCGTTAGTTTGAGATCCGTATTTTGTAATTTGTAAAGGGTTTCTAACGGTAAAAGTCAATGTTGTCGACATAATGTGAGTAATGTGAAAATAAGTATTTTCCGACGGTAGGTACTCTACAGAATATTAATTAAGTATGTGGCTCAACTTCAGGATGCTTATACAAACAAAGGTCCTAAACGGATTTGTTTTTATTATACGAATTGTTAAAATGGTTTTTTGGAAACGTTTTTCAGAAATAGCTAGAAGACGCAAATTAGTATAACGTTAAAAGTTAGTGACAGTTTTTAACGTATACAGAGAAATATTTTAAACCTTTTTAAACCAAAAGTAGTTTGTATCATTTTACCAGTGGCATTCACAGAGATAACGGCCGAGATTCAATTTAAAATAGTTATTTGTATCGGGTGTTCAAATAAGCGAGGTAATCGGCTGTATCTCGGAAACCGTTAAGCGTAAAAAAAAGGGTCCAAAAGAAAATGCTGGAAATTATTTTGATTTTCTTAAAATGACCGCTAGAGGATGTATTGGTCACGTCAAATGAAAGAAACACGATTTACTCTACAACTTGCGTAGGTAAGCTATACCGAAAATACCTAAAATCAAATCTCGCGTTCATTGTGATCAACTTTTGTCTTTAGTTTTTTTAGTATCTTTTTAAATAAAGTGGTGGGGTAACATAAATATTAATTTAGAACAAATGCAATATCTTAACATAAAAAGTCATACTTAGTTTTTTAAGAGGATTTTTTTGTTTTGTCAGATACGTTAGAAAAAATCTACTTGTCGTTCTCACCACGCTTGCTAGATGGCGCATTAAAATAGTATGTATACAGGGTGTCCCACCGGGAACGCCATCGATAGATTATAGGAAAACTGTACATGGAAAAAATTGAAATTTTGGTAGTAAACTAACATTGACGGGGCCAGTTTCGCTAAAATATTTTCAAGATGGCTATATATGGTTATACCGGAAGTAGGTGTCAACTTGCTTATTTTAAACGGAGCACCCTATATGTTATTCTATTTTTGGATTTTGCACAAAATTCTAGACACATTTTGTGTATAATGTCCTATACCTAAGTCTAACTGTTTTGAACTTATTTTAAATTTTATGGTCAAAATTGACGTTTTCAGGCCTAAACAAAATTATAAAATTTTCCTATACTAATGCCTTTATTATTTAATTGGAATGGGTTTCTTTGTAGCAGGGGACCTATTTTAGTGGCCTATTTTGATATTTTGATAATAAATTAATACAGGGTGATCAAAAAAAAGGATTAAAATTAAATTCAAAAACACGTCAAAAGTCATTTTTTTAAAATGCAAGCACCCTGTTTTTATAAATTTATCTTATTTAGTATCAAAAATAAAGTTGACTTGGTACAAGGTTGTCTATTAAAAAAATTTATGGTCTTTGAAATATTGGCAATTTAACTTTTTTTTTGTTGCACAAATGCTATTGTATTTCTTTTAATATCAATGGTTATTGCTAGTTGGCCATGATGGCGTTAGAAAACAATCATCTGTCAAGGATATGTCAAACTGTTAAAAATTTTCAATAATCATGCCGGGACGCTTAAATTATACAAACGAAGATTACATAAATGTATTTTTTATTTATGGACAATGTGATAAAGTTATATCAAGAACATGTGTTACATTTGTAGCAAGATACCCGCAAAAACAGAAATCATCGCCAAAAGCCCTTAAACGAATAATAGAAAACTTCAAAAACTTTGGATCCGTTGTGTTTTTTTCATTTGACGTGACTAATACTCCCTCTAGCGATTATTTTAAAAACTTCAGCATTTTCTCTTAGCCACAACAAGTGATAAAAGCTAAACTTTATTTACGAATTTGCAGTTTGATTAACGAGGACGAAGTTTTACACCTATAATTTTTCGAACACTTCCAAATTGAAAATAATTCAAAAAATAAAAAAATTATAATCCAATCACTATACACAAAATGTTTTCAAAATCTAGAAAAAAACAAAAAATGAATGAAATTTGGAATTTAAATAGTTGAAGTATAGTACTTTTAATGAAGCAAACTTTCTTCACCCAAAGTGACCTGAGCATACCTGTATTTACCCGCGTTTTTATTTTTTAATATAACTTTTAAAATATAATAATTAAAAAAAAATCTCAAATGAAAGTTGTACCTAAGATCTTAAGCTACAAATTTTAATTTAAATTTTTGTAATATCTTTATTTGTTATAAATGTAAAGATTTTGTAGTAGATCTAATTATGCAGATGCAGTAAAGTTCCTTTTTGCACGAACGTTATTTTAACGAAACTCTTTAAAAAATGAAAATAGAGAAAAGTTATAAAACAATTACGTAATCCTATGGTCTTCACAGTCGTACAAAATATTCTTCTTACAATTCTTTTTAGGTAATACGAGGGCGGTCTGAAAAGTTTTCGACCTCAACGTGAAGATGGCAGCACTTGTCAATAAAAGTCAGGGAATGTAGTTGTGCATCTTTTGACAGAAAGACATCAAAGTTTTAGCCATTTTGGACGCGCAGTTTTTATTTGACAGTCGTTTGAGTGAGTCGATGTGACTAATTAAAGTGAGAGAGATAGCAGAGGCAATAAAAATGCCCAAAGAACGTGTTTGTGACATATTAAATCAAGATCTAGGCATAAGAAAGCTGTCCGCGCGTTGGGTGCCGCGTTTGCTAACGTTAGACCAAAAACGTGTTCGAATGAACATTTCCAACGCTCTGTTGGCGCAATTTAGGCACAATAAATCCGAGTTTTGGCGCCGATTAATTACTGTAGATATAACTTGGATACACCACTATACGCCTGAAACAAAAATACAGTCAAAACAGTGGACTGCAAAGGGGGAACCGACTATAAAAAAGCAATATCTGTTTTTACGGCTGAGAAAGTGATAGCGACTGTTTTTTTGGAATAGTCATGGAGTTATCCTAATCGATTATATTCAAAAAGGGAAAATCATTACAAGAGCATACTACGCATCATTACTTGACAAGCTGAAGGCAGACATTGCGGATAAACGGCCACATTTGCGAAAATCCATGAATTACGATTTGACATGCTTGACCATCCACCTTATTCACCAGATCTAGCTTCAAACGACTTTTTTCTGTTCCCTCAACTAAAAACTGCGCTTGGAGGACAAAGATTTTTGTCAAATGAGGAGGCAATTTGTAAATTAAAATAGGAGAGAGAGAGAGAATAGACAGATAAGTATTTAATTGAACCCGATATAAAATTCGTATTCGACGGTGCAATTCGTATCAACCGGCTAGTCACTATAGTGCGGGAGGCGTGTGTTTAGTCAAGATACTGAAAGGACCGTCTCAAATATTGGTTGTCAAAGCCCGGCTCCACTACCTTTTCATAAAGAGATGCTACATTTCCGCAAGATAGAACGGTTAATGTACTCGTACTTAGGGCTACAATAAAATACTCGCACTGAAAACAAATCACAAATTAAGTTTATTTTACGACATAACAATAACACAATTTGCACAAATTCAGGAAAATGCGAAACGTAACGGGCTGACGTCGCAGTACCCGTTTCTAATTGGGCGCACTAAAGTTACGACGCAGTCAGAGACAGGCTGATCTTTGTTTATGTTCGGCGGCAAGGTCAAAGTCGATTTTTAACTGGTTTTCGTCACGCAAAATAACAGACAGACACAATACCTTATACAACTCTGGTAGGTAGTTACGAAGGCAGATACGAAGCGGGTGTGATTGTCGAGAAGGCTCGTACGGTTTCTAGAATTGGGTGCCGTCTTCAACACTCACAACTCGCATAACGGAAACAAGGTAGCCATTTCTACCCAGACAAAGAATTTCGTGGTAGTAGTAATGTCGTTGTAGTAATTTCGTCTCCGTATTTTCGTGTCCGTATTTTCTTCTAAAAGAGAAACAAAGAAGATGTCATCCCCAACCGCCTAAACGCACAATCCAAACTACTACAGTGTTCGAATGCGGTAAACGCATAAAATATGCAAAAATATTCGAGAAAAACACTGGACGTTGTTATAAATAGTTATACCCTAAAATAAAAGATCGATTACTACTGATGCCATCGAAAACACTAGATTTAATTTACCTAAGCGTCATTAGAGACAGAGCGCATGCGAACACCACGGCGTTTAAAGTAACATTGAGCGGAACATGACGGAAGTAACCAACAGACACCGTGAAAACGAACCAAAACCGTCCTCTATTGGCGCCCCGAATAACTCCACCAAAAATCACACCAAATATGGCGCGATGTACAAAAAAAATCACGTAACAAATTACCTTCGTGAACAATTATTTTGTAGAGAAGAACGCCGAGTACTATTTGAACGGATTAAAGAGGTGGGAGCATCACTGGGAGAAGTGTATAGAATCACAAGTAGACTATGTGGAAAAATAAAAATAAATTTTAAGATAAAAATTCTTGTAGCTATGTTAGGTCGGAAACTTTTCAGACCACCCTCGTATATTATTAAAAAGCTCATATTTTCTGAAATTCAGATTCATTTTTTACCCTTCTATTTTTGCAATGACGTCATGTTTACTTTTTTAAATAGAATTGCTTAATTTTTTTTGAAACAAGTACTAAAAAAATTTTTTAAGTCACTTTAGCAGTTGATAACGATCATTTGTTTTTGCTTTATCTTGAAGAAAATGGTTTGTTATTTGTAATAAATGATTGTACCAACTGACAAAATGTTTTAGTTTTTGTTTCAAAAAAAATTAGGTAGTGCCATTTAAAAAAGTATGGATGTTAACTAAAATATCAAAAAAAAAAATTCGATTTTAAACATTTTTAACCAGAATCAATTTAATATTCGATTTTACAGATGCAAAATCTCAACAAGGACAGTTAGAAGTGTAATGTAAAAATTACATAAATCAGACTGCAATAAACATGGGGTATATAGCCTTTTTATACTCTCTAAGTACATACTTCTAAAAAAGAAGACTTAAATATTTAAGTAAATTGAAATACTCTGGGCTTTAATTAATATTAGTAGAAATCACTATATTTACTACAACTTATGTCAAGTTCCACGTTAATACAAATGCCGACGACTATTGTTGATTGAAATATGTTTAGTGGTTTTAGTATTCACGATATATTGGGTTTTAGAGATTGATCATCAAACAGCTGAGAGGTGTATTGGTCTGTTGTATGCAGTAGATATATCATAATGAATTGGAAATAAATATTTCAACTGTAGAAAGCTGAGCTAAAAATATTAAGAATTAATCTAAATTACTTAGATAAAATATGGTTGCTTACTGAGTTATAGAGTGTTTCAATTAAGCTCAGCTATCTACAGTTAATATATTTTCAAATTCCTATTCCAATTCAATATGGTAGGGTTGTGTTGCTTTATGTTTAGTCGAATCTAGGTCTGATGTGGCATCTTGAGTTGTTGCAGTTTTGAAGTGGCTTGTCTGATGTTATCATCTGATGACGTCGTAGTCGCTGACTCTTGAAATTGTTTGTTGAGTTCGTGGTTGTATGTGTATGTTCAGATGTTGTTTTGATAGTTGCTGATTTAAGATCATATAGCTATAACTATATTGTCGAATTGTTGCAAAGGCAAATTATTATTCCTAACAGCTCCTAGGCGTAATGGCGTGAGATTTTTCGAAAAGTGGACCGTATGAGTTTATGTGACGTCAAAACAAGGTATTTGTCATCTTACCCCACCTAGGTGGGGGTGAAATGCCCAGTCATCTCTCAGTAACTGGGGTAAGATGCCAATGTAAAAATAACACGTGTGCAAGCAGTTCAGCAAGCGCTCACCATCTTAGACTAGTGCGAGGGCCAACTTACCCTACACGGGCTTTGATGTAAAATGCCAAATGCAAGAAAATCTACTTCTTGGCACATTTTACACAGTTATTTGCATACGTTGTGCAGGTTTCGTGTGACATTCTTTTCAATTTTTTCAGGTCCCATTACTGCTTCAACTCCTTGCTCCTGTGCTGGAATTACTGTTTGATTTTGCAACTCTGGCACCGAAAATGCGTAGTCTGGAACTCTGTTTGGATTGTATGGAAATATGCCACAGGCGTCAAATCCCGATACTCCATTTTCATTCGTAGCTGCTTTACCCCATGCTTCATTAAGTAATTCTTCAAACTGAAGCCTAGTAATTTTTCGACCGAGATGATTACGTATCCAGTTAGAACACGCAGTGTTCCAATACGATTTCAAGGGCTTAAAAATGATCTGTCTAAAGGCTATAACCAGTGTGTGGTATGACTTGGAAGGCATAATAAAATGATGTCATTTTCTGCGAGAAAATCTAGTACGTTAACATCACTGCAATGTGAGGAATGACCGTCCACTATTAAGAGAACAGTCCCGGGGTCCTTCCTAAGTAGAAAATGTTCTCTTATCCACTGTAGAAAAATGTGTGTTTTTACATAAACGGAGTCTGGTGACATGCAAACTGCACTTCCAGGTGGTAAATTGTCTTCATACTCTCGTTTTTTATTTTTCCCTCGAAAAATTACAAACGGTGGTAAAAAATTCCCTTCGGCACTGCAATTAGACTGATTGTTTCACCCTTTTCGTTACTCGTTAGAGTGTGTACGTCTTTAGCACCTTTGGTTGCAATTACTTGCCAGGCTTATTGTTGATCTGCAAACCTGTTTCGTCCATGTTGAATATTTTTCCTGGTTTATTTAGAAATTCATATTTAGTGAGAACATTCAAAAGCATTTTAAAATAGAGATCAACTTCCTTATGACACATACCCAGAGATCGAGCTATCGAACGGCCCTGAGCTGCTCGTAGTCGTAAATTCGGGTGCCGTGTCATAAACTGAATAAACCAACCGTAGCCAGCTTCTTTATTAAATCGAAGACAGCCTGATGGGCCTAACGATCCTTTTACTAAATTTTCTTTAGCAACTCGCCGCAAAAGAGTTTGGAGTGGAATCCGAAATTCTTTTGCAATTGAATTAGCAGATCTATTTCCGTCCCTTAGCTGTTCAGCAGCAGCCTGAAGATTGTCTTCCGTCCATTCAGCCCTATTCGATACTCTAGTATATTTTCTAAGCATTATCTCACACTGCAATAATTAACACAAAGAAAATACTGTATTGTAAAATGGCATCTTACCCCAATGAACGTAAGGCAACTAACCCTCACAGTTAGAGGGAAGATGCCAAACTAAGTTACTAATTTAAATTTCGCTCCAAAAATCTCCACATGCCAGTAGAATTGTATATAACCTTACATTTAATTATATATGCAACACATTATTACAAATATTTCGGGCTAACAAGTGGTTACTACCTCTATAAAGTAGCTCAAAAATAATTTTACCTTGGTAATTATGTATATTTTGGCTACAATTTATATTATTTGCAGATTAATCGCACATTTACGTTGAACTGGAACATATTTTAAAAGGTACACTAGTTTGGCATCTTCCCAGTTTGGCGTCTTCCTCCAGGTTACCTTATTCAAATAAAAAGCATTAAAAACTTCTGTTTTAAAAATGTTGTGACGTGGATGAGTGCTTCGGTATGTCATTTTTTGGAAATTCTCATAGTATCCCTTTGATCCATTCCATAATCAACTCTTTAAGAAGGAGAAATAGATGAGATTGTCGGTTTTTGGATGTTCACCAGAATGAATAAAGATGGTTAAAATGTTGTTAGAAAGAAGAAATGAGAGCTTTGCTCTATCATCGCTAGTAGCGTGGATTGTCGTTTCATTCCGGTTAATGGTAGATTCGTGTGAAGGTTGTATAAGAGAGAAAATTATTTCGTTGGTTTTTCGCAAAAATCACGTTTGATGTCGTTCAAGAACAGTAAGTTACTACAGTTACTAAAATTTGCATTGTTTACAATGTAACACAAGTAATGACGTCTTTGTTCATTAAAAGACTGGATTTGGTGACTAATATTCTTGTGTTACCTATTTGTATCTAATAATAAGGTTATGCTAAATTTTACGAAAATGTAACGCTTCTAATGTCGTGTTATCGTTAACGGAAATAATAATAATAATAATAATTTATGTCATCTTTAACGCCATATCAAACTATGGATAAGATAAGTCACAGATATAAGTGTAAATAAATATAATATACGTGTAAAAAAAATATATAAATATTTGTACACGCAACACTATATATACATACGTACATCTTTTTACAACTTGTCACAGAATAAATAAGAAACAAACAAGATCATTATTAATAGTACCCGGTAAATTAGGTTTACCTGTTTTAGACACAAATTGAGTTTCATGGTGGTTGACATGATTAAGATGTTATTTGAATACCAATAAGATATACTGGAATGAATTAACTTTGCTTTGTTCACAACATACCTTTAAGATAGACTAGTCAATTTATGTCGTCTCTATATGATGTTGTCCTAATCGAGGAAAAGAAAAAATAAGAACAAGAGTCGGCCTTAACACGCACTCTTACGGTACCTCTATAGGAATAGTCTGTTCTTTAGATATTTAGTAGCCGTCTTTACAATTTATTTTATATGTATAGATCCTTCCAGGATTTGAACAAAGTTCTTATTATACATTTTATGTTATCAATGCAACAGAATATAGTTTACTCATTAGAAAGCTTTGGATAGGTCATAATATCCTACTGAGATTGCATTCTTCAGTTATTTATTTTTACAATTAGACCACGTAAATAGCTTCCGATAAAGTCTCTGGAAAAAAGGTGATTAACAGTGCCCAATTAATTAAAAATATATTTATGCATTGTACTACTGTTGACCAAATTGGGGACTAAATTCCGTCGTTGATTAAAATTTCTTCCTAACGTTTCTTCAGCTTCTTCAGAGGTTCTTCCATTTTCGACATTTGATGTAGTATCCAGATGAAGATGGAGACAGAAGATGAACAACAACCGCGTATTAGCTTACCCTCAATTTCATCAAAAATTATGCGAAGCATTGTAGCAAAAGCAATTTCTGATTTTTTTACAAAACACCATGTAGTGCCACTTGAACAACATGGATTTGTGAAAAGAAGATCCACAACTACAAATCTTCTTAGTTGCGTAATTGAATGTCTCTGTTTCTTGATAACAGAATACCAACTGATATGATATATCTTGACTTTACCAAAGCTTTCGTTACAGTACAAACTTGAATCATACCCATTCGTGGTAATCTATTGCTTTGGATTAAAAATTAAATTAAACCTATCCAACAGAAAATTTAAGGTTAGAATTGGACAATGTTTCTCGTCGGAGAAGTTTGTGAAAAGTGGAGTTCTTTAGAGATCGATTCTTCTCTCTCTACTGTTCATTGCATACACTAGTGATTTACCACATCATATTCATTCTAAGAAAGCTTTTTATGATGGTAATACTAAAATTTATGGTAATACTTTACTAGAACATTAGGATATGGACCCTATTAGCCCTATAAAAACATGTAAACGTGCTGACATTGTGTTTACTTATTTATTATTCTGTATAAAGGCTGCCAGTTCTCAGCCTTTATTCCTATGTAATAATAATAATAATAACAACTGGCTTTCGTGAATGTGTAACAAGAAAATAAACTAGGTCACACAGTGTACAGAAAGTCTACATACACGGAAACTGAAAAATTATTGAGGTCCGAAAGATTAAGAGAACCTGAATTCGAGAGTTGAATCACTACCGCCTGCATATATTTATCATACATATATAAAGACAAAGACCGCTTAGGAATTCTGAAGACGCACTACATCAAAAATATCTTTCAACTAACAAAGAAGATTCAGCAGACTATCAAATCAACAAAAGGCAAATGAAATTTTCTTTTACCATCCGGAGCTTACCGTATATCTATCTTGTTCTTGTGGCATAAAATCACCCAAAGATCGCTGGAAACTAGACTTAAAGAACATCGAACACACTGCCGTCTGGGACACACCGAAAAATAGACTTCAAGAGCTCTAAATTACTAGCAGCGGCTACGGTTATCACAACAAATTCATTATAGAGGCCGTCAACAAAAAGGAAGAAACTTTGAAGCTCAATCATATCTGGAATCCAAACGACACTTTACTGATTCAAAGGGGCTGGGGCTTGCAGAACTCACTACTCATCCAACATTGAAGATGGATGGACTTCTGAAGAAGCTGACCACTCGCTAGCCAAACGTTAGGGCAAAATTCCAATAAACGACGGCTTTTAGATCTCAATCTAGACAACACAAGTTCACAAACAAGCCGCGTAAGCCTAAACCTGTTTATGCATTATTATAATCACTAAGTACGAAGTAATGTGTATCTTTTTAATTGTATTAGGAGATGAATGTGAGACGAGTGGAAAGCATTGCAATGTGAGCACCATAGTATTTTTATTATGTAGTCGCATTTGTAAATAAACGTCTTCCATCGTCTGTTGTCTACCCATCATCAAAACCGTCATTAACGATCGAAATTGTTATTATGTCCTAATAAGACCTACGTGATTGGAAACTCCTTGTGGAAGAGTATAAGCAGTTTTTTTTTCGTAAAATTCACTTTACTTACGCCATGGACATTGTCAATACCAGACCTAAATAGTTTGAGAAGATCACATATCTTTCAGTCTACTTCCACTAACTAACTGGATGATAGTTGAATTTCCAAAAACCATATAGTAGTCCATATTTTTAACCAACCCAACAGAAGCAACATTCTCTTATGCTACGAAACTCTAAGGCCCAAGTTTTAGAATACCATTAGAATGAACAAATTGTAGCGATCACATCCAAATAAATTTTATAAACCTGTACGTCATCATCAATCAACAACCATAGGGATACGCAATGCAACGATCTGCATCACAAGTAGTAGGTATATTGGAAATATAATCAAGTAATGATTGTATGATTAACAAAAGTATAGTATTCCATTAAAATGTCAATTTTGTATTTTATACCTTATTGTTAACTAAATGAATTTCATATATAAATTAATCACAGTAATGCAAGTTTGAGCGATGATATACGCATATATGTGTCCATCAATATAATTCCAACTTATTCTTGACGTTTCAATAATTATATTTTTGGACAAACTAAAAAGTTTTGCTATTTAAATTAATCTTAAAATGTTTATAATGTTCTCTAGTATAAGCAATCTAATTTTTAAAGATTTGGTTAAAGCAATACAAAAACTGCATAATCTATCCACTTTCTGTTTTCATCCTGTATATAATTTTTTTGTTGCCGTTCCTTTAAGAATTAATTGCTTTTTGTTTGTGTTTTTTTTTACTACAGTTTAGATAAAACTTCGCATTGTGAACGAACTGTAAATCGATTTACCAAAAAGATTTGCCTGCTAGATTAATGCTATTATCACTGTATCTCATCAAAATCTGATTTGCAAAATATGTGATTAATTTATTATAAATAGTTTTTATGGGTATATAAAACAACTGACTATATGCGTATACGATTTTCTTGTTTAATTCCCACCTCAAATTAGAGAAGTCTTTACGACTATAAATTATCTATTAATGAGTTTATTGACTTAAACATTTAATATACATCTTTATAGCCATTTTAGCAAAATTTACAAAAATTGTTAATACCAATTTTTGTCACTTGTGGGTAATAAATTATTAATTTTTTATTTCTGCTTAATTATGGTAAGTTTCAAGTGCTCAATAATTTCCGCTATATTGCTATTATTAAAACTATTATTTACATAAATCTTGTTAGAAATGCATGTAACTTATATTTATTTATAATAAGATGTATGCAATCTACGGGGTGTCTCTAAATTGTCTTTACAAAACTCTACCACCTATTTTTCAGAGCTAAATAAGTCGATTTAACATAGCTTAGTAAAAATTTGCTTACTTTCTGTGCAATACTTATATTTTTGATATAAATTTTGAACTGCTAAGTGATTTTCCTATAATTTATAGAACGTTTACAGTTTTGTAGGCCAGAAAATGTCAATTTTGGAGAAACAGGGTTTTGTAATAATTAAATATTTGAAATATCTACGCCAATGGAGGTATGCCAAATAAGGTTTATTTATCAAATTTGGATTAAGTGACTTATGGGCCACAAAAAAAGTACCTTAATAAAATTCTCCGTCTATGGATTAATTCTTGACATAATTTTAATACGTTTTGTTCTGGTCTATAAAACTGTGTAAAGGTACCTACTAAACTTTGTAAAATTTGTATGAGCCGTTTCAGAGTTTTGAAAAAAAAGAAATTTTTCCACAATAATGCTATCGCAACTAGTAATGCGATTTTTTGCAAAAACGGTACGCTTTATCAAATTTTATGTAGAGTATCTTTTTTTGGTCCATAAGTCACTTAATCCACATTTTATCCATTGGCGTGGATATTTCAAATGTTTAATTATTACAAAACCCAATTTCTTTGCCAGTGGATTCATTTTCGTCTGTAAACATTCCAAATTTTAGAAAAATTTCTTCAGCGGTTCAAAATTTATATCAAAAAAACGATTTCATAATTGCAATTTCAGAACCGTATTGCCCGAAACTAAGCAAATTTTCACTACGTTAAGTTTTGTTAAATCGACTTATTTTGGTCTGTAGAGTTGTCTAAAAATCTTTTAGGTACACCCTGTATGTTACAAATCTCTCTATGTATATTAGAACATTGATATGTTGTCAAAGGTTGATATGGTTCATTCGTTTTATATTTGCATCAGGTTGTAAGGATCTGATTTTCGACATCCTTTGAGTTTTATTTCAAATATACATAACCTATATAATTTAACAAAGCCATAACCAAAACCTTTAAATATAGTATATTTGTAAATTATTTGATTAACAACTAAAATGTCACACTAACCCAACCGACTCTGACTAAAATAAAAACTGAACAGCTTACATATCAAATATATCACATGAACAATTAATCTACTAGACAGTTTTTTGAGTTGACTATTTATCCAATACAATTAAATCGTTCGTGTTAAAAGTTATCAAATCTTATTTAAAGTACAGTTTGTCGAAGTGTGCACCATACTCTGTTTTACTGAGTACTACAATTATTATAGAACTAGGGCTATCATTTCGAAACGGTCTAATCTTGCAGGACGTTTTTGTTTTGTTAATGGCTGTAGGCGTGGAAACCTCAATTGTTACTAAGAGGGTGGGTCAAAAGAAAACTTGTTGTATATATGTAACATCGAAATACATATGAGTTTTTAAAATTCTGTGATAGGAATAAGTTCTAATTTAACATTTTGATGACAACTTGGTTAGTCGAATTTAATAGAAAGAGTTCGAATACCAAAGTATGACATCCTAATATACAGTGTGTCCCCCGATTGTGTGGTTGTCTCTTGCAAAAGGCAAAAATATTTGAATTAAATTTTGAGCTTCTGGTGATCAGTCCTGCTTAGTTGAAAACTAATTTGTGACATAATTTTAATTTCGAAAAATTAAGGGTGCTTTTGAAATTTAAAAAAAAACGATTTTTGCACAACAGTAAAGTGGTGTTTGGGGACGAGATGCGTACAAATGTTATTTAAAAAATTTGTTTATAATGAAAAATTGAGTAACCGTGCAAAATTTCGAAATCCTGGGCCAACTTTTTAATTCAGAACAAGTTGATATTGAAACTCTCAATTTACATACATTAAATATTTTAAATATAATAAATGTTTCTATTCGCTTTAAATTTGCTACACAATTATATTCTATTTTGAAGGTCTTTTAAGTAACATTTTTTCGGATATCCTCAAAAAATCTAATTAAAAAATAAAAACACCAAAAAAATCAAAGTGTGCTCAGGACTACGAAATTTTGCACGTTTACTCAGTTTTTCATTTGGAACAACTTTTTTCAATATCATTTGTGCGTATCTCGTCCCCAAAAAGCACTTTACTGTTGATAACTTGTAGAAATGTTGGATCCATCTATGGTATTGGTTATAGGTACGTAGTTGAGAATTAAAAAATCTTCGTCATTGGCCAATACGGATTTTTTAAGCAAGGTAAATTAACGACTATAAGTTTAGTGCTTTTAACATTTTTTGATATACTTTTATAAAATGTGGCTGATTTATTAATATTCTATATTTATCGCAAGAGACACATGTTTGTATTGTTATGTTTAACTTTTAACTTTTATTTATTAAATCGAAACTATAGTAGTTAATTTACCTTTTTTAATAAATCCGTATTAGCCAATGGCGAAGATTTTTTAATACTCAACAACGTACTTTACTGTTGAGCAAAAAATATTTTTTGAAAAATTCAAGGGCACCCTTAATTCTTCGAAATTAAAATTATGTCACAAATTAGTTTCCAACCAAGCAGGGCTGATCCCCAAAAGCTCAAAATTCAATTCGAATATTTTTTGTCACACACTGTTCAAAAACTTTTTGTTTTTCTTTTTATAGCCCATTCAACACACTTGAAAAAAAAGGGTATTTAGAACTCATCTTGCTAGATTGTCTCAAATTTTTACAGTTCTTTATTTTGTATTCTTACGGAGTTATTTAAGTTTTCGAATAAATAAGCTTAAAGTTGGCTATTGTTGGCTTATCTATTTCTTTTCCTTCAAGGCTTTCCCAAACATCTTTTATCTGGCCAAACGCCTTTTCTAATTTTTTAATAATTCGTACACTCTGTTTTGCTATTATTTTTATATAGAAGTATTGTATTTTCTATATTTCACCTCCTGTCTTTTTCTGGATTATCATATTTAATAGTCTTTTCCGGGTTTCTTTCCGCACTTCTCTTATTTATATTTTATCTCCGATATAGCTTCATCTGTTTTTTAGAGCTTTGCCTAATTTTATTGTCACTTTTTCTTCTATTTTTTTTGTTGTTATTGGTATTATCTTTTGTTTTTATTTTTCTTCATATTTTATATTAGTTCATCTATTTCATGTGTTTCTATTTTGTAAAATGATGTGCTCATCTTTCTTCGTTCGTAATTACATTTTATATTTTTGCTTACTTAAATGTCTGAACGTACTCTAAAATATTTTTGGTTTATACATTACTCAAGCTTACTTTCCTTATTTTAATATTTCCTTTAATCCTTTTCTTTTATATTTATCGTAATTTTCTTCCTGTATTGTACTCATGTATTTTTCATTTCTCATTTACACTTTTTCTAACATATTTGAAAATTGTTCAGCTTGTCATGGTATTTGCTTTTGTATCTAATAGCTTTTTATTTTTTTTTTGGTTTTGTATATCTTGTCCCGTCTTGTCTTTTCATGTTTTTTTATTTTTGTTTGTTGTTCTAGCTTATTGTTGATCTTTCCTATCTGTTCGTTCTACATTATTTTACTTTGGTCAATTTGATTATGTTATTATCAAACCTTTTTTTGTACCTATGTTTATTATTTTCTTTCTATTGTTGTTTTAATCTGATTTTCTTTTACCTTTAATTATATTCACATTATTGTCCGTTTAATTGACCAATTTAATTATATAAAATTTTTATTTTTCGATAGGTCCATGATTATATTTTATTTGTTACTTTTTATATTATTTTATTATTCTTTCATTTTACATCTTTTTCTTTTACTAAATTTTTTAATCTGTTTGGAACCAGTATTATTCCTACTTTTCTTTCTCCTTTTGTTCTTCTTTTGCCACCACCTTGATTAACCAGTATTGCTTTAGTGTTATCTTTTCTTATTATTATTATTATCATATTATTCTTTTCTCCACGATATAGTATTTCATAATACTGAAATAAAATTTAATGATAAAACATTCTCACTCTTGGGATTAAAAATATTCTCGCACATCTCCTCTAGTTTTGGATATTTTTCGCACATTGGTGTTACAATATAGCGTTAGCCTTCACTGTCGTTACGGTGACAGATTCGTCATGCAAAGAATAATTATTTATATCTTAAAATATTAATTTCAAATCTTTGGTTTTGGAAAAAGTACAGTCTGTTACGTGATACGGATGAAAATTTGCGACGCTCGTGATTGCTCGTGCTCGAAACCTTTCACTAGCCTTGTTACAGAATATACTATTCCGCACTCATAAAATCGCCGACTCCATCAAGTCTCGGCCTTGACTCGTACATCATTTCTTAATTCCTATGTTTTCACATCTTTTTTGTTTCTATAACCTTTAGTATAATAGTGTGCTCTTTTCTATTATTTCATTTCTATTTAAACTGTTATTTTTTCCTAGTGCCTTAAGCAAAGCAATATGTTTTGATTTTCACTTAATAATGGTCATTAGTATAAAGTTTTTATTTCAATTTTCACTGTCAAAGCCCTGTCGTAAAAGATGTAACCAAAGGAACTTAATATTCGTCTGTACATTCATGTAGAAAAGTACAAATGTAATGTTGAATAACCGCATCAAAGTACATTTTAATATTATTTTAAACCATGTCGCGATTAGTTGATGACTAATAAAAATTAGTTTTTCTGGGATTTTAATTTCCGGGTGTTTAAATAACTTTCTGCTCGATTTTAACTGCATACATACAAATTTCTATTGGACTTTATTAACATATTCTTCAAAGACCGTCATTTACCTTCTGAAATGTATTTAAATAACATTACTTTGTTTTAATCTAATGGTGTAGCTAATCAGTTTTTTATTATTCTGCACACAACATATTAGTTTTTTACGGGCGGTCGTTGGTCTACCGCAACTGGCTCAAGTGGCTTACTCTTCGAACAAACCATTGCGGTATAATCACAGCAATAGTAGTAATCTTAGAAGGTATATTATTATTTATTTTCCAACGTAAGTAACCGCATACCGCAACCGTTTACAACAGAAAACAAAAAACTGAAATAATATAGCAAAGCGTGTAACAACTAAAAATAAATTTTAGTTAATGAATTCGAGGGTTTAGGACGTTTCTACGCCGCCGGTTCTACGCCACCAGTTCATCGCCGCCGTTTCTATGCCGGGACGGTTCTACACTGGCCGTTTCTACGCCAGCCGATTCTACGCCACATTCAAATTAAAATTACAATTACAATAAGTGAAATTTTATTGTTTAAACACATACATACAGTCTTAGAAAATAAAGTAGACAATACAAAATTATCGAATCATTTAAAAGTAGCATTAACATTTATTTTAATTTAAAAGAATAAAAGAATTTTCGAATGGGTAATCTAAAACACCGGGGATACAATACAATCGCCGGGATTATCTTAATGATGTTATGATAAGGTTATCATCACAGACCCATTAGCACAAAGGAGGTAATATAAAATCGCTGGGATTATCTTAATGATGTTATGTGTTTAACAGTATTTGGTATAAATCTAGGGCTGGAGCCCTTAACACATCACTTTAACGTTTTCCTATAACGGATATTTGTACGTTTTCGACAAAGTTAGTAAAAGGGACGCTAGTTTACAATTTTGACGATGCGTAGAAGTGGGTCGCTGTAAAGGAAGAATTCACACGAGGGCTGGAGAAGTGGTCAACGAAAACAACAATCATTCTCACCCTTCCTCGGCAGCAGCCATACAAGTAACAACTGTTGTCACTAAAATGAAACGTCATGCAGAAGAAACTATAGAAGGCACAAGTATAGTTATAGTTATAAATCAGTGTGTAATCGACGTGCCTCAAGCTGTTTTAGCATCGATTCCAAATAATGCAGCCCTGAAAAAAATAATCAGAAGAAAACGGAATCAAATTAATGCTGTACCTCTGATCCCGCAGACCTAAACGATTTGGTGTTGCCAAATGCATATAAGGTATATGTGCCTCAACCAGGAACAGAAGAAACTTTTTTGCTAAGCGACGATGGAGAGGGAGCAAACAAAATTTTAATTTTTGGAAGAGAGAGCTGGTTGCAGCATTTGCATAATGCTAATACATGGTACACTGATAGTACCTTCGCAATACCACCAAGGCTATTTTCCCAAATTTATATTGTTATGGCAACAAAACACGGAGGAGTGCATTCTATATTGTATGCTCTGTTACCTAACAAGCAGCGTGTTACATACACACGTATGTTCGAACTAATTAAAACACTAGTGCCAAATTTAAGTCCAGGATCTATCATTTGTGATTATGGATATGCTGCTTTTACTGCCATGAAAGATTGCTTTCCGGAAGTAAATGTAAAAGGTTGCTTCTTCCATTTAGCACAAAATATGAGAAAGCATTTAGCTCAGATTGGTGTTATTACTCAATACAACAATGATGCTGAATTTGCATTGAGAGCTAAAATGGTCCTTGCATTAGCATTTGTGCCAATAACTGATTTAGATGAATACATTGATGCTTTAGCAAATGATTTGCCAGTAGAACTTCAGCCGCTTCTAAATTGGTTTGAAGACAGTTATGTTGGCCGGTTAAATCGACGCGGGAATGGTAGACGCCCTCATCCAACAATGTGGAATTTGTACCAGAGAACAATCAATGGAGAAGATCGCACCAAAATCATGCAGAGGCAGCCAATCGTCGATTGCGTTCTGAATTAGGTATGCATCACCCAACTATTTGGAAATTTATAGATGGATTGCGAAAAGTACAAAAAGGACGAGACGCTTATTTTGGGCAACTTATCGCCGGACATTTACCACCGATGAAGCTGAAAAAATACCGTGACGCTGATGAACGTATTCGAAGAATTGTCTTAGATTATAGAAACAGGGAACCTCTGGATTATTTACGTGGCCTAGCAGACAATTACCAAATGACGCAATAATCTTATTTTTCCTATTTATTCTTTTAAATTAAAATAAATGTTAATGCTACTTTTTAAATTATTCGTTAATTTTTGTGTTGTCTACCTTATTTTCTATGACTGTATGTATGTGTTTAAACAATAAAATTTCCCTTATTGTAATTGTATTTTAATTTGAATGCGGCGTAGAATCGTCTGGCGTAGAAACGGCCAGCTAATCAAAGTGAACATTAGAACTTCGCCTTTGCTGTATTTGGCGTATCGAATTTATGTATAAAATGACCGTTAACATTCACTTGATGGAGTTCGAAGCTTTTATTTAGAACGGTGACGCTAATAATAGGTAAATTGGTAGAAAAGTTTGTTATTTACGATTGTATTTGTTGTAGATTTTGAGAAAGTCTTGCCTTGGTTCTTCCTGAATTCAGAATCGGTGAGTATTCAGGAGTAAGAGATTTAACACAACATCTTAATAAACTTACATTTGTTAATTTTTATTTCGGAATTTTACCGTCACTATTGAAACAACAACTTTTTCACCTTCTCTACTTTTTTGTTC
This sequence comes from Abscondita cerata, assembly GCA_030710515.1. Taxonomy (NCBI): domain Eukaryota; kingdom Metazoa; phylum Arthropoda; class Insecta; order Coleoptera; family Lampyridae; genus Abscondita; species Abscondita cerata. The sequence goes on from JALBCR010000934.1 coordinate 274,184, forward strand.
TTTTTCCAAATGTATTAAAATTGTTATTTGTAATTGCTAAAATGTTGAGTCACCTATTTAGTAACATTTTAGTTATTATATTACTATAAATTTTATAGCACACTTTTTGACTTAGTTAGCCTTTAGCATCTCTCTGCTAAACTATACTAATATAACCTACTGTAATTGTTTAGATCCTAAGTGTCACAATACTACTTTCCAAACCTAACACAATTGTGTACCTCAAGAATTCGGGTAATTGCAAAGTGTAACAACACGTCTTTTTTTTAAGTGCAAACGGTTCAATCTACTGAACGCGACAAACATTTAGTAAGTAAAATTATTTGTGTTTAAATAGTATGACGTAAATGTAACTACTCAGAAATCAAGATTAATAAATAAATTTTCTTTATTACCAAATGGGGGATCATTCAATCAATAGGACTTAATGGTTAAACTTTATCTAAAAAATATAAAGTAATGCTAGAAGTAGCACCTCAGGGCTCTCATTTAGGGCCACAAGTATTTTCTAGAAAAGCAATTTTAATGACTAAACGTAAATCTAAAAATTAAACACAGTATCTTAGAGAGTTGTTATGTTTTGTGATCTTCTCATTACATTACAAATACTGATAAACTAGAGGGTGCTACCCGTAGGTTTATCAAAACAGTAGCTGTAAGACTTAGGTTCAATGGTGAAATGATAATGTTCCATTTGACGATAAGCATACTTTTCATAATTTATTAAGTGATACAAGATACAATGGTTGAACTGTATTAATTTATTGGATTGATATTTGGTATTTAACGTTAAAATCTTTTTTTTTTCGTTATTTTTTTTCTTGCTCTACTTAAATATAATTTGTACGTTTGGAGAAAATTATTCCAAACCTGTACATGTACAAAACACTGGGTCAATCCAAAATTCCATTACTTTTTTGTATTTTGAGTAATTTTTGAGTTTCTACAGTAGTTTTAGTTTAATATGATAATGCAATTTAATTCTGACGTTCAAATATTGACAATTAATACCTTCTTTATTCCTTTGATAATTCTCTATCTTCCTCTCAATATTAAGGTCATTCAAATGCGACTAATTCTTTATCAATGTCGGTATGGTTATGAAGTAACCAAAAAAAAAGAGAAAAATCAAAAGATAAGTCTATATTGTTACGCCATTGGAGTTACTAGAATAAATTAGAATAATCGCGGTGTTCTAGAACTCCTGAACGTTCGATTATTATCTAGAATATTATTTTACAACTATAAAAGCGGAGTCAGTATTTATTCAGTTCAGTTTGAAGTTATTATTGAATACGAGTTTATATAAATATAACGAGTAGTTTTGTATGTATTTATACGAATTATAGTTACTGTATCTGTTTAAAATAAATAACCTATTAACAGTATAATGAGATCTTGGCTGTTTATTAATCTAGCGGTTGTAAATACGTAAAAGATAAAAACGATAATATTCGACACAATATTATAAGTTTTTTTTGGAAAGGGATCTTACTGGATTATAATCGTTAAAATTAACTTGCGCAATAACCTTTTTCCACATGAAATATTCATAAAATTACTGTTTTCAAATATTACGTGATACAAATATTTAAAATTCGGTGGTTCTGACAGAGATACATTTTGTCTTTGGTCACCCACCCAAGAACTGACAGCGCATATAGTTGCTTAACTTTAGTAATTGTGTGATTATGAGAAATATTGTACAATATTGTTTTAGTTAATAATAACAAACAATTTTATTAAATTTAAGTGGTACTATACATTAACTTGCACAATTTATATTTATAAACAATAACAATAAAGTTTCAATTACCATTGCAAGTGGTAAATACTTAATTTTTCTCAATAGAGTAAATATAATCTATCGCCGTTTATAATTATTTTTTTAGCCTGTGAAAATTTTGAATGAATAGTTTATGGATAATAGATCCACTACTAAATAAAATTTAGTTTGCGTCAGCTCAAAATCGATCTTGCTGCAACATTACTTGAAATTAAATAAGCAATAATGTGAGATAATGTGTTCCACTGTTGCACACATTTTCATTAAATAATTTTTGATATTAATTCAATTTTACGTTTCTAAAAGATAGCGCTTGACTGGGGTATATCAAATTTGAAAACGTTAACTTTAAATCGGAATGTGTCCTGAGTGATTCTAATTAGAAGAACCGAAGTGTGCTGGAGTAAATTTTTTGAGAAACACTTTTTATTTATTTATTTATTTATTATACCCCACTGTTAGTTCTTTATGTAGTATTTGTGATTTTGATTCACTTCGAGTGCACTGGCCATGTCGAATGTCGACTTGGTACACTGTTTCTATTCGCACGTCGCCTCCAACATCAGTCTAAGTACACGCAACAACATAGGTATATTTTTAAGCAACAAACGCATTTCTTAAGGTTTATCCTAAAAATTTTAGAAATTTTATAAGATTGGTTACCGTGCTAAAATTTTTTAAATTAATTGACAGTATTTATATTTTCTTTGACATTAAGGAAAATGGATTTTTTGTATTAATGATTAATAATTGAGGGATTTATAGATCTTTTATATTGCACCATACGCAGTTTATATTAAATTATCAAGAAACACTGATTGATAGCTTAATAATAAATATGTAAAAGCGTAAAATATAACTATGTTGAGGTAAGCGCAAAATTTAAATCGACATAGAAAATTCAAGCATAAAAATTCTTGAACGAGAATTAGAATGTTTGTCGAGATTCTTGCTTTGTTTTATGCCAGTCAAATACTATACAACATCGGTTGCTTTAACCATAAATATTATCTTGTGTGGTCAGATATATTACTTTTTTACTAACATTCATCTGTGAATATGTCATATCAAAATATATTAAAACTGTTACAGTTGGCCATGAAAAAAGAAAGAGTTAAAATCTTAACAAATTGCTTGACAGTTCATATTATTGAAAATTAAATTATTTATTCAAAGAAAAGCAGAGTTAGAATACACTATTTAACTGCAGACTTTTAACTCACTTCAAAAAGATAGCGGTGTAGAAAATTGATCTCCGTGCGTAGGGAAGAAAATGATTTGACAGACATGTTATATGATTCTACTGACGATAAGATTTAAAATTACGCAAACTTTATTCCACTGAAATAATAGCTTAATAGAGTTCCCAGCCTCAAAACATATAAGACGTGGTTTCGGAAACTTAAAAAACGTTAAATGTCACACACCAAACCATGGGAAAGATGCAAAAACTAGAAAAATGGGTGCCACATACATTGAGAGGAAAACAGCAAGAAAATCGCATTTCTAAAATAGTGCTTCACCGATTCGAACAAAAGGGATTTATTTTAAAAATTAAAAGTAAAGATTATAATTGCTAGCTGGCCTATTGACTATGAATATAAGAAAGAGCGTATAAAAACTGTGCGTAACAGCAAGAAGTACTTTAATCAGTTATTTAAATTATTTAAATATATAAATCCAGAAGGTCAACTTAAGGAATGTCTCAATACAATGGTGTAAAGGCACCCTAAAGCACATTCAGAATAAAATAAGTATCGTGCATACAAACTAAAATTCATTTCTACATTTCAAGAACAAGACATTTGGTTTCTTCATGTAGATTTATGGAAAAAAATGAAGAAGAAGAAATAGTAATTTAACTTTCTTGCAAGTAGAATTAGAAAAATTAAGACGAAATATTGATCCACAATGACCACTTTCTGGATCTTGCACCTTTAGACCTCTTTTTGTGAGAATCAACATGTCAAACTATAGACCAATGGTAATAACCTCCGCCAAAAATCTGTTTGGTGAACAGGCTTCAATCATTTATTCAAAAATATAATATTTTATTAAATAATCAGTATGGTTTTCAAACCAATAAATCTACTATTAATGCTGTCCATTTAGTTTACTATAACATTATTAGTTCTATGGAAGCTGGATAATACCCATTTTTTGTGAGCTAAGCAAGACATTCGACTCCGTTAACATTAACATATTGTTATCAAAACTTGAAAAATATGGTTTTCGAGGAGTAGTGTTAGATTGGATCTTATCTTTTCTAAATGAGAGAAAACAATTTATTTCAATTACCCACAGCAGCAATGGTATTCGAAAAACTTTTACATCAGAGCCCTTAGAAGTTACAGTAGGCGTACCTCAAGGATCCCTACTTGCACCAATTTTATTTCTTGATCAATATCTTACATCAATGATTTAGAAAACTACCTCCCAGACAACGTAAGTTGCACACTCTATGTCGACATACATCTTTAGTAATTTCCAGCAAATCAAATACGCAGCTGCAAGAAAAATGTCTTAGCACACTTGATTTTTTGTTCAAATGGTTCTCTAACAATTCGCTGGGGTTGAATGGTGTGAAATTTTACAGTTATTGTATTACTAATGATCTGTGTTTAATCATAACAATATTATAAAAAAAATAAAAATAATATCAACTTTTAAGAATGCAGATAAATGAAATGTTAAACTGGAAAGAGCTTTGCTACAAACTCATAATGTTAACTTTTCTCAGCTGGTTAATTTGTATGAGATCATCTTCTGGGGAATGTCTAGGTATGTCAAACGATGCTTTTATCTGCTCAAATAGAATAATTAAAATAATAGCAATTCTATTTAATCCTCATTTGTGCAAAGATTATGTCAATGACTTAAATATATATACATTTGTGAAATATGTAAACACATATTTCTTCACCTAAAATCATTATCCAAAAAACACTGATATTCACAATCACAATATTTGCAATAAATACCAATATAGATTGCCAAACTAAATGTTACTGAAAAATTGCCCTTAGTTATTGGAATTTTTTATAATAAGATGCTTGATAACATTAAAACTGTAAAGAATATAGTAATTTCAAAACTAGTTTCTCATTATATCTAGTCAAAAAGTGTTTTTATAATCTCACAGAGTATTAACTAATGTTGATGGTATCCTTCACTCTTTGATTATTTAAATTGTCCAGATGGCTAGGGCACGTTTGGACCCTCATTATTTGAAGGCATGGAATCGAAAAATAAAACTCTCCGGTCTTGTTAGAAGGCAACGTTTTGCTACCGAAGTAGGAGCTTTATCAGGCCAGTGCCAGGATTGATTACATGAGTTCAATTGTCAAAAGTTGTAAAAAAATCACTAATGGCATGAGAGTGAATATACGTGAGATACTGAATACTCATCAAAAAAATGTCATTTTTGAACAGGAGCGGACAGTTTTATCTTTCGATCTTCTAGCGTTTTTGCCTTCTATATTATTGTATAGTCTAACAGAAATAAATTACATTATTATTATTATTATTATTATTATTATTATTATTATTATTATTATTTTTTCTCTATATTTCTGCAGTTTATAATCTGCGTAAGGAGTGGAAAGGTAAACAATTCAGTTTATCATTGATTGAAAAATTTTCGAACTATATGGCATGTCTGAAGTAGCACCGCTTTTTGTCCGAGGAACGACACCTTCTGAAAATATCACAAAAGCTAGTAATGTTGCATTACTCAGTTGCCATATGTGCAAAATTTCAATAGCCAAGTTCTCATTTTCGTGAGTTTTTTCACCTCCGTTTTCATCATATTGTGAGAGACTATTATGAAACCGGGCCTGTTATATTCGACTGTGCGGTCTGTAATTAGAGAACGGTCCCAGTATAAGAGAAAATCTTTCGATTCGAGCACTGATGGAGGCGTGTACTTATAGGAAGGTAGACTCGTACTATCTAAAAGGTTATGTTGCATGGCTATCTGCTGATGTATTATTTTAACCAGTTGATTATATCTACCCAGATAAGCATTATTAGACAAAATGGAGCATCCATCTATAATGTGCTTTATGGTTTCGCCAGTACTACCACATTTTCTGCACTTATGGTTTATGACCTGCTGTTTCCAGACGTGTTTCAGGTAATTATTGGTTTGCAGAATTCTGTCTTGTATTGCTACGAGGAAGCCCTCCGTCTCCGGATACAAATAACCATTTTGTAGCCACTTTACAGATGCTAGTACATGAATTCCTGGGATTCCAGATGTTTTGGGTATCTGGCATGGAATTCCTTGGCTTTTCACGACACGAGTTATTCAGATTTGATGAGACTGTCACGGAAATAATCAGGCTCATTCAATCGAAGTGGTGTGAAGGAATTGTCTACTTGTCTCACTGAGATGTGTATAGGTTTTTTTAAAGACAAGAAGTATTGCTTGATTTTTCTTTTTGTCTTGGCGCATAGCGACTGTATATTTATTAGGCCTCGTCCTCCCTTATCTCAAGCCAAATCCGTGTCACTCTACTTGACTATTCCGAATGACTATATGAGAGACGGTATAGCCCAGATGTTTATAGTTTCAATCATATTCCGGGACGACAGCTTTGTGTTGAGCACTTTCGTTAACCGTGCCAAGTATTATTGCTTAAATTCCTTCTTCAACCTGGTGTGGTCCAGTGCACAATTTTGCGAAATGTCAAGGTACATATAGAGTTCATCTGTTTTCAGTGGGGAGATCCCTGTTGCATGCTGCGGAGTGTCTCTCATTTCTCCTCTTCTGATCTCAATGGTAGCACACTTGTCTAAACTAAAAGACATCCCGATGTCATCTCTGAACTTTTTGACAACATGGATGAGTCTCTAAAGGTGTGGTCTACTGTCTGTATACAACTTCAGATCATCCATGTATAGCAGGTGGGAGATTTTCTAGCTACAACCCACGTCAAGTTTGTATCCGACTTCAGTCTGCTTCAGAAGTTTAGACAAGAGGCAACAAGCTGACTCCCTGGAAAATACCTCTACCGATGTCGATCTGACTTATACTCTCATTTCCGATGTGTATGTTGGTCTTCCAATTTTCCATGAAGTAACTAAGAGCGTGTATGATGGTAGAATTTACTTTATAGATCTCCAATATTTTCTGCATTCAGTCATGCGGAATAGAATCGAATGCTTTAACTATAGTCGATAAAAAATGCATTCAGATTACGTTTTGCCCTTTGAGCTTGTTTTAGAATCACAGAGTCAATGGTCAGCTGTTCTTCGCTCATAATGAACATTTCTCGACCAGATAGCTTTCCAATATTCGAGTATTATTATTATTATTATTATTATTAATATTATTATTTTATTATTATTAAAGTATTTAAAGCAAAATGCGTCGAACAACTTCGATAAAATATCATTTCCAAAATATTATAAAATTGGGTTTTGATTTTATCTTGTATTATTCTATTTTTTCTAAATTCTAACTTATCTACAAAAAAATATTATACAAATTTTTTTTGAATAATTGACCCTGTACTTGTATTTAAACACAATTTTTAGTTCCAAACATTTTCCTTAAAACATTTTTTACATTATTTCAAATATGGGTGTTTGAACGATGTATTAGTTCCAAATAGGTACAAGATACACTTATGTAATATGGTTTTCAAGTAGGTATATTCCAACCTTTAAAATCATCTAAAACAAAAATAGCTATACACTGAGTATACACAATAGATCATTATGAAATCACCATCAAAAGTGTGATATAAAAAGAAACCACAATTAAAATGAAAGTGCGCTTTATAATAGACATAGAATATGATCAATAAACAAGTCTATTTTCAAAATCTACCGATTGCGACCAATTCATATTTGACTATTATAATAAAATAAATATAAAAAATTTGCCGGCGCCGTTGTTTTCTATACAGTTGTTTGAATAAAATGTTCCCTAATGAATATATTTTTTATTTTAAAAAATTCAAAATGTAAATTAATAATAACTAAAAGCTTCTCGGCATATTTTACGATTATGAAAAATTATAATGTATTATTTTTTTTACAATGACTTGGGAGACGTCACTAAAAAACAAAACTAAAGACATAGGTCTCTGCTATAATAAATACAAAATTTTAATGGCGCCGTTAGGAGTTTATGTTAACATGCATAGGTAGAAAGGCGCAGTTAAATTTTATGAACCTATAGACATTTCCATTCATAATAAACCAAACTGGAAAGATTATATTTACGAAGTATTTTTCTGTCTAGTTCAATGGGCAATTGACTACTAGGGTTCATAAAAAGTTGATTTCATATCTCCAATCTAAAGAATCGTAAAATCTACATTTAATTTTTGTCGAAATGTGCATGTGCCTAATATTGGTTTTTCTTGAAACAAATTTATTATAAATAGTTCGTTACGTAAATGACAGTATAAAAAAGAACTTAAAACAAACCGTTCAAAAATATAAAATTTTAATTTCGATTAACAATATACCACCACCGCAAAGTGCAGCTGGCGAAACATCAATTTTCGACCGTGTCCTGATCCTTAAAAACGATAACGATCTTTAAAAGTCGCTTTTATGTTAGTGTAGGTTGGATTAGATTACTTATAGATTCAATTTGTTTTAAAACTGTCTCAAGTCGAAAAGTCCCAAAAGTGCCTTTTTGTGATTCCGATGTCTTTTTTGTTTGCTTTGATTTATGGTTTTTCATCCGAAATTATCCCATCTTTTATGTTTTCGACGTGTCGTTTAACATTAATTCAATTTCGGCCCGTTTAGTGATTCTAGCTTCGATAAGATCTGCGGTTATTCTAAAAGATCTATACAAGAAATTTTGATGATTTTGTATACATAGTTTTATATTTTAGGGAAGCGCATAAAAAATATAAGGAAAGGGCGAATTTGTTATGATAAATGATTTTGTGTGCCGCTTATGTTTTATATTAATATCATCTATTGTGTTATGTTTTGTGATTTCTAAACGACGAGGGTGCAATGTACGGTTTTTTTTAAATGATAAATTGATCTCATCAGGTACACCACGCCCTCGTACATTTTATTGGATACCAGCTAATGGCTACTCGGACTACTTGTTCACCTACCAAGTTTCTTTATTACAATTTACAATATAATTTACTTACTCTTATGGCGTGACAGTACAGTCGTTAAACACAAAACCGTTTCTCATCACTTTACTCTTAATTAATAAATTTTTAATAAAAATAAGTGGCAAATTTTATGGCAGTTCTACTATTTATTACCTTGCAAGTGAAATGTACACAACAACACAAAACCTACTAATCATTGTTACGAAAGATTGTAAATAACATTTTTTATTACAATTGTATTACCTACCACTTTCATAACTTACCGCAACATTTCAGTAAACTCCAAAACTTTTTACATAAGTTTTAATAAATTTTTAACACGCGAATTCGCAAAATTTTAATTACTCAGTTTCGTAATTTAAATTTTCTAACAAATTAAAAATTTATTTATTATTTCTCCTAGAACGATTTCAGCTGTGAGCTGATCAATCTCTCAGTAAATAGAAGGATCAAAAATTAAATCTTGTTGTTGGTACAACTGGAAAATCTAAGTGTTGGTAATAGTTGGTAACAAATGACTAAATAACAGCTTTATGTATTTGCAAATATACTTAATAAACTTACCTAATGAATATAATTAATAGTTAAAAAAACTGACAAAATTACATAAGCAAATAAATACAAGATAATAACAAATATAACAACCGCACTAGCGACACTGCTTAGCTACTATTTTACAATTAACGATCGCTCTATATTTCTGAAAAAAAAACACTTGATGAAGTCTAGCTTTTTTGCAATGGCCCTCACATGCTTATGCTCTGTGTTACCTACACTGTCTTGGGCTGTACCGTCCCATTTTCTATAATAATTTGTTTCTGCAACTATAATAGCAAGTCTAAGTATACACTATTAAGTAAATTATAACTATACGTAATGCTAATCCTTCACATAATTTTTACGTCAAATCATTTTGTTTTTGCTTTTGCGCTACCGATTTATATCAATTTTTTTTATAATGTGTAATCACTGAAATTAAATGAACATAATGTACATAATTTTAATCTCTGAATAAAAACCAGTAGCATTTCCATTATGTTCACAATTTTAATTCTTCAAATAAAAATAAATTGAAAATATGTTATGTAAATAAATTTAATTTTTATGCTAAAATTTATTCACTCCCAAAAGAATTATTCACTTTAATTAATTTCTGTTAAAATTTGTTCACTTAATTCAATTTTTTTGTACTCAAAAGAACCAATTCAATTATTTTGATAAAAAATTAAATTTTAGAGTTGCCGCTAACTTTTAAATCATAAATTTACTGCGTCTTTTCGACTTGTTGATTTAACAAATTTTGTGTCGTTGGTATTTTTACGAGTCAGCATGACGAGTCAGTGTATGTTTTATATTTCCAATGATCGCACGTGTGACAGTAAAAATTGTGCAATTGCAGTATCTATTATTAAAATATGTCGCGAAATTGCACGGTATATAGTGAGTGATTAACTAGAAAAGATGCAACGGGACATCATATGTCAGAATCGGGCTTGCAGACAACCTTACACCATTTTTTACCGTCTCTGTCACAATTTCTTGCAAATCAAAAGGTAATAAATGTTAAGTTAACGCCAATCTAACAGTTACTTATGAGTGTTTCTTATAGAATTTCAAGCGTTGACACAACATCTTAGTGGCAAGAATCATTTGCGTTTAGTGAAGTTCAAATTAAATCCTTTGCAATTACAAATTTTATTACAAAAACAAGAACATGTACACTCATGAAATTTAAAACTTGGACACCACAATTTCTGTAAACAAAAGTTTCCACATTGTGAAGCGGGCTTAAGGGTATCATTTACAATTCTAACAGCAGGTAGTCTCAGCAGAGGTTATCTTATAGAAGGACTGTAGAATGAATCATTACACTAAGCACGTTTTAGAAAATAGGTAATTTACGTTGCTTACTTAATTTTTTCTTTAAAGAATATATTTGAAGGTATCGCTAATTAAACACCATAGCTCGATTAATTATCGAATCAAAATTTTGTTTAGGAAATGTTTACAAAATAAAATTAGAAATAATTTTGATTTAAAAAACGTCTACAAGCAATAACTTTTAAATTAAATCAAAAAACTAAACATGGTTATTTGGGTTGACTGATTATTACTTATTTTTAAATAAATCTAACCTACTAATTATTGTAAGTTATTAAAAAAAATCATTAAACTCTCTATTCATAATATTTAGTCCTTACAAAATGTATATTTTATGACGTTTCATTTTTTCTGTAGTTAATATAAAAAGTGAAAATAAAAACTAAGGCAATTCTTATTGTCAACGTATATATTTAGTTTTTTGACAAGAATTTATTACATAATTATAATTAAGATACCAAGTTATAGTTTAAAATTAAATGAAAACGTTTTTTTTAAATAAAGGTATTACTATATAAATAAATATAAGAAATCAATAATGGGTGTGACCTCCATTATTATTGATACATTCTTGGAGGCGTCTGCTCATTGACGCTATCAAGGTATCAATATAATTAATATTAATCGTTTCCCATGCGGTATCAATGGCTGCAATTAGTGCATTACGGTTTACTGGTATAAAATTTGGCCCTTGTTGTCTTCGGATAACAGCAAGTATTCGAGCCCAAACATTTTCGATAATGTTAAAATCTGGGCTTTTTGCTGGCCAGGGTAACAGCTCCAAATTATTTGCTGGTATCCAGTTGCGCACAACCTGCGAAGTATAGGGTCATCATATCCCGATAGTTAATTATCGAATGTTCCAAGAAAATATGTGTAAATAGTAAATGGAATCTACTAACGTAACGTTAAGTCGTTAATTATAGTTACAAGAGAGTTTAATGATTTTTTAATAACTTACAATAATTAGTAGGTTAGATTTATTTAAAAATAAGTAATAATCAGTCAACCCAAATAACCATGTTTAGTTTTTTGATTTAATTTAAAAGTTATTGCTTATGTCGACGTTTTTTAAATCAAATTTTTTTATAATTTTATTTTGTAAACATTTCCTAAACAAAATTTTGATTCGATAATTAATCGAGCTATGGTGTTTAATTAGCGATACCTTCAAATATATTCTTTAAAGAAAAAAATTAATTAAGCAACGTAAATTACCTATTTTCTAAAACGTGCTTAGTGTAATGATTCATTCTACAGTCGTTCTATAAGATAACCCCTGCTGAGACTACCTGCTGTTAGAATTGTAAATGATACCCTTAAGCCCGCTTCACAATGTGCAAACTTTTGTTTACAGAAATTGTGGTGTCCAAGTTTTAAATTTCATGAGTGTACCTAGTCAACAAATGTGTGTATCGGTCGGTAATAAGTTGTTAGATGTCACTAAAGCTGAATTACTGTGGACAATGAAAGTGGTTCAGTCGAATTTTTCTGCTGCTTCCTGTGATCATCTGGAAGACCTTTTTAAACTAATGTTCCCAAATAGTTCAATTTCAGAAAATTTTACATTAGGGCGTACGAAGTGTGGTTACATAGTCACTGAAGCATTAGGACCATACTTCCGAGATATATTAGTTAAAGACATAGGTGATCAGTATTATACGCTGATGTATGATGAAACCGTCAATAATGAAAAATTGAAGGAACTGCAGGTTCGAATAAGGTACGTTTCTGAAATTCAGATACATACTGTAACGAATTATTTAGAAACATTTTGTATTACTTATGCTACAAAAGATATTTTAGTTGCATGCTTAAAGAAAGCAATAGATAATGCAAATTTAGAATTTTCAAAATTAGTCGGTCTTGGAAGCGATGCACAAAACGTTAATTAGAGCGTATTCAAGACATTAAATGAGGAAATGAAAAAAAAACAAGACACTAGGGGCTCTTGGATATTGGTACTTGCAATGCCCATATAATGCATAATGCTTTCCTATATTATTATTTTGATGGTTTTCCTTCACGTTAGTATGATTTCAATGATATACAAAAAAAGAAAAGAATTCTGAAAATAAGTTAATTAAGCATCTTAATACAAGATGGCTTACAATTTTGCCAGCTACCAAATGTATTTCAGGGCAATGGCCTGCAATAGTGCAATATTTTTTGCAATATATTCTTAAAAAGAAAGTGGCATTGATGTCAACTAACAAGTACAAAAAGATAGCTGATTTATTGAAACACCATGACATGAAAGCTCAAGTTTATTTTGTTATTGAAAGCGCTTCTATATTTAACGAATTTTCATTAATTTTACAACCAATAATTTATTTAATGTACGATCATCTGGAAAAGATTATTTTAAAAATCGGGAATCGAATATGAAAAGAGTGCAAATCTCCAAATACCGAATTATTTGATACCAGTAACTTCAAGAAACGTAATAGGTGATAATGTATTGCGCGAAATTAACTCTTATAACAAAAAAAATAAGCTAGTATTTCTAAAAAACGTACAAAAACATTATCAACATGCAGCAAAACATATTATTTTAAAATCGTCACTGAAAAACTCACTAGTTGAATATTTAAAGTTTTTAAAACCTGATCAAATAAAAAGTAAAGCCTCTGAAAAAATGATAAAGGACTTATTGCAAGATAACATAAGTGGCCGCTACTGGAATTAGAAGATCTTCCACAATATGAAGATGAAGTGCTGATAGATACCTACTGGGAACTGATTTTTAGGGATTCGAAACGTGCACCTTATTTACACTTGGAAAGACTTGTAAAACTATGTTTTACTTTTTCCCACAGCAATGCGGAAGTAGAAAGAGGATCAAAATTAATGCTAGATACTAATCAGACGGCTACGTCTTTACGTACATTAAACGCAAAACTTAATACAACTAATGGATTAAAACTATTCCAAAATAGACCTGATCTAGTTCCCCTAACTCCAGAATTATTAAGATTAACTTGACTAGCTAATCAAAGTTACAACCATTACTTGCAACAACAAAGGGAACTTGAAGAAAATAAATTGATGGCACAACAAGAAAAACGAATAGAAAAGAAATGGAAAAAATAAAAAGGGTAAAATTATTAAATTACTTTACTTTTTTTCCATTAGGTTTAATATATTTTTGTAATTTTGAGGCTGAGGAAGTTAAAAAAGAATATTTCGAATTGAACATTGAAAGTGAACGTCAAAATAAAGATAAACATTATACTCGATCATCAACAGAGCTGTTACAACAAGCAAACCAAAAACTAGAAAGCTCTTTAACAGCAGAACCTGACGGGTATTAAAACTGCACAGGGACTACTTGATGGTGCTTTAAACTTAACAAACAAAGAAGAACAACTCGAAAAAAACATTCAAAGGACAGAGAAACGCAAAAATAATTTAATACTCATATTTTTCAAAAAAATCGAAACAATAAACATTTACAATAATATTTCATATCATGTATGTGTCATTTATGTACTTAAAATAAAGTGATGTTTCGTGCAGTTTATTTTCAATTTCGATTCACTTTTATTTACTTCGTATTCACTTCATACGAAATTCTATTAACTTAATTCACTGAAAATAAGCTGAATACCTGATGGAAGCCCTGAATGAGTTATCTTTGTTTGGGTACAACATTTGAACATGAAAATGGCGTCATAAAATTTGTCACTAGAATATTTTAATTTTGGACTGCACGATAAACTGTACAAGTATTTGTGATGCAGAAAAGTAGAACATCCTAAAATCCAGTGATTTTAATTCGGAATCAAAATTATGTACTATATAATGAGAATTCAATTAATTTATGTTTAAAGTTAAATACTTTAATTTGAGAATTATAATAAGGAATTAAAATTAAGTACATACTAGAAATTCAATTCACTTTAATTAGAGAATTAAAATTAAGCATATAAAAATTAAACTATGATCAAATTTATTTAAAGAATTAAAATTTTGTACATAACTGATATTCAACACATTAGTAGTAGTAGACTTTCAAGATCCACATAGCGTATCTCGGTAACTGTAGGTGATGAAAAAAACGAGTGGCGTAATCCCGATCTCTACGGCATGCCTCACATCAAAAAACGAAACAGAAAGTTTGTGCTTCATCAATGCACAAACCAAATTAAATTAATTTTTTTCAGTTAGCAATGGACACCGATGGCGCAGTAGTTGGGGATGTAACCACATTATTATTATCAAAACACAAAAATAAATCAAAACGAAAAAAACGACGTTACTGGGTACATCCGTATAACCACATAAATCTTAAACATGGTTCTTATATTAAGTGAGCATCCGGACAAATTTCAACTTTTTTATAAAATGTTTGTACCGGGTGACCCAATAAGACTGTTCCTCGGCCATATCTCGGGAATCGTTCGTCGTATGACTTTGGTGTAAAAAAAATATTAGGTAAATCGGCCATGAAGAATCGCAGGAAAATATTTTCAAGTTTTAAAAATGACCACCATGGCGTAACTGCCATCTTAAATTTTTAAATTGCATTTTCTATAAATTTCGCATAATAAACAAACAAATTTTTTTCACATTTGTAAAGAGAACCAGTTTATCTATCATTTTCGTAAAAACAAAAGTTCAGTTATTTCAAAAACAAAGATGGCGGGGCGTGTTCAATTGTTTTTGGAATAACCTGCTTTAACTTCTTAAAGGTTTGACCGATTTTAACAAATTTGGTATCGTTGAAAAGAGCATTCCTTAAGCAATAAGAATCAACCAAAATATAGTTAATTTAGTTGAATCCTTCTCCGCCAGGGAGCTAGTTTTGACAAGATGACCCAAATTTAAAAAAAATCAAATGGAATGATATGACTTTTTCTTTATGATAAAGTAGCCAAATAACATCCAAATAGGCCAGTAAAAATCATTTTTCAAAATCTACGTCTACGAATACTACCAGTTGTTAACAGGCGCTGGGCTAAACGCACAAACACGCGGCGATGGTATCGCGGTCGATTCGGATAACCCAAATAGAAAGTGGAGCAGCGATAATCCCATTTTGAAAACATTCAAAATAGATCGCCAGCATATTAAATGCTTCTTGGTTAGAAATCGGCATTTTAAAAAAGATTTCAAATTCAAAAAACTGCACTTTCTGAATGTAAACACAACAAAATAATTTACAAAAATTACGACTGTCATTTCATAATGCATCGTGTTCCATTTGTTTAATTTTCCAAGGTCTAAAGTGTAGGGTGCTTTTACTTTACTTTAAAAACAAGCCAAGACTTATCTTGTTTTTCACTATTGCGATTAAAAAAGTTATACCTTATACTATTTAATTTTCAGATATATTATATATTTTTTTTTCAAAGATGAACTAAACTACCTACCTATCTTTCTTTTTCCAAGACCACACACCATATTGCAAAAAACAGCTTAAAACTTTACGCAAAGTACTAGATTTGGGGCATCAAATTTTACAAAGAATCTTTGTAAATGGTTCTAAAATATATGGTCTAACATATTCAAATTCGGATATAGTATACTTATTTAGGTTTTTAAGCTTACGTTTTAAATTAAAGATTAGAATTACGAGAGTAATATTAAAGTGACAATAAGTTCAAAATGCGTTTAGTCCCTTTGGAGCAACATGAATGTTCTGATGATATATTTTTTAAAAAATACCTAAATGAATTCTATTTAGACTCAACGATTGTCTCTTTAACATCTTATTCATTTTGTGCTAAATTTTTAATAGTTTTAGAAAATTTACCGCGCGGTCCTGGATCTTCAAACATCCATTATTCTCATTTTCCCAATATTTGAGGTTAGGAACGAGATTTTGAAAAATGGTTTTACTGGCCTATTTGGATGTTATTTGGCTACTTTATCATAAAGAAAAACTCATATCATTCCATTTGATTTTTGGATTTTTTTAAATTTGGGTCATGGTGTCAAAACTAGCTCCCTGGCGGAGAAGGATTCAACTAAATTAACTATATTTCAACGATACCAAATCTGTTAAAATCGGTCAAACTATTAAGAAGTTAAAGTAGGTTATTGCAAAATAATTGAACACCCCCCGCCATCTTTGTTTTTGAAACAACTGAACTTTTGTTTTTACGAAAGTGATAGATAAACTGGTTCTCTTTACAAATGTGAAAAACATTTTTGTTTATTATGCGAAATTTATAGAAAATGCAATTTAAAAATTTTAGATGGCAGTTAGCCCTCTGGTGGTCATTTTTAAAAAACTTGAAAATATTTTCCTGAGATATGGCCGAGGAACGGTGTTATTGGGTCACCCGGTTACAGACATTTAGTAGATTAGTTTCCCTTTGAGAGTTGTTAATTATACTGAGGTAAGTAAAAACTAAAATTGATATCTATATTATATTGTAATTTAACTAGGTTACAAAACTCTAAAATAATACTTCATTTATAAACAAGAACAAGATCCGTATTTTATCATTATTACTTAAATACAGCAAGTTGCTGTCATAGGAAGACACTGATACTGCTTCGGATACTGAAGAAGAATAACGGGATGGAAAAGGAACCGGGACATGTTGTACAGTATTACGTACAGAGTCTTCATTTAGAATGTCATCAAAAGAACAAAAACTCGTTGTTTGAATCGTCTTTTTGATATCATTTAGTTTTTTTAAATCAGGGACTAAGCTTTTCAGGAAATTCTTTCTTTTTTGTGTTTGTATTATATTTATTACTCAAGGCAGTCAGACATTGTACAGCTGAGTTTTCCCAATTTTCAGTATTTTTTTTTTATTTGCCTTTCTTGGAAGAGAATCCCTGCGGAGTTTCTTCTGACGGATGATACGGAGGGAACTGGATAACTTTCCAGTAAGTCTGAAGTCGATGTTTTATTAACTTTTTGACTTTGACTTTGTTCAATATTCTTCTGTGAAATATTTAAAATATTTACATTATCCTCTTCATCAGTAACAGTTTGACTTTCCTCCAGTTGAAAATCACTGTCACAAACCTCATCTTCATCAAAATCCGTAGTTCCAGTTTGATGTCGACTTTTCGTATATGGTATCAAATACTCCATTGCGTCTTCTAAATAGAAAGGATTCTTCTTTCTTCCAGAACTGCCACTTGATTTTTTGCTTTCTCTTAGATATCTTAAGAGGCTAATTCGTAGCATTCTCCACCTCTTTACATTCATCCACTGAAACAAAACAAAATAAATTTCTTAGATCTATCCCATGTGGGTTTATTTTTTAATTAGGTGTGTCCGAAGAACACGCAAAGAGAGGGGAAAAAAGTTTTAATTCCTCAATTGTGGGATTAAGACTTTCCCCTTCCGCCACTTGTTTCGAACGCTATCCTTTACTTTATGAGAGGAGAAACTACCACAGGATATGTAGTAAACGAAACATGTAAATATATTCGGAAATATCTCAAAAAAGAATATATGCTTTTACCGTCAGGAAGTACGTGGTTGGAAATTGCTAGGAGATATGAAGAACTATGGAATATGCCCAACTGTATAGGAGCATAGACGGCAAACATATACGAATCCAAACTCCACCGAAATGCGGCTCTGCTTACTACAATTATACGAGGATGTATTGATATCTAGTTAGCATAGACCAGTTCCTTGCATAAACAAAATATTGCGTTACTATAGCAACAAACAATAACTTATTAGAAGTGTCAGTGTAAAGTTTGACGTCAAAAAAGTAAACCAGAGTCACGCAATAAATTAAATGAAAAAAGATGTCCACCGAAATTGTGAAAATCAAAAAATTGGAGTATCGAGCCATCATCAAGTACCTGTGTGTCAGTCCCCGAAAATATCGATGCAGTTCATGACATGATTTTATCAGACCGTCGAATTGGGCTAAAACGGATATCTGAAGCACTGAATATTTCATACGAACGCGTTCATCATATGGTTCACGTCAATTTGGACATGAGAAAATTGCTGCAAAATGGATCCCCAAATGTTTCATCGCGTTCGATCTGTGCTCGATTTGAAAACGATGTAGACTTCTTAAACCGAATTGTTACTATGGATGAGACTTGGGTACATTTCTACGATCCAGAAACAAAGCAACAATCGATGGAATGGCGACACTCTGGTTCTCCAAGACCTAAGAAGTTTCGTGTCCAAAAATCTGCTGGAAAAGTTCTTGCTTCAGTTTTTGGGATTGCCATGGAGTAATCATGATTGATTTTTTGGATAAGGGTAGAACAATAACTGGAGATTACTATTCGACATTACTGACCACTCTACGGGAAAATATTAAAGAGAAAAGACGCGGAAAGCTATCCAAAGGTGTTTTGTTTTTGCAGGACAACGCCCCTGCACACAAATCTCATGTTGCCATGCAAAAAATTTGTGATTTAGGGTTTGAATTACTAGAACACCCCCTTATTCACCCGATTTGGCTCCGTCCGACTATCACCTCTTTCCTCAACTGAAAAAAAGTTTAAAAGGTCGTACATTTTCTTCCAACAAGGAGGTAATAGAAGCTGTGGAGGTCTGGTTTGCAGAGCAAGAAGAAACATTTTTTTGAAAGGTCTAGAGACGTTGCAGGTTTGCTGTAATAAATGTATCCAATTAAGAGGAGAATATGTTGAGTAATAAAATATTTTGACATTGAAATTTTGTTTGGTTCTATAGTAGGCTAAGAATTTTACAATATATTCTCGTAAATCGTATAATTCAATTGTTTTAATGGCAATTGTTGATGCTGATTCTATTTTTACTGTGATATCTGTAGGCGATTATGGAAGAAACAGCGATGGTGCAGTGTTTACAAATTCACGGATTGGTAGCCTACTCAATGAAAATATGTTATATACTCTACTGGCCAGATCCACCTTAAATAATGAGTGAAGAATTTTGAACTGTCGTCTTTCAAGAGCGAGAAAAAGTATTGAGTGTGCTTTCGGCATTCTCTGTTTAAAATTTAGAGTCTTTCATTCACCAATAGCATTCAATGATGACAAAGCTGAAAATATTGTAAAAGCTGCATGTGTTTTCACAACTTTATTAGAAAACACGATGGAGTTTTAGTATCACCAGATACTTCCTTTGCGATTCCCACAAAACCTTATAAATAATCATAATTATGTGGTAGATCAACAACCGCAGCACTTCAATTAAGGCATAGATTATGTCAATACTTTGTAAAACCAGAAATAGCTTTAACATGGCAAAATATAGTCTGCGTTTAATACAAATTTTTTCAGTTAAAATGTATTCAGGCAGTATTTTAATAAATAGTATTTTATTATTTTCAGTATTTTTTTAAATGATATTCAGTATTTTACTCACCTGTACATTTTACTTCAGCAGCCACCTGTTGCCATGCTTTTCCTTGAAGTTTTTATTAGAATACTTTTCGAACTTGTAAATTATAAAGAACCTCATGTTTTTCAATAACTGACACAAACACTACATTAAATTCTTCGTCGTCTTTCATTTGTGAAACTGATCAAATATTGGCTGCAACGCGAAATAACGAGCAACAAGAAAACAAAAAATATAGAACAGAACCTATTTTATCTAAACACGTTTCTACAGGATTTGCTTCGCTATGACGTCTCATGAAACATATTTCGCTGGATGTGAATATTCTCATTTACGGCAATGTATACTTATTTTATGAAACATGATTTATGTTTCTCGTTTCACATTTCACGTTTCTAGTTTCCTTGATGTGTGGCCTGCCTAAAAGTGACTTTTTTGGAATATTGCAAATACAAAAAAAAATATTAAACATTACTAAGCCAGATTTTTGAGAAGAATTCATTTGTGAAAACAGATTATTTTTTTTACTAATAGCAGAGAGTTGTATTTGTGAAGGTAAACTAAATGACATCAGTTAAAAAGCATTTTTTTTCTGATTTCAAAGTTATGTATTTTATTAAATTTTTTATCTAGTAGCCTTTGAAAAACAAAAGCTCAAGAAAATGCTTTAAAATCTAATTTTTAAAATATAGATATGTGCAAGAATGTAGTAAACGTGATTCTTGAAATGAAATGTTAACATTATACGCATCGGGTTGAAAATGACGTAATTACTTAAGACTAATTGTTTAAAGCAGTACAAAATGATTTCTTTGCTAAATATACATTAAGCATCTTCTTGAGGTTTTGTTTTCTTTTTCAAAGACTACTACATAATGAACAAATAATAATTTTATTTTTTATTTATGATGAATACCTATTGAGTAATTAATTCACAAAGTATATACTTTTAAAATCAGAAAAATTGCTATTTTAATTAATGTCATAGCTAACTATATTTAAGATTTAAAATACAACTCTATGTTATAAGTAAAAACTAATAAATACAGGTGGACAAGCAAATTAAGCCCCCTGTACACGAAGCCAACAAAAACCAAGACAATTGTATTACTACCAACTTCAATTTTTATTGTGTAAATTGGGATCTATGCAGTAGTAGCCTAACCAGATGTACAGTATTGTATTATTTGAAAACGTTTAAAGTGAAAATAAAAGTAAGTGATTTGCGTTTGATACATTTTAGGAGATCATGTTTGAAAATAAGCTTCTTATATTTAAATTATTGAAAGATAAGTGTTTTAAGAGAAGAACTCTTTAGTGTCATAATTTGGAATTTTTCTCTGTTTGAACGGGATTTAACCAAGTTTATAATTTTTAACCAAACTTACAGTTTTCTTTACTAGGATCGCTATTCTGTGCGTCGTCGCCGTCCCTCGTTGTCCGTTGCAGGGTGTCCGTTGCAGAGTTCCTGTTGTGATGGATTAAATTTTGACATGTGATTCTTATGTATTTTTAACGCTGATTTCGAATATGCCCCTTACTTTTGATATCTGTAATAGTTTTTGAGATATTTGACGAGAATTTCGAAAATAATTTAGTTGTATTTTACGACGCTGCTTAAGAAAATCACTAGCAATATCTCAACCAGTTTTGAAGATATTCAAACGAAACTTACAGTTTTTTAGCTGTAAGTTTGGTTATGAGCCGCTTTTGGGTTTTTGTAATGATTATAACAATTTTAGAGTTTAAAGATTTAAGAGAATTAAAAATGTTGTGTTTAATCCGTCTCGTGTTAAATTTATCATTTTTTTCCTTCTGGTCCGCTTGTGATTAGATAATCCCAATTTATACAAAAACCAACTATTTGGATACGTCACAATTTACTACCCTTTATAAATACTTTTGAAGTGCAAGATGCGTTTTACTGTATGAAAATTGAGAAAATGAAAAATGAAAATCTCGAATTGCAAGAGATTGTACAATAGCAAACAAACACCGAGAATCACCCGACAGCTGTTTCGTCCCTTAAGTAAGGGTAGTAAATTGTGACGTATCCAAATAGTTGTTTTTGTATAAATTGGGATTATCTAATCACAAGCGGACCAGAGAAAAAAAATTTAACACAAACGGATTAAACACAACATTTTTTAATTCTCTTAAATCTTTAAACTCTAAAAATTGTTTTAAATCATTCCAAAAAAAACCTAAAAGCGGCTCATAACCAAACTAACATCTAAAAAACTGTAAGTTTCGTTTGAATATCTTCAAAACTGGTTGAGATATTGCTAGTGATTTTCTTAAGCAGCGTCATAAAATACAACTAAATTTTTTTAGAAATTCTCGTCAAATAATCTCAAAAAACTATTACAGATATCAAAAGTAAGGCATATTCGAAATCAGCGTTAAAAAATACATAAGAATCACATGTCAAATTTAATCCATCACAACGGGAACTCTGCAACGGACACCCTGCAACGGACAACGAGGACGGCGACGACGCACAGAATAGCGATCCTAGTAAGCAAACTGTAAGTTTGGTTGAAAAATTATAAACTTGGTTAAATCCCGTTCAAACAAGAGAAAAATTCCACATTATGACACTAAAGAGTTCTTCTTAAAACACTTATCTTTCAATAATTTAAATATAAGAAGTTTATTTTCAAACATAATGTCCTGAAATGTATCAAACGCAAATCACTTACTTTATTTTCACCTTTAAACGTTTTCAAATAATACAATACTGTACATCTGGTTAGGATACTACTGATAGATCCCAATTTACACAATAAAAATTTAGTTAAAAAATTATTAAAAACTTATAAAAATATGAATAATAATTTATATAACACAAACACAACTTGTATACACGAACGACATTAAACATGTAAATGTGTTATATAAATTATTATTCATATTTTTTATAAGTTTTTAATAATTTTAAATAAATAAATTGACCAAATCATCAATTTTCGGATGGTTTTATTAATTAAACTGACGTCAACTCATACACGTGTAAGCCTTGAGAAAGCCCTCACTATAAAGGGGGAAACGTCGGCAAGCACATCTTTTTGAGTTGTTTGTTTTCCTACCTCCACACTGAAGGGGTCCCAAAACACCATTTTTATTTTAAAATGAAATATTTGGGTTTTTCTTTTTAAATTCGTAGATCCGTCATTTTTTGAGATGTAGCATAAATCTTTCAGGAAATAGGAGGTAATGATACGTACTTAGTGTGTGCAAAACCCTGCAATTGTTGGGCAATTAGTTTATGCAAAATTGCCATTTAAATTTTTAAAGCAATAAATCTCAAGGCTGAATGCTCGTGTGATCATCCAATTGTCAAAATAAAAAGATTGTAAAGTTGAAATAAAAAAGAACAAACGTATATTCTCATTTTTTGATAAAATGATATTTAACACCCAAAAAAATGCATGCAAAGATGACTGAAAATGAACGAGTGTAAGCATACGGCGGAGTAGTGGGGGTACCCGTCCGCTAGCGCCGTTTAAGGGGATTGAGATTTATATAAGCGCGCTGCGGACGGGTACTCCCACTACTTCTCCGTTTTCTCTCACTCTGCTATTTTCAGTCATCTTTGCGAGCAGTTTTTGCGTGTTAAATATCATTTTATCGAAAAATCAGGATATACGTTTTGTTTCTTTCTATTTCAACTTTACAATATTTTTTTATTTTTGACAATTAGATACACGAGCATTCAGCCTCGATTGAATATATTGCTTTAAAAAATTTAAATCGCAATTGTGCATAAACTAATTGCCCGACAATTGCACGGTTTTGCACACAATAAGTACGTACCATTACCTCCTACTTTTTGAAAGATTTGTCCTACATCTTAAAAAATGACGGATTTACAAATTTTAAAAGAAAAACCCACTTTTTCCGATTTTTCTTGGAAAGTTATTACCTGATTGAGTCAAATTAGTGCTCATTTTATTCGCATTTTTATCTTCTATAACTTTCCTTTTACACCATTAACATTGGTTTATTACTTTTCACTCAGGAAAAAAAGTTGAAAAAAAACACGTTTCTTTGCATATAAATGTTAATTAACTATATAATGACAATTCATTTTGGTATAAAACATGAATACAAGGTTCTTTATACTATTTACAATTACATGGCATAGGTGGTATCCTACTATTATTTTTTGTCGAAAATATATCTCTATTTACTGCAACAATGTATTTTACTTCGTTCTGCCAAATATAAAAATAAAATTTTAAAACATTGAATCAAAAAATTTCAAAATTTTGTAACAAATCTTTTAAATCTAGGTACATTTGTAAAACATAGATAGCAAAGGCGGTTTCTTCATTGTTTATTATTCTTGTTGTTGCGATGATTAATTATTGTGATTTCGTAGTAACAAGACCAATCCGGTTTTTTTCGTTCTCCCGGACTAAAACGGGGTCGTAAAGTAACAAAATGTAATGCAACATGAAGTAAT
This sequence comes from Abscondita cerata, assembly GCA_030710515.1. Taxonomy (NCBI): domain Eukaryota; kingdom Metazoa; phylum Arthropoda; class Insecta; order Coleoptera; family Lampyridae; genus Abscondita; species Abscondita cerata. The sequence goes on from JALBCR010000934.1 coordinate 298,690, forward strand.
TGAACAAACGAAACATTCAATTAATTGATTTTGACATTGGAACTCTCGAGATTAGTGTTCTGATTGGACCAGAAGTAAATGCTGAACTCTACACCGGATTTATGAACAAGCACTGTAGGATTGACTGCAGTTGGGACCAATTTGGTTACACCGTCGTTTTCTAGAAGCCTAAATTCAAAGAATACAACTATAACAAGCACATTGATCCCTAAGCGACGTACGGGCCTAGACTAGAAAAGTGAATTCTCGATTCTTATGAGAAAACCCTTTGAAGGAGGATATCGACACACAGGTAAAAGCTTAAAAAAAACAATTTCCATGTGTAAACGTAAAAGGTATAAAGTCACTCTATTATGGATAAGTGGACATGTACTTCTCATAAACAAACACATTGCTCAACGTCGATTTTAAACGCCAAAAAATGCCTGAAAATTGAAGCAGCTTAAGAGCAGAAGATTCTGGGCATTATTTACCCCATTGACAAAGTTCATTGGCTAATAAGAAAATGATAGCCAAGAAAATTTTTCTGGGAAAAAACTTGGAAAAGAAAAACGAATCGTTATCGTTAACATCCAACGGATTAAATCAAGCAAATGTTAGTATCCCAAATATTAAAATTAATCAGATAACATCTTTGTTTAGTATTAGTGGTGGTGTGTTAATATTAATGTAAATATTAATATGAAATAATAAATATAAATTGAGTTTTCTATGTTTTTAGGGAGTAAAGACTCACTTTACTCTCTCTTTCAGGGAAGTAAAACATGTAAAAACATTTTTAATGATAAGCGTTACAAAAAGACAAAAATTAACTGCGTTTTCTAGGTTGGCAAAATTTTACAGGTAGTGTGGTGACTATATTTCATCACCAAAAAGTAAATTTTAAATAAACTGCAACTCTTGTTTCCTGCAACAGTAGTTGAACACAACCTCAGAATGGAACCTGGGGACAAGTTGGCGAAATCTCTCTACGTAGATAACTTTATCGTTTTTTTACAATACGAAAAGTTTAGAACTGATGATATCAATGACGAAGACGAGTTTGATTTAAAGCTGTGGAAATACAATGCTTCAACTCATTGAGTTTAGTACAGGTAATATCCTTGAAATAACATGGGCGAAAAATTTCCTATTCTACAATGTTACATTCAACATGAAAGCTGCAAAGTTATCCAAGAGAATCATAGGAAAATGACGCCATTGCATTTTTGCACTGTGAAGACAATGAACTGAAGATTCAGCTTAAAATTGTCAAGGCGTCAAAAGCCACGTACCATTTAGAATTGATTGCTTCTGAAATTTTGTCAGATTGTGAGGAGTGCAATGAAGGTGTAATTTGAACAGATGCTTCTACAGTATTGTGAGTGACTTTAGTAGACAAAGGATACAACAAATTTGAGTCTATGTGGATGGCGACGTATCCCATACCAAAACAACGAGACTGATCCTCTACTAAGGTCTACGTAGAGAAAGGGTTTTAATTAGCTCAAGTTCGTTCCAGTTAGTACCGGTTCTTTAGCCTAAGTAATATGTAGAATGTAACTAAGGTATGCCACTTTTGTATATCCCAAAAACTTGTGTCACGTCGTTGATGGTGAGAGTGCTGAATATATGCACAAGAACAAGCAAGATTTACTGGCGATTTACAAAAGATGAACTCATTGTTTAAAAAAAGAAGTTTTTGTTTACGGTGCATTCTCAAGTAAAAGAAAGTGCACTAAATATATAAAAAAGTTCTGCAAGAAATTCCTTGTAAAAAAAGAATACATTATTATGTAAGTGATGCTTTGAAAGAGATGAACATGTACAAAGCTGCCATGCAACTGTTCAATATTTAATGGCCAAATTGTGCGAATGGATACGATTTATGAAATAGGAAATGCATCAAGCTTGTGAGATACCGATGGTACAGCCAGAAACACCCATAGCCTGGAGCGGCACCGTTCTCTGATAATCGAGTTTGAGATGCAAGACATTTGTAATTGGTATGTTTATATGCAACGTTTTTTAAGGTCTATCTGGAGCTGATGGTTGAGGTTGAGTTCACACAAACAACGATCCTAATTTTCGAGCTGCACACTGATGTCAACCACGTGTGATTAATAGAAAACTGACAAAGATGGGAGAAAGACCTCTTGAATATTTTTCTATCAGTTTTTTATCTTTATATAGTCACCACACTAGCTGTAAAATTTTGCCAACCCAGAAAACGTAGATAATTTTTATCTTTTTTGTAACGCTTATCATTAAAAATGTTTTTGCATGTTTTACTCCCTGAAAAGAGAGAGTAAAGTGAGTCTTTTACTCCCTAAAAAAAAGCATAGAAAAACTCAATTTATATTTATTATTTCATATTAATATTTACATTAATATTAACATCACTACTAATACTAAACAAAGATGTTAACTGATTAATTTTAATATTTGAGATACTAACATTTACTTGATTTAATACGTTGGATGTTAACGATAACGGTTCGTATTTTTCCGAGTTTTTTCCCAAAAAAATTTTCTTGGCGATCATCTTCTTATTAGCCAATGAACTTTGTCAATGGAGTAAATAATGCCCAGAATCTTCTGCTTCAATTTTCAGCCATTTTTTGGCGTTTTAAAATCGACGTTGAGCAATGTGTTTGTTTATGAAAAGCACATGTCCACTTATCCATAATAGAGTGACTTTATACCTTTTACGTTTACACATGGAAATTGTTTTTTTTTAAGCTTTTACCTGTGAGTCGATATCCTCCTTCAAAGGGTTTCTCATAAGAATCGGGAATTCACATTTTCTAGTATAGGCCCGTACGTCACAGGGATCAATGTGCTTGTTATAGTTGTATTCTTTGAATTTAGGCTTCTAGAAAAATGACGGTGTAACCAAATTGGTCCCAACTGCAGTCAATCCTACAGTGCTTGTTCATAAATCCGGTGTAGAGTTCAGCATTTACCTCTGGTCCAATAGCAATACGTAACTGGAACGAAGCTAATGA